>OY744515.1:90573519-90606019 GCA_963556195.1 Sepiola atlantica
AATGTAAGCATGACAGACAAACGAAAATCCTCTTTAAAACTTACCCTTAACAAAACAACTAAAATAGCATCTTTTAAATAACTTCCAAAGACTTGAGTCAATCCAACACATATTTTAGGCACGCTAATTGTTATAAAGCTTGGTTGACCACGTAATTTTCTTTTAAATATATATATATATATATATATATATATATATATATATATATATACAAGTTGTGCCTACCATAGAAATATATCAAATAACACTACGACAATCATCATTTTGTTGTTTTCTTCCAAATTAATAAAATTGAAATGTTTTCTTTAGTTTTTGTAGAGAAAATTACAGCGTTAGCAGAACGGGTCGTTTTTGCTTGTAATAACAAACAGTACTACTAGCTTCATTGCGAGTTCCAGCACGATTTGTTGTTGTTGTTAATCACTCTTAGCCGCTTGCTGTGAATACTCGTCGACTTGGTATTTACAAAGTTAAATTCCTCCTAAATTCTGAGCTAATTTCTATTGGCCTACTGGTAACTCTCCTGACTGCGAATCAGTGGCGATTTGTGATCGGAGTTCGCGCCCGTCGACCGTCAGGAATTAGCTTCCTGCACTGAAGATTAAAAAGTAATGTTGGTGACTTGAAATTTCTAAGCAAATTTAAAATATGTGCTTTTACATATTTATTTTTGCTGAAGTCAAGGGAAATAACTCATGACATAGTTACGTTTCTTTATTAACATATAAAAATATTTAGTGAGTAAGGGAAAACTCTCCACTCTGAAAGGTTTTTCTCCCGAATAAGTATTTTCAGAAAAAAACTGGTGCAACATAAAATATATTTGTGCCTATAACATAGTGGAAAGAAGAAATTTAAAAAGAAATAGGCTAGTTCAAATCAAATATTTATAGGTCAGACAGATTGTTATTTGAGTCTAACGTTGAAAGTTCGGCAGTATATATATATATATATATATATATATATATATATATATATATATATATATATATATATATATATATTTAATGTATTTTTGTGTAATTATTATTTTTCTTTTGTATTTTTATGTAATTATTTTTTTATTGGTGATAGCAGCGTTCGTTGTTATTTTGCTTACTATTATTTCGATTGTCTCACTTTCCTAAGTGATTAAGATGCAGAAAATTGCATTGTTAGTCGCCCTTAACTTCATAGGACGTATTTTTCGTTAATATATATATATATATTTTTATTTATTTTATACGTACATATATATACAAAAAAAATATATATAAAGATAGATGAAAGAAGAAGGATTAACATGTACGAATGACAAATTTATTTCAACTTCGATTGTTCAATGCAAGGTGTACTCGGTAAAACATGTTTATTATTCTTTCTTTAAGCACAGGGTTTCAAAGATTAAAATCTTATAATTAGAGGAATTACATAGATAGATAAATTGGCAGTGAAAAAGCCAAAATTCAAAATTTGAAAAAATATTAAGTAATGGAGAATGAGAATGTCTGTCCAGTTGTTAAATGTCCGTTGATAAGGTGTCCAGTGAAAGGAGATTTAAAGATGGAAACTGGCAACTTATCTATCTATGTAATTCCTATGATGATAAGATTTTAATCTTTGAAAAGCCTTGGCTTAAGGAAAGAATAATAAACATGTTCTTGAGCTTAAACCATTTCACTGTTCTATCCACTAAAAGTATACTTTTAGTTTCACATTTATATATATATATATATATATATATATATATATATATATATATATATATATATATATATATATTGGTACAGAAATATTAGTACAACATTCGTACCGTCGGTTTCAAGCACGGAAGGACTTAGCCATCCGGCTCTCTTCAGCTTCTGTTGTCATCTGTTTCCGTGCTTGAAACCGACGGTACAAATGTTGTACTAATATTTCTGTACCAAAAATAAATAAATGTTACGCTCTTAATTTTTAATTTTTAACTTTAATTCTTAATGAATCGAGCACTCTGCTGGGATTTTTCTTTTTTTCCTGCTATATTACAAAGAAGTATATATATATATATATATATATATATATATATATATATATATATATATATATATATATATATATATATATATATATATAAATGATAATTTATTTCATTTTGACTACAAAATTGAATTTATTTCACGGGAGCAGTTTGAGGGGCTGTCGATCCTCAGGTTTTGAAATAACATTATGCCTGTTCAGATAAGTTCACAATCACACAAAGTTTTATGAAGGTGACAGAAATTTAAAATAAAAATTGAATATGACTAGAAATAAAACAAAACAAAAACAAAAATACAAGTAAGAAGAAAAAAGAAAAAGATAAAAGGAAAAGGAAATATTAAGAGCTACACGGGACATAGTAAGGAAACAGAAAGGGAGGACGGGAACGCAGATATGACTTGGTGGGGGTGGTCGAGATATGAAAGCGTATATTTACTGGTGGACGCGTGTTAACACGTGTCAAAAAAGCTCTGTCTGGGTCTTCTCCTTATTATTACCATTTCATCAAGTGTGACTTTTCATTATATATATATATATATATATATATATATATATATATATATATATATATATATATATATATATGTGTGTGTGTGTGTGTGTGTGTGTGTGTATAATTTTTTTAAAATATTTAATTCCTTTTACCTACATTTCTCTACTGTATGAAAGTCACAAAGAAAATCAGCACTCAGTTTTGAGAGTGAGAGAAAGAGAGAGAGAAAGCGAGTAAGCTTTGATTTTTCTCCTTTTGTTTTAAAAGTTGTTAACGCCACATGAAAATCGTAGTAGGTAGTAAAAGAATTATTACAATTTATTTATGTGTACAATAATGGAGGATACCATCTTTTGTACTGAAAATAAATAAATACAATAGAAATAAATATCCGCTACAAGTTTCTTATTCTTAAGATATGCCTACAAGAGCAGTCATCGTTGCAAAAAGTGATTTCGTTCATAAACTTTTTATACGACGATAACAAAATCTATCATATATAGGTCGGTTTCTTTATCAGCAAAATATTGATAGATCAGGCGCTAAAATACATGTTATTTTGCCGATGATTAAGTAGAGAAAATACTACCTCATCGCAGTCGAGGGGTCGAGCGCACCATCTACAATAGAAATCATTGCAAACCAAGATAATTTTTCATCATTCATCGTAGATTGTAGATCATTTTTTTTACTAATGAGTCACCACTTATCAAGGCTCAAAGTCAACTCGAGGATAAAGGTCAATGAGTCTGTCAGGTGGACGGCGAGACAAAATCTTGAGGACTGAAAGCGATGGTTGGAACTGGACAGAATTTGATTATTTAAGAAGAATTTGGTAACATTAGACTTGAAAAGAACTATGTTTTTACGATCGGCACCATTGTTTCCACTAATCTATTCGATTCAGGGGGATATGGCGATGTCATATACGGTTTACATCCTATTTTTTCTAACCATAAATTAAGACGTTCATCACCAAATCTGGGTGTTTGGGATGCCCATTCTAGAGAATATGAACCTTAAGATCTGTTTTATAGTAGAACTTTTCTTGTCCGGCACAGGGACTACTCCAGCTGATGGGCTTCCTAATCTACCCGTGTGTGGTATTGTTCGATAGTTTAAAAGCAGCCTTGGTAGAAAAACTTCTATTTTTCTTTTTTGTTGAGAGCACGCTTTTAGTCCAGTTTTCACGATCTGCACCATTCTTTCCACTAACCCATTCGATTGAGGGTGATATGGCGGTGTCTTATACGGTTTACATCTTATTTTTTCTAACCATAAATTAAGATCTTCATCACAAAACTCTGGAGCATTGTCAGATACCAGGGTTTTTGGGATACCCATTCTAGAGAATATGACCCTTAGAATCTGTTTTATGGTAGAACTTTTCTTTTCCGGCACACAGACTACTTCAGGCCAGGCTGAAAAGAGTCTACTAATATTAATAAGAGTCCCACTCCAGAAATGTACGCATGATCCATATGCACACGACTCCATGGCTCTACTTCTCTGGGCCATGAATGTAAAGTATTCTGTGTAAAATTTCTTAATTCTTTACATTTTTTGCATCTTTTTATATATTCTTCGATATCTCGTGAATATCTTAGCCACTATGCTTCTAGTATTATTATTTTTTGTGTGGCCGTTACTCCACGGTGTATATCTTCATGTACACTTTTTATCACCAAATTTCTTTGTGTTTCTGGGGGAATTACCAGATCTCATTTCAAATCACTCCATTTTCTATTGTCTATTTATGTCTTATTTCTTTGTAGGGTCTCTCTGCCTTGGAACAATTCTCGCATATATTTTTTCTTATTCTCGATGTTATCCTACTTAGTGCTGGATCATGTCTAGTTTCCATAGCCATGTTGTAGTCAGTTGAGAAGAAACCTCGTGATATTGTTTTTCAGAGACGTGTAGTTATTGGAAAGACACTCTGTTCATGGAAGTTCCGTTTAGTTGTAGATACACAGAGGAAAAAAGAAAAAATATAATGGTTGTAGCAAGACGAGTTTTGCTGATGTAATTAGTAACACTTACAATGTAATCCACAACTTCAGGCGCGTGCCAACTAAATTATTTCAGAACATGTATTTTATCCTCATAAATACACACACAATTTAACATTAGACTTTTTTGACAGTATATCATGTATTATGTTGCTTTTTGTGCATGCTAATGTTTGTGTTGATGATATCATTAAATAACCTATCAATTTAGTCCACGGGGCTGGGTATAACAAAAGAAATATTATTCTTCATTTTACATTTTGTTTTATTCCTTATTTTTTATTTGTTCTGTGGACAAAATTTATCTTTTATGTAATGAGATTACCCACAGAAACATTAGCATCAACATAAAATCAACGAAATAGCTAATATATATATATATATATATATATATATATATATATATATATACGTACGTGTGTGTATAGCTCAAATTTTCCTAAATAGTTTATCAGATAGACCCGATATTATTTTTCTGATATCCAATTCCTGTTTAAGAATTGAGGCAAATCTCTTTCAACCCATGGTGTAAATATTCTATGTCAACGTCACCCATTTTTGTGTGAAATCGTTTGCAATAAATCTTCAAATTTTTTACTTTTTACTGTATTTAAAAGAGAGTTTGAATCTTGAATAAGCCCATCAATTTTATTCCATGGGAAAATATTGTATTAACTGAGGACAAACACTGGCCCACAAGGGAAATAAACAGTCCTGATAAAAATGTTCTTCAGGGATTTAAACTTCGGTCGGGGACTTGTATTCAAATAAACTTCTTTTTTTGCGACATCGCACTTGTAATGCAAACCTTTGATCAATATTTGTTTATTCAGCAATTTCACGGGTTGTTGACATAGCAGAAACATAACCATTTTCACGATAATCTTGAAGAAAACTGCAAATTACATTAATCTTTGCAATTATAACTTCGATAGTAATATCAGAAGACTTCAATAATTGACTCATTTTGTTCACCTGAAACAGAACATCGCGCAAAATTGTTACTCGGCGAGGTTACTTCAGTCTCTCTCTCTCTCTTTCTCTCTCTCTCTCTCTCTTTCTCTCTCTCTCTCTCCTCATCTCTCCTCTCTCCTATATCTCTCCCTCTCTCCTCCCTGTCTCCTCTCTCCTTCTCCCTCCCTCTCTCCTCTATCGCCCTCTCTCTCCCTCTTTCTCCTCTCTCTCTTTCCCTCTTTCTCCTCTCTCTCTCTCCCTCTCTCCTCTATCTCTGCCTCGCTCCTCCCTCCCTCTCTCTCTATCTCTTCTATCTCTGTCCTTCCCTCTCCTCTCTTTATCCTTGTCTCTTTCCCTCTCTCCTCCTCTCTTCTCTCTCTTCCTCTCTCTCTCTCTGTCTCTCCTCTATCTCTCTCCCTCTCTCCTCCCTCTCTCCTCTCTCTTTCCCTTCTCTCTCCCTTCCTCTCTCCTCTATCGCCCTCTCTCTCCCTTTCCCCTTTATCTCTCTCCCTCTATCTCTCACTCTCTACTCCCTGTTTCCCCTCTCTCCCTCTCTCCTCGATCGCTCTCTCTCCTTCTCTCTCTTCTCTCCCTCCATTTTTCTCTCCTCTGTCGCCCTCTCTCTCTCTCCCTTTCTCCTCTCTCTCCATCTCTCCTTCTCTCTCTCCCTCTCTCGTCCCTCCCCTCTCCTTCTATCTTCTCTATATCTCTCCTTTTCTCTATGTCCCCCCTCTCTCTGTCCCTCTCTCCTCTCTCTACCTCTCTCTAAAATATATTTCTTACGGGTTCATAAGTAAAATATAATGTTTTTAAAATAAAAACGCAATGGTTTTACTGCATTGATTAGTGATTCCCACTGTGCTTTCAGAGAAATAGACACATATGATAATAGTATCTTCCAACGAAAACTCCAAGCTTAAAACAAGTATAAAATCGTTTACTACCTTAAAGACTGTGACTGAAGTCATCGATGACCGTGAACTATCAGACATAGCCAGATTCAAAATGTGTGCATTACGTGGCATAAATAAAGCTATTTTTACATTCTTATTCATGTTTTATATTGATGGGTCACTGCTTGGATTAATTTGAAACAGCGGCTCGACAATTAGTTGTTTACATTAGACTTAAAAACGACCATGCTGTATTCGATCGGGAAGCAGACTCGTGGTATTGTGTTCAACAGACGGGATATCATAAGAAAGGAACTTTGTTCATGGAAGTTCTGTTTGTGCTTTGGTACAGAGAAGGGAGAAAGGGGAGAGGGGGAGAAAGGAAAGTTCTTTGCTGTGGTTGTAGTCAAGGGAGTTCTTGTATTCATCTCCAATGTTCTTGATTGCACGCTTTCGTATTTCAATGCCATATTTTCGAAATTATTGTAACTTAGAATACGATAGTCTGATAAATGTATATCAAACCTTTTAATAACCCCATTTAAAACGTTTTAAAGAGGTTCTTTCAAGTCGTGATCTACGGTCGAAAAAACAAAGAAATATTCAAAAATCTTTGCCGGATTTGCATATCTGAAAATTACTGATATTCTTGCAGAATAAGAGATATGAATATTGCAGTTTAATATAATGGAATAATATTCACATATCTTAAGGTTGCAAGGTTCCTTAGTAATTTTTTAATAGGCTGGGAGGATTATATCATTTTGAAAGAACTGCATACATTTTGAAAGAACTACATACATTTTGAAAGAACTGCATACATTTTGAAAGAACTGCATACATTTTGAAGGAACTACATACATTTTGAAAGAACTGCATACATTGTGAAGAACTACATACATTTTGAAAGAACTACATACATTTTGAAAGAACTACATACAAATTTGAAAGAATTACATACATTTTGAAAGAACTACAGACATTTTGAAAGAACTGCATACATTTCGAAAGAACTACATACATTTTGAAAGAACTACATACATTGTGAAAGAACTACATACATTTTGAAAGAACTACATGCATTGTGAAAGAACTACATACATTTTGAAAGAACTACATACATTTTAAAAGAACTACATACATTTTTAAAGAACTACATACATTTTAAAAGAACTACATACTAGTTTGAAAGAATTACATACATTTTAAAAGAACTACATACATTTTGAAAGAACTACATACATTTTAAAAGAACTACATACATTTTAAAAGAACTACATACATTTTGAAAGAACTACATACATTGTGAAAGAACTACATACATTTTGAAAGAACTACATACATTGTGAAAGAACTACATACATTTTGAAAGAACTACATGCATTGTGAAAGAACTACATACATTTTGAAAGAACTACATACATTTTAAAAGAACTACATACATTTTTAAAGAACTACATACATTTTAAAAGAACTACATACTAGTTTGAAAGAATTACATACATTTTAAAAGAACTACATACATTTTGAAAGAACTACATACATTTTAAAAGAACTACATACATTTTAAAAGAACTACATACATTTTGAAAGAACTACATACAATAGGTAGTTAAAGCAAAATACATTCTTTTTGACTATTGCAATAATTTCCGACATTATTCATGAGGTTTACCTATTCATTTATTTTTTTTATCATCGATTATGTTTTAATTCATGTTTTGAAGCATGAAGTAAATCATAAATTGATGACGTCACGCCAAATTATTTTGGTAATGTTTTAAGCTCTATTTATAAGAAAGTCTAAATAGCTCGATTGGTGGAACTGCAGATCTCAGTGTTTCGGTTTCGATTTCCGCTTTTTTTTCCATGGATTAATTATTTACTTTTAAAGCAATATTCTCCATTTATGAAGTTAAGATCTCTGATATTTCGAAATGAGACAAATTCCAGAACGTATTTACTATGTTTCAAAAATTGTGACACGCAGACAAAATCGCTGTTTATATAAGGTGATTCTTTATTTTAGCGGTCCCGATACTTAAATTAAATTAGTTTACCAGGGACTGGGTCGTGTTTAGCTATCAATTCGATTAAACCTAAGAGTATTGTCATGATACTGAGAACCAACATATTCAATCGTCACCCGTAAAAAAACAAAAAAACATTACATGTCATATACGCATTACACATTTTAAATTCTAACGGCTATGCTTCGCTCGAAAAAAGAACAAACACAGTCTTTTCTTTTTACATACATACCAGATATTTTCAAATATTGTACTTGTGTTTTATTTCTTCAAATAAATCATCTCGAAGTAGTCTTGAAAGAAAGACAGAACGTTGATGACGTCAATAATGTTGGTGTTTCCTTTTTCATTTTCTATCACGTTGGAATATTATTACCGTATTTTCATCAGATATATATATATATATATATATATATATATATATATATATATATATATATATATATATATATGGGAAAATGAAAAAGGAAAACCAAAAAAATGGATTTTTTTTATGTGTACATCAACGTTTCGTCTTTATTTATAAGACTTCATCAGGATGATAAAATAGAGAAAAAATGTCATGCAAGTACAGATACATGTAGGGTAGACATATTGGGAGGAAAAATAAAATGAAATAATCAATCAATCGGGACCGCTAAAATAAAGAATCACCTTATATAAACAGCGATTTTGTCTGCGTGTCACAATTTTTGAATATGTCTACCCTACATGTATCTGTACTTGCATGACATTTTTTCTCTATTTTATCATCCTGATGAAGTCTTATAAATAAAGACGAAACGTTGATGTACACATAAAAAACATCCATTTTTTTGGTTTTCCTTTTTCATTTTCCCATCACGTCGGATTACCTTCATCCTTTCTCTTCCCATATATATATATATATATATATATATATATATATATATATATATATATATATATATATATATATATATATATATATGGGAAGAGAAAGGATGAAGATAATCCCATATATATATATATATATATATATATATATATATATATATATATATATAATGAAAATATGGAAATAATATTCCAATGTGATAGAAAATGATATATATATATATATATATATATATATATATATATATATATATATATATATATATATGTATACTTAGGCAGCATTTCTTCATTGATGCATGTTTGATTAAACAACAGTGACAGTATATCTCGTCGCCTTACATGTAACCTCTCCTCCCCATAGCTCTATTTACCAACACTTAGTAGAACACGACACCCAAAAAAAGATGTCAGGGTCACATTAGTCAAAAACACTGCCGTACTCGCTGTCTCAAATTGCAACCTGCGCCTCCCCATAATCGAAGCCTTACTCATTCGAGCAAACAAACCTACCATCAATCAAACTCGATATAAGGGGGAGAAGGTATACTGAAATGCCTTTAATATATTTTTTAAACATTTTTTAATCGAATTTCTCAATAAATTCACCAGTTTTAGTTTGCATAACTCCTCACATGCCTGATTAAGACTCATGGGAGTCGAAAACGTTAGCAGTTTTGGTGAGTTCCTGTTCACACTCGACCAGAACATTAGATCATTAATCCGTCAACATGAAAAGATGGATCAAAAAGAAACAAAAAGGAATTGTCCCTGTTGTTTAATCAAGCATGCATCAATATATATATATATAGATATATATAATTAATTATAAATATACGTCTTTATCTACGTACGTATACGTTTTATCTGTACAGAAATCGTCAGTGTAAAGAAGAATAATTCACACCGGTCGCCGGACTCGAACCCCGGAACACGAGATATATTCTAAACTCAAATTCCAACGTCCTTGCCCTCACAGCCGTTGTCAACAACTCGACAAATCAGCGAGGAATTAATCCTATTTAAAGCGGTCGTAAAGAGTTCGACTTTTGAAATGAGCATTGCATTTAAACCACATTGACGGCTGTGTTGATACTACTCGCTAATGAGCCCAGCCTAGTTTGGGGGCGATAGTACATGTATTTCATTTGTTTCCATAGATGTGTATCCAATGAAACACCAGTGTTTATAAAAAGTGCTCAATAACAAGTAGAGTTGTTTTTTAGTATATATTTTTATCTATACAAAAATGTTTTGTTTCAGCTGCACTCTCTTTCTAAATGTCTGAAGACGTTGGCTGAAGCAAAAATGTTTATATAAATAAAAATGTGTTTGGAATTTTTTAGATGAGGGTTGATAATTCGTAGGACTACTGTTCTCATCTTGGGTGTTTCGGCCGATGTAACCACCGACCTTCTTCAGGTGTACTTTGTCATACTCGGTAATCTTTCTGTCAAACTCGGGAATCTGGACGGAATTTCGAACAGAACCCTTTATTAAATCCACGCGGGTAGCCTGCTCTCGTTCCATCTGCCATGACTGGGAAGAAGTCTTCAGTAATTCGCCATTCTTTGTATCGCCCGCACTGAGAATTAAACCTTTAAACTTCAGATGACTGTCACTTAAAACTGAATTTTACTAAGTACTATATCCACTTGGCGCAGTAGATATAGTACTAAGTAAACGTTGAAGGTTCAATCCTCAGTACGGGCGATACGAAGAATTGCCTGAAAAATATCGGCTCTAAATCCATTTTTGTTACCTATCGAAACACTGATCAACCAGGGAGCTAGAGGTTTTCGTAATGCACACTTTGATATACATCGAACTCTGACTGACAAACTTCATTCTGAATCCTGTGAAACGGATAATTCCACTATCGGACTACGGCACACACAGGATGAATTGGACTTTAACAACAACCGTCTAAAAATCAACTTCTTAACAACATTTGGACTCCTAACCACTTTGAGTATTCTTTTTCAAACATTCATTTCCAATATAAAAGCCTTTAAAAAAAATTTTGACGTGTTTTTTGACGGCGATTACCCTAACTCTACGTTTTCATCTCAACAAAAAGCTCTTTATCTTTTTTTTTTATTTTGTGTATAAATGTTTCAAACTTAAATGTTGCCGATAATATTTACAATTACATTGTCGGTTTTTTCTTTTCTTCTGATGAAAAGAGTTTATCTTTGAAAATCCATAGATTAAGGATATAAAGCTCCTTGCTTTGAACTTCTGATGATCTAATAAATATTGTATCTTTACAATGTTTATGCTCATCTTTCATGTCTAGAATATATATATATATATATATATATATATATATATAGAGAGAGAGAGAGAGAGAGAGAGAGAGAAAGAGAATTATTAATGACAATATATGTATTAGCGTAGAGCATCAGATCCTTTTACTTTGTAGTCTCCTTAAAAGATTCAGCTTAATGCTTGTCAATTATTGATAACATTTATATATATATATATATATATATATATATATATATATATATATCCAACATTCTTTCTGTCTCTGCAGTAAATTCATTTATATCCTATCGATTATGCATTTGCTTGTCAGACCCAAAGCGCAAGACTAAAATTATTTTAAAATTACTACTCTAATCTGATACGTCATTTATGACTCTTGCTTCCGTCTCTCTCTCTCTCTCTCTCTCCCTCTCTCTCTCTCTCTCTCTCTCTCTCTCTCTCTCTGTTTTATTAACAGTCACAGGTAACAAAAAAGCAAAGCATAAAAAAATTGAAATAGTTCCTTATAAGCAAAAGGGAATAACACCACAAGTCGTAATACTATTTAACCCGTAATTGGAGGAAAAATGAGAGCGAGAACAGAATCGGGTTCATTTTGGATTTTGCCATTATTTCTTTTTAACTAGTTTTGCAACTTCACTTTTTCCCGATTCAAATAATTTAACCCAAACTCAATGAGTGGCTAATTTCTATTCTATTTCATGTAGTTATAAGCTATTGCTCAGAGGTTGGACTACGTAAAATAAAAATAAAAAGTGCCTTTAAGAAAACGGACATAACTTTGTTAGACTTAATGTTATTTTCGATAATAATTAAGACTGAGACAGTGTTATGTAGCTTACCTCCTTCGCGTGTACTTTTAATATTTGGGAAGGATCTTGTCACATATCTGTCCCCTTTTTTAATACTTAAAAACTGCCTTGTTTGTTTTCAGCTCTTGCTACAACCCGGAAAACAGTGAGCAGCTCATACTTATATAGATGTGGGAGGGTCCTACTAACTACCACGCTTATAATTTTATTTTTCAGCAAGCTCTATTATTATTTCGCACCCCCACTTCCAATCAATTAACTTGTACATATTTTTTTATAAATAGAAAACGTCAAACCATTGAGGATAATGCTATGTTTCTTCTACAATCTCTGTTCGTGTCGCCTTTTTGTGATTGTTCGAATATTGGCCGTGTAAAGAATTGGGAAATTCTTGTCATCTTAGCCATTGATGCTGTCATCTGCGATTTCTCTTTCCATTTCTTAGATCCACTTTTTTTTATCTTACCAATAAAATAAGATTGAATATTATTAATGGTGACAATAACTTGCATCAATGATAAAAATTTTATTTTAAATTCATACTATCGCCATTATTCGTGGAAACGCCTTGAGTCTGCGCTCGGCCTGCCAAACCAGCCGGACATTCGAAGAAAACTATGGACTGTGATACAATTATATATAAGGAATCAGGATTTCTCGATATTGAACTAAACAATGTCCAAGTGACAAATAAGGGATTTATTAATTATTTATTGAATTATTAATCTTATAGTTTAATTTTTCACTGAATAGATCAGTGTAATATATTTGTTTGTTATTTTGTTTAAAAAAAACTTATTTTTATGAATTAAAAAATAAATTAAAAAATAAAATAATTGATAAATAAATGTAAAAGTTTAATTTATTATAATTTAAAATCTAAGTAGAAAAGTAAATGCTGACTGATTTGCACCATCTTATTTCAATTCTACTATTATTTTCTAGAAATAAAAAAAATATTAAGTAATTAATAGTTCATTCCTGCTCCTTGAGCGGTGTTGGTACTGTACCTGGGTATGTCAATTTGTATCGTTACCTAGTAGCTTCTACCGCTTTATAGCAGGTATGAAGAAAAAGTTTGCTAAATTTCGTAGACATAATACGTTAGTTAGTATTTGCACAATATATTTATGTATTGTTTATAACTCGGGTATTGACATGATGAAATAAAAACCACTGTCTTTATCATGTTTAGTTTTTGATAGTATATAGCTTCATAAATCTGTTAACATTTTCATTTTTCCCTACTATTTTTTATGAATTTAAACGTTGAACGAGTGTTAGGCATTAAAATTGTTTACAGAATGAATAAAACTTTTAATTTAAGTTTTTCTGTGGTAATAGTTTTGTCCTAAACTCATTCTAATGATCAGAAAGTACTCCGTGTGTATATAAAACCATACAATACGACCACAAAAGCATATCTAATGACAAAACCACCAAATAAAATCAGCACTAGCGACCCATTAGTGGGAGCTCAAACAAAGCGGACGCCAGTACATATAAAAATTAAGACGGCCCGTGTAGATTATGTCTGCATGAGAAATTTGAAATTCTAAATTTTAAAGACACCAAAAACCTACAAAACTGAAGAAAATTAAACTACCACTGAGAATAAATTAGATAATAAAAGTCTTAGACGACGTGGGGGGATATAAGTCCGTTCTATTGTTTATTTCACCATGGAATTTCCACGGATCTCGCTAATAAGCATACTGCCAATTTATAATACGGACCACTCACTTATTATCTAATTCTAATGACTTTTTCAGCATTTAGTCAATAAATAATATATTTTACTAACTCTCCCGACCCGGCGCTGACCGAGAGTCGTTTAGTTGACCCAAAATTTCGTAAGAAAAGTTTTAAGTGTAGTACAGATCGTTGAAGCGATTAACACATTGAATTTAAGTTATTTTATTTTATTAATTTGTTCTTTATTTATTAATTTTATAAATAATAATAAACATACTCGACTCAATGTACGTACGTAATACGTAGAGACGATAAGTATTTTTTAGGGAGGTATAAGTAATAGTTTCGATCGACAAACATTGAAATAAAGTTACTATTTTATGTAAGTATTTTTGTAAATAATAATAATAATAATAATAATAATAATAATAATAATAATAATAATAATAATAATAATAATAATAATAATAATAATAATAATAATAATTAGCGGGATCCGTGTAAATTACACGAAATGAGGTTTTCAATATTAATTTGTTTCTAACCTATACATTACTTTGTAAATGCTTTAGATTAAATTAAATTTGGCTCTAATTCATGAGTAGCATACACAGATTCGGAAGGTCGTTGCTTTTGATCTAAGCGTGACACACAAAATAACACACGCTATCGTCTTAATATGTGTCTTCCCGGTCGTCCCCTTCCCTACCTCCTTCCCCCTTCGATGTAGAAAAGAAATCTTAGAGGTTGGTTGAGATCGAACTATAAACCAGTCGGGCCGACGTAAAAATCCTACGTCGCTAACCATTGCGTCAAAGGGAAATACTTGAAACATTACGAAAATTAGGTGACTTAAATGCTTTTCCAAATCTAGGTGCGGCACGCATGCGCAGAGCTTTTGATGTAAGCGTGACACACGAACACACACGCTATCGTATTAATATGTACATAATAATAATAATAATAATAAGAAGAAGAAGAAGAAGAAGAAGAAGAAGAAGAAGAAGGAGGAGGAGGAGGAGGAGAAAGCTCGTATCTATATTGTTGTTACTCCCCCTTCCCTTTTCACCGGTTTATTGTTGTTGATGACCTGACATACAGCTTCCTCCAGCTTTTTTTTTTTTTGTCACCTGAACATGATTTGACGAAGAATCAATAACTCATGATACATACGTAACATTCAATTTTTTGTCTTTTTTGTTTTTTAAACTAAAAAGATTATTAAAAGAATCGAAAAAATAAAAAAAAAGCATAATCAAGCTGAAAATTGTGTTGTGTCCAACAATGTTTTCTTATATATATATATATATATATATATATATATATATATATATATATATATATATATATATATATATATATACAAGAAGAAGAAGAAGAAGAAGAAGAAGAAGAAGAAGAAGAAGAAGAAGAAGAAGAATTGGAATTGGAATTGGAATTGGAATTGGAATTAGAGTTTTTCTATGTAATCGTTTGCGTCACGATAGCGTCAGTCAGATAGAAACCGAGTTAATCGGCCGGTGAATATAGACGAAATATGTCTTGATAAATTTGTTACACGGTGATTTGGGTGAAAGTATGAGAGTAAAGTATCCTTCCATTCCTTTAAATTTTACTCATGAAAAACAAAATATCGATTACATTTTAATAAATAAAATTAATTAGAACTATACATTTATATTTTTTAGAACACGGAACAGTATTTGCTCTATGTGACTGATGAACAGACTTTTTATGTAGCTTTTAGCTAGACAATTATTCCGGTCAACACTACACAGGAAAATCGCACCCTGATTTGCATATAAGACTACAAGTACCTACCCGGCGTTGCATGGGATGCAGTGGAGTCATTCTAGTTTTTAATTTTTATTTGTTTGCACATTTTAAAACTTAAGGTAGACAAGTCATATTATATGCTTCAATTTAAAATATGAGTTATCCCCTTGATGATATTTATTTTTAGGTGTTTATTTAAAAATGTTTCATAATATCAGTCACCTGAGCCGGACGAGGTAATATTCAAAAATCCTACAAGATACACACAAACACATGACTAAATCAGAGCCAAGATATTTCGGTCGATTCATACGACGATAATCATTTACTGTAAATGATTATGTGAACCGTATGACTAGTTGCTATCTATATTCCTTATTCCATATTCTAATGATATATTACTTCTCCTCGGAGGGGGAGGTCTAAATGTCCCAAAAATTACAACCAAATAAAATACATGGGTTGTTATCAATGCAATCACAAATAATAACAGCAAAATTAAATCCTATTTATCATCAATTTGAAGAAAGGACCCTTTATTGAGATGTTGGTGTTGCCTTATCTTCTGCCAGTCTAATGTCTCAAGTCACAACCAAATAAAATACATGGGTTGTTATCAATGCAATCACAAATAATAACAGCACAATTAAATCCTATCTATCATCAATTTGAAGAAAGGACCCTTTATTGAGATGTTGGTGTTGCCTTATCTTCTGCCAGTCTAAATGTCTCAAGTCACTACCAAATAAAATACATGGGTTGCTATCAATGCAATCACAAATCATAACAACACCATTAATTTCTACCTCGTATTGTCAACTCCTCCGTCTTGTGTCGTCTACTCCTTCGTGACAGGACACCTGCAATTAATTTTTACACAGCATCACGACGAAACGAAAAAATCATTAATTTGAAGATATTATCTTTTATTGAGATGTTGGCGTTGCCTTCATTTCTGTCAGTGCCGGGGGAGGGGGGTCTCGAACTACGGATATTTGGCCCTTCAATTTATCGTTGATAAGTCATCTCTACCCGTCTAGTTCGCTACGAGATTACCAACTGGCTGCCTTTCTTCTCTCATTGCCCTCTTTCAGCCACGTGACGTCACGTCACCTTCTAGCACACAGGAAGTCGAGCTGACATCCGACTACACTAGCTGACTGGACCCTATTCCCTGTTATCCTCAGCTAACAAAAATGATATTCGCCCAATATTAAACACTAATATCACACTATTGTAGAAAGTTAATATCATAACAATTTTTAAAAGAATAGAAGTATCTTTCTTTACAGTGTACCTAGACATGGTATTGTTTGAAAGTGTATGTAACTAAATGTGTATGAGGTCGGTAGGTGGTATTTAAAGGTATTTTTTACAGTGTATGTAACTTAATATTTATGAGGTTGGTAGGTGGTATTTAAGGGTATTTTTACAGTGTATGCAACTTAATATGTATGAGGTTGGTAGGTGGTATTTAAAGGTATTTTTACAGTGTATGTAACTTAATATGTATGAGGTTGGTAGGTGGTATTTAAGTATACTTTTACAGTGTATCTAGCTAAATGCGTGTGAGATGGGGGTGAACAAACGAATTGTTGTGATACTGGCTAATTGATATGCATAATTAGCATGAGTAGAAATATATTACTATATAAGTCTCTCCTTAACAAACGAGCCAGATGAACGCGCGGGCGCAATAACATTTTGGTTTTATTTTTTATTTATTTATTTGCTGTTACTCTGAAAGGCGACTTCAAATAGTTCTCTTTATGGTACGTTTTAATCGAGGTGGCGAACAGTTAAAATTAAGGAGGTCTCCAGAGCGCTGCTGAAATAATACATTCCACCCCTGGCTTTCCTTCGCTGAGAGGGGGGGGGGGGGGCGTTAAAATATAAGTAGCTTTGTCTATGTCTGCGAGTACTTATTATTCCAAGTCAAATAAATGTTGCGAAATTGTGCCGTGTGAATATGTATAAGAATCGACCTGTCTGATCTTGTAGCGATGTGTGATATTTAATTCAATAAGTATAGCTAGCAGTGAAAGTACACGTGCAATTGATTAGGTAAATTTACAACTTCACAACAATGGCGTCGTCGATAGTATCCCAATTGTCTCTCGGGGACCCCGACTTCGTGGGCACGTGGATAAGATGCTTTGCTGCGAGTGCAAGGACTAAAAAGTTAAAAGACAAGAAGGAAACGGGAGGAGAAAATGAAATAACAGATTTATTTTTGGCTACAACTGGATGTGATGCAATCATGAACGTCTCAACAATGACGTAACCCATGAACCTAGAAGACCCGACTTTCGGAAGAATAAGTCAGATCATAGAAAGAAATATGAGACCTAAGAAAAGGTTAGTCGTTGCAGAAAGAACGAAGTTTATGTTAATGAAACAAGAAATTGATGAACCAATCATCAAATATCTACACCGTCTACGAAATGAGAGTAGATATTGTGAGTTTACATTGGGTAGAAACTGATGCTTTATATTTAGATAGAGAAGAAAGGGAGAGAGAAAGAGGGCGATAGAGAAAAGAGGAGGGAGAGAGAAGAGATGGGGATAGATAGATAGATAGATAGATAGATAGATAGATAGATAGATAGATAGATAGATAGATAGATAGATAGATAGATAGATAGATAGATAGATGAGAGAGAGAGAAAGAGAGAGAGACTGAAGTAACCTCGCCGTGGACTGAATTTTTTCTTGGAACTTCGTATTCGACATAACAATTTGGCGCGATGTTCTGTTTCAGGTGAACAAAATGAGTCAATTATTGAAGTCTTCTGATATTACTATCGAAGTTATAATTGCAAAGATTAATGTAATTTGCAGTTTTCTTCAAGATTATCGTAAAAATGGTTATGCTTCTGCTATGTCAACAGCCCGTGAAATTGCTGAATAAACAAATATTGATCAAAGGTTTGCATTACAAGTGCGTTGTCGCAAAAAAAAGAAGTTTATTTGAATACAAGTCCCCGACCGAAGTTTAAATCCCTGAAGAACATTTTTGTCAGGACTGTTTATTTCCCTTGTGGGCCAGAGTTTGTCTTCAATTAATACAAGATTTTCCCATGGAATAAAATTGATGGGCTTATTCAAGATTCAGACTCTCTTTTAAATACAGTAAAAAGTAAAAAAATTAAAGATTTATTGCAAACGATTTCACACAAAAATGTGTGACGTTGACATAGAATACTTACACCATGGGTTGAAAGAGATTTGCCTCAATTCTTAAACAGGAATTGGATATCAGAAAAATAATTGGAACCTAAATACTGCTCATGACTTTTTAAAATTACATGTTCTGAAATAATTTAGTTGGCACGCGCCTTAAGTTGTGGATTACATTGTGAGTGTTACTAATTACATCAGGAGAACTCGTCTATCTACAACCAATGTTATTTTTGTATTTTTATGTCTGTGTACCTACAACTAAACGAGCAAAGTTTCTTTCCAATAACTACACGTCTCTGAAACACAATACCACGAGGCTTCTTCTCAACTGACTACAACATGGCTATGGAAACTAGACATGATCGAGCACTAAGTAGGATAACATCGAGAATAAGAAAAAATATATGAGGAAATTGTTCCAAGGCAGAGAGACCTTTCAAAGAAATAAGACATAAATAAAACAATAGAAAATGGAGTGATTTGTAATGAGATCTGGTAATTGCACCAGAAACACAAGGAAATTTGGTGATAAAAAGTATACATGATGATATACACTGTGGAGTAGCGGGTACACAAAAAAGAATAAAACTAGAAGCATAGTGGTTGAGATATTCACGAGATATCGAAGAATATATAAAAAGATGCAAAAAATGTAGAGAATTAAGAAATTTTACACAGAATACTTTACATTCATGGCCCAGAGAAGTAGAGCCATGGAGTCGTGTGCATATGGATCATGCGTACATTTCTGGAGTGGGACTCTTATTAATATTAGTAGACTCTTTTCAGCCTGGCCTGAAGTAGTCCGTGTGCCGGACAAGAAAAGTTCTACCATAAAACAGATTCTAAGGGTCATATTCTCTAGAATGGGTATCCCAAAAACCCTGGTATCTGACAATGCTCCAGAGTTTTGTGATGAAGATCTTAATTTATGGTTAGAAAAAATAAGATGTAAACCGTATACGACACCGCCATATCACCCTCAATCGAATGGTGCAGATCGTGAAAACGGGACTAAAAGCGTGCTCTCAACAAAAAAGAAAAATAGAAGTTTTTCTACCAAGACTGCATTTAAGCTATCGAACAATACCACACGCGGGAAGATTATAAAGCCCATCAACTTTAATAGGAAGACAAATTAGAGCCTCGTTAAGTATGTCGTATTCTACAAATGAGAAAATCTTGTACAAAAAGAACAAAGAATCAAATCCAGAAACGACAGAATTTATCGTGCAAAAAGGCCACAATACAGCTATAATAAATAGAGACAACGGAAACAGTGTATTGGTCCATGTATATCAAATAATGTCCCAGGGTGAATACGAAGAGCAAAATGAACAAATCGCTATGACTTCTTATGTTATTGAGTTATGAGAATAACCTGTATAGAATGAAACGTCAGAAGATGAAACAATGCGTTATCAAGCAGGTCAAAATGAGGATTCGGAATCGGATTCGGATCAAAGTATGAAAGGGGGCGACTCTGGTTACAGTTTAGTGTGAGATAGATCGAGATCTCTCAAAGGAATAAATAAGGGAGAGAGAGAAGAGCAAGTAATATCGAAAATGAAACGATCATTAGAAGAAGTGCAAGATGCACTAGAGGCATAAAGCCTATACGTTGCATAATTAGCATAAGTAGAAATAGATTAAGATATAAGTCTCTCCTTAAGTATAGCTAGCAGTTTAAGTACACTAGCAACTGACTTGGTAAATCTACAACTTCACAACAACAATATTTTAAATTTCCAACCTTTTGACAAATGAGCCAGATGAACGCACGAGCGCAATAAAGTTTTGGTTTTACTTTTTATTTATTTATTTGCTGTTAATGTGAAAGGCGACTTCAAATAGTTCTCTTTATGGTACGTTTTAATCGAGGTGGCGGACAGTTAAAATTAAGGAGGTCTCCAGAGCGCTACTGAAAGAATTCTTCTCGCCCCTGGCTTTCCTTCGCTGAGAGGGGGGGGGGGGGCGTTAAAATATAAGTAGCTTTGTCTATGTCTGCGAGTACTTATTATTCCAAGTCAAATAAATGTTGCGAAATTGTGCCGTGTGAATATGTATAAGAATCGACCTGTCTGATCTTGTAGCGATTTGTGATATTTAATTCGATAAGTTAACGCGATATAAATCATTCCCTGTCCGGTCTCTGCTTACCTTCTCGAAGCAATAATTACAACAGAAACTGTAAGGTCAAAGGGTCGATAAACTGTGAGCAAATCTCTCCCGCTGGGATATTACATTCGGATACTAGACCACCACCACCACCACCACCATCCTCATCATCATCATCTACATCATCATCATCATCATCACAACCATCATCATCATCATCATCATCATTGATTTAACGTCAGTTTTACATATTGGCATGTGGTGGACGACTCTTAGAAATCGATTTCCAAACTAACTTATCTCTAGCCAGGTCTTTATTTATCTCTATTTCTCTCAACGCCATCATCATCACTTCTTCCATTTTTCCTTTACCCCTCCGGCCCCTGCCAACAGACCCTAATACCTCGACTGTCCTAAATTTACTAACTCTCATCCATTCTTTTAGGTTGACCATACCATTGAAGTCTACTGTTCTGCACACATCTCCCTATACTTTCCATATTTAATCTTCCTCTAAGGTTATCGGATCAAAGCCTATCTTTAAGACCCACTTTACACATCTATCATATCATTCTCGCATCATGTCTCGCCATACAACGGATGTCCTCAACCCTGACTGGTCAGGTTTCACTTCCATACATCATTACGATGCGTACATATATCTGATGGACTCATTCTTTTGTATGGAGTGGTAGGTTTATAACCAAAACTCGTAATGTTAGTTAAAAAAGAATAAGGGGCAACGTTTCCGTTTCGTTGGTCTAATTTAAAATGAACGCCATGCACAATTTCACGAGATCCGATCAAGGTTTCAATTAGATTTTATTAAATGTTTATCATAGTTCACCTCAAACAAGGCAGGCCGCCACTGTAGACGTAATGGGCTACTGAGAAAAAAGGGTGAAGGTTTTTTGGGGGGGTCAACCTAAATGAGGAGCTGCGCAGCAAGATGTCTGTTTACATTAGTTTTAAATTTCTGCATGTCAGTAACGTCAGGAAAGCAAGGAGCAGGGAGGGAGTTCCAGAGTCCAGCAACACGAGGAAAGAAGCTTTTAGAGTAGAAAGTTCTTCGGCATCTGGGGACCTCCACAGTGTATTGATGGGATTTGGTAGATTGTTGGGTTGTTCTAGTGAATTTACCAGAGCAGCAAGCTCATCAGAGCACAATCTATTGAGGTACTTGTAAAACATACACAATGAAGCAACATTGCGGCGATGGGACAAGGGCTGGAGCTTGGTGGATAATGAGGACCTATTAAGTTGGCGACTCTGTTTTGGACTTTGTCTAAGAGGGAGAGACTAGCGGATAATGCACCAGCCTAGATGTAGCAACAATCCTCCATGCATGAGCGGATGGTGGCTTTGTAGAGATATAGGATAATGTCAGGTGTGAGAAGTTTACTAGCATGGTATAGGGAGCCCACCTTCTTTGCAGCAGCCCTGGCAATGTGTTCAGTGTATTTATTCCAATTCATATTATCTGTGAACGTTAGGCCGAGGAGTTTGAATGATGAACTCTCACCCAATGTGATATTTGCCATGGCAATCGGTGGTTGAAGAGGTTTCTTGTAGTTATTTAAGGAAAGTAGGTTTGTCTTTGCGGCATTAAAAGTTACCATCTATTTTTTACCCCATTCCACTACAGCCTGGATGTCATTTTCTCAGCGTCGGTATAATCGATTTTTGAAATATTTTTTTATATTTTTAGAATATACTAGCAAGAAAATCCAACGTTGATAAGGATCGAATGAGGATCCCTATGTACTTTTTCACTATACTCATAACACTATATCACTTTCTTTGTTTTTACAAGCTCCCATCCTCACGTTCCGCCTTCTAATATAATCATCAGATGAAATGTTGAAAACTCTCTGAATTAGTGTCTTATATATATAGTTTAAATTTCATTAAAAGCATATATATGTATTTAAAGTTTTAATGGGACTCTGTCCCTATGGGTAACCTAGAGGTAGGGGCACGTAGATATTCGACACATAGAAGGTAACGTAGAGATTCAGGACCATTTCCACTGTTTTTTCCAGAAAATATTATAGATATGATTTAAATTTCATAAAAATAGGATATATTTAAAGGGGCAAGAGGGTTATAGCTCCCTTAGGGGCGCACTTACAGATTCGGGGACACTTCCATTGTCTTCTCCGGTAAATTTTACATAAAAATACTCTTTCAGATTCTTTAACCTTTATTTCTATAGGAAACACACAAACATCACACACACACACAGACATTGAGTTTTATATAGAGAGACTAGGAAATAAATTCTCCCTGTCGGTTGCATTTTCTGCTAAGCTACTGCGTCACCTGGTGTCCACCTTTTACAAAAGAATCGAAAATTTACGTACACGCTCTGGTGTACAAAAGAATCGAAAGTTCACAGACGCGCCTCTGGTGTACAAAAGAATCGAAAGTTTACGGACGCGCCTCTGGTGTACAAAAGAATCGAAAGATTACAGACGCGCCTCTGGTGTACAAAAGAATCGACAGTTTACGGACGCGCCTCTGGTGTACAGAAGAATCGAAAGTTTACGGACGCGCCTCTGGTGTACAAAAGAATGAAAAGTTTACAGACGCGCCTCTGGTGTACAAAAGAATCGAAAGTTTACCTGCAAAATTAAATAAGCGTAAATCGAAATAAAAATAAACAATGACGATGCATCCCCTCCGTTTCCCTCTCACAATTACGTCATTTCTGAAAAAAATTAGTCTGCAGTTTTCTAAATTAATTTCAAGTTTTTAAAAATAAATTAAAATTTTAGTTTGTGATAAAAAATACAATTTAAGACTAATTAATAAATGTCATCCAAAATGTGTGCGAGAATCAAACGAGATAAGCGAACGAACAATCCCTCACCCTAAAAAGCAAGAGTTAATGCCTGGGAGCATGATATCATGACAACAGAATATTTAGTACGTTACCCCTCTATAAAAAAAAAGGTGACAATAATCCTAGGAGAATGGTATCGTCAGGAAATGAACGTATATTATGATGCCCCCATTCCCTCGAAAAGTGGAGGTAATGCCCAGGAGGAATGTATCATAACGAATGAAAATATACTACACAGAATTAATAAACTAGTTTACACGAGTTATTTTTAATGAAATATTAGGAGTTAATGCCTGGGAAAATTATATCATAACAACGAAAGTTTACGTACGCGCCTCTGGTGTACGAAAGAATCGACAGTTTATCTACACAATAAAATAAGCGTAAACCAAAATAAAAATAAACAATCACGATGCCCCCCCCCCCGCTTCTGTCTCACAATGGCGTCATTTTCTGGAAGAATGAGTCTGCAGTTTTCCAAATTAATACATTGAAGTTTTCATGTAATTATCTCCCTTGAAACAGAAAGTCTAAGTATGCTATAAAACGCGATCGTTTTAGAATACAATGTCTTTAATTGATTGTATTAATAATTTTTAGTAATATTACTATCGAGGAGAATATTATAAATACATATGGAAATTTGACAATATCAGTTATAACTGTATATTTCCGAATATTAATTTATTAGAACTTTAAAACAAATTAATTATGTAAATTAAAAAAACGCATGTTGTTTGGGCCAGTTTTCGTAGAGTATATATATATATATACAACCTGCCAGAATAATACATCAGTTAGATTACCCTGGGTGACAGGTAGACATCCAAAAAGATGAATTGTTTATTTATTTATCATTTAATCGAAAATAAGTGGTTAAGATGTGCCCTAATGTATTTCTTACGTTTACTAAAATTCTCGGCGACGGACAGACAGAAATCCTGACATAGTGACAGAGAATGTCTTTCTTATATTATAAGTATATTTCTATTGGCATTGGTTTCCCCAATATCGTTCTAGTTAGAATCCTTTCTAGAAAGCCATAGGGTACTTACGGGAGGGGCCACATGAGGGTTGCCAACATCTTAAGTGAAAGTGTTTCTGTGGAACGAACTTGGTTCGAACTTGGAACACCCAAGTTGTCAGTCCGTGTCATTAACCAGTAAGCCACCGAGATATTTCTAAAAGCATAATAATCAAATGTTTTTATATAAATAAACACAGGGTGTCTTGGGGAGTAGGGGAAAGACTCGATCAAACTTGAATTCGGTCAAACTTTAACTTTTCTGAAAGTCAGGATGATCTTAAATTTTCAAATCTTGTATTTATTATTTTCTGTATATTTATAAAGTATCGCACTAACAGTGAGATTCAAACGCCAAATTCATATTCACTATAGAAGAACAATAGCGTTCTACTATACTGCTAATGCTTGTGCGATTGACGTCGTAATATTAACTAATTTGCATATTGCTTTACAAAAGGACATCTCATTAATTAACGAGTCGCTTTTTAGAATTCAATAATTGGTTTCATTTTAATATATCCAGAGTCCTATTCACAAATATTGTTTATATCGTGGAGAAAAAAGTCTTTTCGTTCGTTTCTGGTCAATTTACTTCTTGGGTTATTCGAATTATTCGAACTATTGCTCTCATCGTGGATGCTATTCTCACAACGTTTCGACCGATGTAACCTCCGACCTTCTTTATGTGCGGAATGTCAAACTCCGGAAACTTTACGGAATTTCGATGGGAACATTGTATTTAATCCACATGGATCAGTGGTGTAACGGATAAAGTGCTGAGTTATAATCAGTTTTTTATGAAACCCTCTCCCCTCTAGTAATTCTAGTTGGTCAATACTGTTGTTATATTTGGGTTGGTGAATGTCTGACCCATTTGAGGGTTCTTGATAAGGTGTAAAAACATATCTGTAATTTGATTGGGCCCACCCTTTCTTCTTCTCTGCATTCTCTTTCTCAGACGTGATGTTGCTAGTCTCAGTCTTTTCTATAAATACTATTATGGCATGTGTTCTTCAGAATTGTCTGATCTATTCCCTGCTTCCTTTGTTCCAGCTCGTTTGATTCGTTGGTCTAGTGGTCTCCATCAATTCGCATGATTACTCCACTTACCCTTGATCCTTCACCTGCTAAGTGTTTAGCAAGAGTATTCTTAATAAGGTGCAAACACGTATCTATTATTTGATTGGGCCCACCCTTTCTTCTTTTCTGCACCCTTTCTCTTACAGACGTGATGTTGCTAGTCTCAGTTTTTTCTATAAATACTATTATGGCATGTGTTCTTAAGAGTTATGTGATATATTCCCTGCTTCTTTTGTTCCAGTTCGTTTGACTCGTTGGTCTAGTGGTCTCCATCAATTCGATGTTTTGATACCTCATTGTAATACAGCTTCCTATTCCGGTAGCTTCTTTCCAAGAACTGCCGGCTTTTGTAACTCTCTTACTGCTGACTGTTTTTCTCCTACCTATAGCCTTGGTCTTCTCAACACTAAGACCAATAGGCATCTCCTGTCTTTGCGATAATCATCTTTCTTACATCAAGTGGCTTCATGCCTTGCCTGGAGCGATTTCCATAAAAAAGAATATATATTCGCCAATCCTCTCCTAAGGTTTTTTATCTCTCAATTGACAATCGAGTCTCTTAGTTTGTATTTTTTTTATGTGTTATTTTCGGCGGGGGGATATTATTGCCTTAAGGTCGGAAGTGTTTTTTAACTACGTAGAGTTCACTGAATTATTGTTCGTTGTTTTATTTCGGTTAATTGCAAGGAATCCTTTTGTAAAGAATCTCCTGATGTTAATAGGCTAAAATGCACGCATGCGCATTCGTACACTCTTTTATTCAACACATTTAATTCTAGAATGCTTCGTGAATATTTGAATGTCATCGGGTCGCTGCTGATGCACAAGTTATTTGATACGAAAAATGTGTTCATCTGGGTAAGGAGCACATATGAATCATAATACTTGACCGTTGCCTTTGAACTTTAATTAACTCCATGAATGACATTCTAATCGACAGCTTGAAGGCATTAACTTTACTATCGAATTTCGAATTATTACGATAGTAACGCCACATGTCAGCTGTTTTTTAATCTATCTATCTATCTATCTACCTTTCTTTCTCTCTCTCTCTCTCTCTCTCTCTCTCTCTCTCTCTCTCTCTATATATATATATATATATATATATATATATATATATATATATATATATATATATATATATATATATATATATATATATATATATATGAGTTGTAACATATTCAGGGCCCGAGGCTTCGAATCACGCGACCAGTAGTTAATAGTTATATCTCTATGCTGACGAGCCCCGATTAAAGGACGAAAGGTATATGTATATAGATGATAAACAAAACAAATATGTATTATATGTAGCCCCTAGAAAACCCTTTAGATGGGCACTGTAAGTGTGTAGTATTGACACAGCATGACGTCGCTAGCTATAAATGCATTGTTCCTTTCATTAAGTCGAACCCTCTCTTGACTTCAAGTCGCCGAATAAGTGTTAAAATTATCACTGTTTATCTAGCTATTCAGCGGTGGCCGCGGTGATTGAGATGTCAGGATTTGAGTTGTAACATACTCAGGGCCCGGAGTTTCGAATCACGCGATCAGTAGTGAATAGTTATATCTCTATGCTGACGAGTCCCGATTAAAGGACGAAACGTATACATACATAGATAATAAACAAAACAAATAGTTATTATTCGTAGCCCCTAGAAACCCCCTAGATTGGCACTGTAAGTGTTTGGAATTAACACAGCATGACGTCGCTAGCTATAAATGCATCGTTCCTTTCATTAAGTCGACCCCTCTCTTGGCGTCAAGCCGCCGAATGAGTGTTAAAATTATAACTGTTTATCTAGCTATTCAGCGGTGGCCGCGGTGATTGAGATGTCGGAATTCGAGTTGTAACATACTCAGGGCCCGGGATTTCAAATCACGCGATCAGTAGTGAATAGTTATATCTCTATGCTGACGAGTCCCGATTAAAAGACGAAACGTATACGTACATAGATAATAAACAAAACAAATATATATATATATATATATATATATATATATATATATATATATATATATATATATATATATATATAAATTTGGGAAAGTTCATTTTTTAAGCATCTTTTTAATTTTAACATGAAGATCGAGGCAAAATGCCTTCATAAGAAACCATGTTAGATGCAGATATTTTTTTATTAAAATCAAAATAAAAAATAAAAACAGTTTTTTTTCTTCATCTTGACTTTTATGTAGAAGAAAAAAAAATGTTTTTATTTTTTTTTTTATTTTAATAAAAAATATCTGCATCTAACACATGGTTTCTTATGAAGGCATTTTGCCTCTATCTTTATGTTTATATATATATATATATATATATATATATATATATATATATATATATATATATATATATATATATATATATATGATAATTTTATTTACACAGACATGTACAAAATCTGCGACACTGGCATGTCGATGTTATCGATCAACAGTTACTATAAACTGAGATCTCATCAGGCAGAGTTAGAATCCGATCTTAACCTCAGATCATATTTGGAGAGAATGAAGTGGAGGGGTAGAGACAGAGAAGAAGAAGGAAAGAAATTTAACATTTCAAAAATTAAAGCCGTTAAAAAATTAAAGTTAAAAATTAAAAATTAAAAAATCTAAAAATCTAAGGTCTAGAATCTGAAACAGACAGGGCAAATAAATAAATAAATAAAAAAATAAAAATATATGGTGGAAAGAACAGCTTGACGGGTTCGAAATGGATTTAATGAATATTGTTAGGGACATCACATTTCACCACAAAAAAAACCCATTTCAAAAGAAAATAGACAAAATAGTTAAGGAAATTAATAGGTCAAAATATATACTAACTAAAGCTGATAAAACTCAAAACTTCTACAAATTAACCACACAAGAATACTATAAATTACTTGACAATAACATCACAAAAAACTACAAAAAATCTAATATTAATTTAGTCCACAACATCAATACCGATAGTAAAATTATCACAGATAAACTTAAGATCAGCGATAGAGTAAGTAAACTAAAAGAAAAAGAAGCATATATTCTTCTCAAAGATCACAAATCTGACTTCCAAACTAAACCAACCACTAGACTTATTAACCCCACAAGACAGGAAATAGGGAAAATTAGTAAAAAAATTTTAGAAAGAATAAATAAGCAGATAAAAACATTCTATAAACTTAATCAATGGATAAACACTGCAGATACAATAAACTGGTTCCTTAAAATAGTAAATAAAACTGATTGCTCATTCATCCAGTTTGATATTATTAACTACTACCCATCTATTTCTAAAGAACTTTTTGAAAACGTTATCGATTTTGCCACACTTCTATCTGATATTTCTGTAGATGAAATCAATATAATTAGAAAATGCAGAAATACAGTTCTAATCTGTAAACATGAACAATGGACTAAAAGTAATCAATTTGGATCTTTTGATGTTTCTATGGGTTCCCTGGACTCAGCAGAAGTCACTGATCTGGTTGGTCTTTACATACTATATAATCTCACAAAAAACATTAGCATTGAAGATATAGGCCTATATAGGGATGACGGATTACTAATAGTAAAGAACTCAAATGGACAAAAATGTGAAAGAGTAAAAAAATTATCCTTAGAGAAATGAAAAGATTAGATCTCAAAGTAGAAATAACATCTAACATTAAAATAGTTAATTTTCTAGACGTAACATTCAACTTAGATAAAGAAACTTATGAACCGTATACTAAAGACAATGCCAACCCGATCTATGTCCACCCACTCTCTAACCACCCAAAAACCATTATTAAACACATCCCCAGATCAATCGAAAAAAGAATTAGTGATAACTCCTCTAATGAAGAAATTTTTAACAAACACAAGGACTTTTACAATAAAGCGTTAAAGCAAGGTGAATACAAAAACACCCAAATTAAATTCACCAAACCTACACCTCCCAACAACAGACGCAAAAATAGGGGTAGAAAAATTATCTGGTTCACACCCCCATATAACAACATGGTTAAAACCAAACTCGGTAAAAGATTCTTAGACTTAATCAATCTACACTTCCCTCCCAACAATATACTGCACAAAATCTTTAATAAAAACACCCTCAAATTAAGCTATAGCTGTGGTGAAAATTTAGAAAAAATAATAAAAAAACATAACAACAAAATTCTAAATGATAAAACAGCAAATACCAAGGCCTGTAACTGCACAAACAAAAAAGAATGCCCATTACAACATAATTGCCAAATAACCCAATCAGTATATCAAGCAACCATCTCTACTAAAGAAAACCCAACCCTGAAAAAATTCTACATAGGTATGGCTGGTAATACCTTCAAAGAAAGATATACTGGACATAAGTGTTCTTTTAATAACCCTACATATCAAAAAAGAACCTCACTTTCTATATATTACTGGGAACTATACAACAATAACCTATCACCAACAGTAACTTGGAACACAATTAGAAAAACTAGCACCTGTGGTTCCCTAAACTCACCTTGCTACCTTTGCCTAACAGAAAAACTTGAAATAATTAAATTCAGCGATAGGAGCAAACTTCTAAACAAAAAACAAGAAACATCAATTAACTGTAGGCATAATAGATTACACCTTCTTAGTAATCCACTCATAACCCCTTAGGCTGTTATTATATATTAAAAAAAAAAAAAAAAAAAAAAAAAAACACCTCCCCACCAACTGAAAATTTTGTCAACACAACTATCATCTTATACCTTTTATTAATTATTATTATTTTTATCTCTATTAGTAGTAGCATTTTTGTTTGTAGTTTTATTTGTAGTAGTACTGTAAGCGGTAGTATTGGTTGGTATTATTATTGTTGTTATTATTATTATTATTATCATTATTATTATTATTATCATTATCATACCCACAACGATTAACACTAATGGTCATCTTCTGTATTTTTCTTTACTCTTAAATACCCCCCTTTTATGCTTATCCATTTTTTGATTAATATTTCTATATTTCTTAGATTATTTTTTAGATTATATTTTTTAGATTATCATTATCAATTATTTATTACTACTATTATTAATATCTTAAACTTAACTATTTGACATTGAATCATTTTCTTCATTCTTTTCATTTTTTCACTTTTTTCATTTTTTCATTTTTTCATTTTTTCATTTTTTCATTTTTTCATTTTTTCATTTCTGTACTTTTTATCAAGATAATTATTGTTATCAGTGGTGACACCATGTCTGACGTTACTATCATAGTTATTGTTATTTGCAGCAATGAAATTAACAGTAGCACTATTATTATTAATAATATTGAGATTGCCATGTTTTACCGTTACCTTACTTTTGCCTCCACTGCCATTTTTATTATCTTTATTATCATTATTATTATTATTATTATTATTATTATTATTATTATTATTATTATTATTATTATTATTATTATTATTATTATTATTATTATTATTATTATTATTATTATTATTATTATTGTTGTTGTCATTGCCACCATTATGACTACTTCTATAATTTTTCACTATCATCATTACTATTGTTAAGATTACTGGGATTACCACTCTGATTACTGTTGTCTGTTAAACCACTATTTTTATATGATCAGCATTATTGCAACCATTAACCCATATCATAATATCGGCAAACATTATCTTATCTTTATCTAATATTTTTATGATAATCACTACCCCCTAGGATTCCTAATATTCCTTAATTATTCTATTTCTTTCCTAAACTATTATTTTTATTATTATTATTATTACCATTATTATTATCATTATTATTATTATTATTATTATTATTATTATTATTATTATTATTATTATTATTATTATTATTATTATTACTATTATTATTAATAATTAATAACGCCAGCATTTTCCAGTTATTCTTTTAGTTATATATTTTTAATATTTTTTAATATTTTTTAGTATTTTTTAGTATTTTTATTATACTTCATTTATTATTATTTTCATTATTTCACCTCAATTATTAGGGGTATCTATTATTATTATTATTATTATTATTATTATTATTATTATTATTATTATTATTATTATTATTACTACTACTACTGTTATTGCCACCATTATGACTACTTCTATAATTTTTCACTATCATCACTACTATTGTTAAGATTACTGGGATTACCACTCTGATTACTGTTGTCTGTTAAACCACTATTTTTATATGATCAGCATTATTGCAACCATTAACCCATATCATAATATCGGCAAACATTATCTTATCATTATTTAATATTATTATGATAATCACTACCTCCTAGGATTCCTAATATTCCTTAATTATTCTATTTCTTTCCTAAACTATTATTTTTATAAACTCTAAAATATTATTGACCACTATTATTATCATTATTATTATTATTATTACCATTATTATTATCATTATTATTATTATTATTATTATTATTATTATTATTACTATTATTATTATTATTATTATTACTATTACTAT
>OY744515.1:90611019-90623519 GCA_963556195.1 Sepiola atlantica
AGTCCCGATTATTAAGGAATAAACGTATACGTACATAGATAATAAACAATAACAAATATTTATTATTATTATTATTATTATTTGTCGCTCCTCGAAAAGTAGAGCACTGTAAGTGTAGTATTAACACAGCATGACGTCACTAGCTTTATATGCATCATTCCTTTCATTAAAAAAAAAGTAGAACGCTCTCAGACGTTAAGCCGCCGATAAAGTGTTAAAATTATCACAGTTTATTCAAAATTGGCCGAGTGGTTAAGGCGTCGGATTTGAGTTGAAAAATACTTGTAATCCGGGGTTTCGAATCGCATGACCAGTAGTGAATAGTCATATCTCTATGCTGATGAGTCCTGATTGTTAAAGACGAAACGTATACGTACATAGATAATAAACAATAACAAATATTATATATATATATATATATATATATATGCATGCAAAATGTGATCTTACAATCACTGCCAAGCAAATAGCACCTGTTATAGATACCCAGGCCGGTTGGATTATTCTATCGCTCCAGAAATCACCTGACCCCTGGGGAAATCCTCTTTTTTATATAAGAGTCAAACACACCCTAAGATAGGGAGGTACTGCTGTCACATCTGGATAGGTGCCGCTCAGAGCACCTTTACTTGCAATCGACAAAGTATTAAATCAACTCTGCAATATAGTGAGCTTGATCTCTAACGTTTTTTGCAGCCCCTTTTCCATAGTAAGAGACGTAGCTAGTCTTGCTCTGCTCTGCTCTAACGATATTTCCATGGAAGGTGCTCGACTGAGCTCCAATCTCTGGTTCCTATTTGTAAGACAGTTGCAGCAAGAACTTGTCTTTCCTACGATAACGAAAAAAAAAACTTTCCTTTCTTTCTGCATGTATCAAGCGTTAGGTGTAATTTCCATGAACATAGTTTCTTTCCAAATTCATCGCGTCTGTGTATCACATTACTACGGGACTGCTTCCCTGCACACTACAACATGATCGTCATCAAATCCAATGTCACCAAATACTTGTCACAAACCGTTCCCATAATTAATTAAACTTTGTTTATTCCTTTTATCATGTTCAATCCTTTTATAATATTCCTCATTCAGATTCATCTAATTAATCTTTATCCTTGAATTGATTTTTGCCTCAATAAGGGGTGATCGATTAGTAAAACTAAGGAGCCCAACGTTGTTTAATTTAGGTGATCCGACCCATCCGGTGTTTAAACCGAACAAACATCTCGTTGCACAACTCTCCATTTAGGATGCCCCCTATAAATCTGTCCCCCTTAATTCATAGTAGCCCCTTGCGTCTCAGTGGCAGACATGCCTTGTCTGGGGTGAACAAAAGGTAAGTAAAAACGCAAGATAGTCTTCATAGTCACAAACATGCTGACAGATATTTGCATTACAGTGAGGACGTTTTCAAATGATGTCTTCGACTTTGACAACAACGTAAAATGATTCGGATTTCGTACGACAAGAGAACAAAATAGTTCAATCTATATATGACCTGAAAGTGAATTACAGATAATTCACGTCTTCTAAGCGTATTCAGGTTAATGTTTCAATTCATAAGAGATAATGTCAGAATTCCATTCAAGTTTTCAGAGAGCATGACGCATCTTTCCCCGATGGGTCAGAGGGCTGTGCTTGTTTTAAGTTTCGTCGTCGCATATCTACTAAAGGTTTTGTCCGTCGTTTGATCGGTCACGCTTCAGTTCGAGATAACATTCCCATCATTAAAGCCGCATCTTTAATTAACGTATCTTAGTTTTTATTTTATTTTTTATTATAATTTTTACTGATGTGTCACCGCTTATCAAGGCCAACAGCCACTCGAGGATACGGGTTAATGAGATGAACGGATTGTCGGTTTAATGATAAAAAATATTTGAGAGGAGTGCAAAAGACTGATTACTTGTTAACATTGGATTCGAAGACAACTCTATTATAGTCTGCAAGGAAGTAGTCCTGTGGTAATATGTTCCACAGATAGAAAATTACTAGAAAGAAACTCATAGTAGTATGGCAACAGAACATATACTACGCTACCCCCTCCCTCGAATTGAGCATTGAATGATAGTACATTAGTCTGAAATAGTATAGTAAAATGAATAGAGCATTAAAAGATAGCAATAGTAGTAGGGTTTCGGCTTCAGATATAGAAATTATAATAGAGTTTCGTCTTCAGACAGAGAGATACCAAATCTCCATTAGTAATAGATTCATAAGAACGAGCGGGACCCGTGTAAATTACACGAAATGTTTTATTTTAATTAATTTTAGCTCCAATTCATAAGTAGCATACACAGATTCGGAAGGTCGTTTCTTTTTATGTAAGCGTGATACACAAAGATCCTACGTCGCTAACCGTTGCACCAAAGGGGCATACTTGAAAATGTTACGAAAATTAGGTTACTTGAATGCTTTTCCAAATCTAGGTGCGGCACGCATGCGCAGAGCTTTTGATGTAAGCGTGACACACGAACACACACGCTATCGTATTAATATATAGATAATCTGTTAAAGTAATCAAATTTACCAATTTGTTTTGTACATAACTAAATATTACTGATTAAAACTTGATTGAAAAATACATGTACACAATACATGTACAAGATGCTTCGAGATGAGTTTTCGGTGATGTATCGTTGCTTCTTTTTTTTCGCTCATTTTGGATTATTTTTAACATTAGAAAAGTTTGTCCAATTACCAGGCCTAAATCGCGATGTTGGGCTAAAATAATGAATTGTTTTGCCCTAGAGGATGCATGTACTCTACTAAATAACGGACGTGTATAGTTCTATTCAGTCCGAGGGGGGGGGAGTGGCATCTTCAAAGACATTCCTTCCTCACTAAGGAAAGAAATTGGTGTATAGCCGATTGCCTGAGAGATTGGTTTATCATCGATTGCGAGAGACAACGCTTTAGAAGATTGGACACTATGAAGTGATTCCAAGATCAACAGCTACTCCGTTTTAACAAGGCGGCTTAAATCAGTATGTTACCCTCAATTTGTTATGGAGGTATAAACGCAAGAGTTGCTTTACTAAATTGTTACGGGGGTATAAACGTTAGAGTTGTTTTACTAAATTGTTACCGGGGGTATACACGTTAGAGTTGCTTTACTAAATTGTTACGGGGGTATAAACGTTAGAGTTGCTTTACTAAATTGTTACGGGGGTATAAACGTTAGAGTTGCTTTACTAAATTGTTACGGGGTATAAACGTAAGAGTTGCTTTACTAAATTGTTACGGAGGTATAAACGCTAGAGTTGCTTTACTAAATTGTTACCGAGGATATAAACGCTAGAGTTGCTTTAAAAATTTGTTACGGGGTATAAACGCTAGAATTGCTTTAGTAAATTGTTACGGGGGTATAAACGCTAGAGTTGCTTTACTAAATTGTTACGGGGGTATAAACGTTAGAGTTGCTTTACTAAATTGTTACGGGGTATAAACGTTAGAGTTGCTTTACTAAATTGTTACGGAGGTATAAACGCTAGAGTTGCTTTACTAAATTGTTACCGAGGATATAAACGCTAGAGTTGCTTTAAAAAATTGTTACAGGGTATAAACGCTAGAGTTGCTTTACTGAATTGTTACGGGGGTATAAACGCTAGAGTTGCTTTACTAAATTGTTACCGAGGATATAAACGCTAGAGTTGCTTTACTAAATTGTTACGGGGGTTATAAACGCTAGAGTTGCTTTACTAAATTGTTACGGGGTGTAAACGTTGCAGTTGCTTTACTAAATTGTTACGGGGGTTTAAACACTAGAGTTGCTTTACTAAATTGTTACAGGGTTATAAACGTTAGAGTTGTTTTACTAAATTGTTACGGGGGTATAAACGTTAGAGTTGCTTTTCTAAATAGTTACAGGGGTATAAACGTAAGTGTTGCTTTACTAAATTGTTACGAGGTATAAACCTTAGAGTTGCTTTACTAAATTGTTACGGAGGTATAAACGCTAGAGTTGCTTTACTAAATTGTTACCGAGGATATAAACGCTAGAGTTGCTTTACTAAATTGTTACGGAGGTATAAACGTTAGAGTTGCTTTACTAAATTGTTACGGGGGTATAAACGCTAGAGTTGTTTTACTAAATTGTTACGGGGGTATAAACGTTAGAGTTGCTTTTCTAAATTGTTACGAGGGTATAAACGTTAGAGTTGCTTTACTAAATTGTTAAGGGGGTATAAACGCTAGAGTTGCTTTAGTAAATTGTTACGGGGTATAAACGTTAGAGTTGCTTTACTAAATTGTTACGGGGGTATAAACGTCAAGTGGCTTTAATTAATTGTTACGGGGGTATAAACGCTAGAGTTGCTTTACTAAATTGTTACCGAGGATATAAACGCTAGAGTAGCTTTAAAAAATTGTCACGGGGTATAAACGCTAGAGTTGCTTTACTATATTGTTACCGAGGATATAAACGCTAGAGTTGTTTTACTAAATTGTTACGGGGGTATAAACGTTAGAGTTGCTTTTCTAAATTGTTACGAGGGTATAAACGTTAGAGTTGCTTTACTAAATTGTTACGGGGGTATAAACGTCAAGTGGCTTTAATTAATTGTTACGGGGGTATAAACGCTAGAGTTGCTTTACTAAATTGTTACCGAGGATATAAACGCTAGAGTTGCTTTACTAAATTGTTACGGGGGTTATAAACGCTAGAGTTGCTTTAGTAAATTGTTACGGGGTATAAACGTTAGAGTTGCTTTACTAAATTGTTACGGGGTATAAAGGCTAGAGTTGCTTTACTAAATTGTTTCGGGGGTATAAACGCTAGAGTTGCTTTACTAAATTGTTACAGGGGTATAAACGCTAGAGTTTCTTTACTTAATTGTTACGGGGTATGAACATTAGAGTTGCTTTACTAAATTGTTACGGGGGTATAAACGCTAGAGTTGCTTTACTAAATTGTCACGGGGGTATAAACGTTAGAGTTGCTTTACTAAATTGTTACGGGGGTATAAACGCTAGAGTAGCTTTACTAAATTGTTATGGGGGGTATAAACGCTAGAGTTGCTTTACTAAATTATTATGGGGGTATAAACGCTAGAGTTCCCTTACTAAATTATTACGGGGTATAAACGCTAGAGTTGCTTTAGTAAATTGTTACGGGGTATAAACGTTAGAATTGTTTTACTAAATTGTAACATTCAAAACGTATCATTACACATATCGAAAATCTATTTTAGTCAGATAATACCGGAAATGAGGAAAGAAATCGTCAATCAATCAGTCCCAAATCGGTTGCGGGTCAATGTCCGCTTGACTCATAATCGTTGAATTTATACCTGGAAACTATTTTTTCACACGACCGTGTTCTCTCCAAATAAATCGATTGAGAACAACAATTTTAAGTTTGTGTTTAGACATATGTTTAGGGTTAGGGTTAGGGTTAGGGTTAAAGTTGATCGACTAATTTATTGAGGAAATCATTATTAATAAGAGTTTGTTGTATACTTATGAGTTCTTATGGAATATTGTTCGTGATGAAGAAATGTGATATCCTCTACTAATTAGATTTTCTATTAGAGCGATTTTATATTTTTAGAAAAAATCACTATTAAAACTGAGTCGACTGGAATTATAACATGTGAACTTTTTATAAATTGAGATACAGGCGCAAGATTGTGTTTTCGACAACTGATGGTCCTGCACTTTTTATAATGCGGACAAAATCAAGGGGAGGGAACTCGATAATTCCGCTGTCTCAGATTAGTTTACTGGACGGCCAACAGATGGCTTTGTGTGTAGTGCGACATCAATTGGTTTACACCGCTTCTGCTGGTAGTATTCTCCTTAGATATTGAGATTGTATCTTATTTTGTGTAAATTTAACCTTAGACATTGCTTCACGAGCAAATTCACGTGGCAAACCTTGTGTTGAACGCTAATATTGGTCTATGTCCATCAAAGAAAGATTTGAATTACATTTAAGGCTGGTTTAAGTTTCTTGTACTCCCTAGTGGCTTAGAGACATGATAAGTGTAAAATCAGTGGGTTAGGGGGCGTGTTGATCCATATAAAAATACGCTCAAGCAATTTCGTGTTCGTACGAATGCTATCAGCCCCCAACACTTTTTTTATAAGATAGGATCGCCCGATCTCCGAAGATGCATTGCAGAAAAAGTATTTTTTGTTGTATTTCATCTGATGCCACTGTTGTGTCGAACGTGAAACGCGAACAAAAATACACTTTCTCAGCCTTCTGGCAACGATCAATGCGTCGTGTCTGTTGTGTCCAGAGATGGTATCGTGGGGTCTGCGTTCTCGCCTTGCGTCAATATGGAAATATGTCTAGAACTCCAACAAGGATTTTAAAGATAGACCCCCATAACCAGATACATTTCGAAAACTACATCAACGCGAATACTTAGATAAGTATGTTTCAGTGTGAAAATAAAAAGTGATGCAATAATAACGCGGGGTTCGCGTTTGTACTGGACTTCCATAGAATGGAAATATGTTTAAGCATGGCAGCAATATACTACCGATGAAGGATACAACTGTTGAATTTCCACGGGTCTAGCTTGTTATTTTTATTGTTTTCTTAACTTGGCTATATATATATATATATATATATATATATATATATATATATATATATATATGTGTGTGTGTGTGTGTGTGTGGGTGTGTGTGTGTGTGTGTGTGTTATATATTTTTTTTATTTTTCTTATCTTTCTGTTTTTGCTGGAGATAGGGCATCCTACCGGATGCCAGACATTCACCGGCTATTTCAGACACTCCAGCCTAGAGATCTTTTTAAGATTCTAACCGTCCCTTTTAGTGCAATTGTTTGTATTTCTCTTGCATTCGGTTCACCGGGTATACTCGCCAGATAGCTTTTAAAATTATTTTTCATTAGTCCTGTTGCTCATATAATTACTGGAATGATGGAGATCTTCCTAAGATTATAGTTTCTTTTCGTGTTGTACATAAGACCTTGGTATTTCCTAATCTTTTCCCTTTCTGCTCCGTTCAATTCTGCATCATTAAGGAAACTGACTTATACTAGGGTTGCTACTTTCTCCCTTTTGTCCCATATTACGATGGCAGGTTTAACAGCTCCATTTTCTAGATATGTAGCTGTAGGGATTGCATAGTCATAGTGGATGGTGTATACATTATTTCCAACTGTTCTTTCTGGTATATGCTCCTAGGACTTGCTGCTACACTAGATATTCAACTTTTTACAAATAGTCCAGTGAAGATATGTGTATGTGTATATATATATAAATGCAAACATTGTCAACACACTGAATAACTTTTTATTTTCTCGATTTTTCTGATAATCCTTTAGTTCCAAAATCAAAACGATAAATAAATTACAATTAGTTTATATTCCTCGTCCAGTCATCTTTAGTTTACAAATGCAATTAGCAAAAATATTCATCAAAAAAAACATTTACACGTCAACAGCAAATCGGTGTTTGTTTCAGATAGTAGATTTCCAATTCATGTAAAAAGATATAATCAGGCAGAAGATTTATTTTGTGTTTAACAATGTTTGCTTATATATATATATATATATATATATATATATATATATATATATATATATATATATATATATATATATATATATATATACTAGCAGGGCTATCCGGCGATGCCCGGGTGCAGAATCAAAAAGCAATGTTTGTATACTCAATTCGTTTGGCAGATTAAGTTATCACTTTGATCACTGTTCTCACATCACTTGCTTTTATACCCTTAAAAATTCTTATCACCTAATATTTGCAATAGTGGAGGTAGTGCACACATTAAAAAGTAGATTGCAATCTCATAGCTCAACAGTAAGATTAGAATAACTTGTTCTATGTACAGGTGGGGAATTTCAATGTCTAGGGTTCTTTTATCCAGTTCTTGTAGGTGTTAAATACGCAAGCCGGGTGTATGAAAAAATAAAATTTCACAGAGGTAGGTGCACTTGGCGTGGACACGCACCTAGCGAAAAGAAAACAATATAACATGATTGACTGTCAAAAATAAAATAAGTGTTAGTATAAGTCGGGTACCTGGTCGGGAAAAACAAATATGGTGGATTATCAAAAATAAAATAACTGTTGATTGGAACCACCTGCAAATAGTTAGTGGCAGAAAAAAACACATCCCGTCGCCGAATAAAACGCAGGGGTGCAATGGCTACATTTTTCAAGGTGTCACAAATTGTTATATAATCACAGCCCGAAATAATTATCGTCAGTTGGTTGGCGATTTAGGTCTGAAGAAAAACCACCCGTCGGATTTCTGTGCGTGCGTCTTCCTTCCTCGCCAACCAACACCCCTTCACCGCCACCGACAATAAAGATATATCATTTTATTTTCGTATATCCATGTATCGTCATTCTTTTATACACAGCAGAAATACTACATTAGGTAGTTGAATCTATAATTTGTATAAAGAATTTAGTAAATTTAATACTACCAGCAAAAATAGGAGCCGCCCTCTTAAGTAATGAAATCGTGTCCATCCCTATTCATCGTATATATGACGAACTACATATACTACACTGTCCACCAAAAGAGGAAATAATGGTTGGGAGGATGGTTTTATAACGAACAAACATACTAAATTACTTTTTTCTCAAAATGAGGAGGTTATGTCTGGGAGGATGATCTCATGACAACATAAGAGATACTACACTAACTCCAAAAATAGGATATTATGCCTGAGAGGATAGTCACATGACAAGAGAATATATACTACACTGCCTACCAAAGGAGAAGATAATGCCTTGGAGGATGGTCTCATGACTACAGTACAGATACTACACTACCTCCCCCAAAAAAGAGGAGATAATGCTTGGGAAGATAGTATCATGCCACCAGAACAGATACTAGTTTTCTCTGAATTGAGCATTGAATGATAGTAGTGGCATAGTTTCAGCTTCAGAGAAACGGATACCAAATCTTCATTATTAATAGAAGTAATAGTATAGTTTCGGCTTCATAGAGATAGATACCAAATCTCCATCAATAATAAATATTTGTTAGAGAGATCTTTTTTGTTACTAAATTGGTAATCACTTATCAAGTACCGGTTTATCACTTATCGGAGGGGGGGGGGGCTCGAGAATAAGGGTAAAAGATATTGTCAGTTGAACGATCATTGTCACAATGCGAAGATTGGAAACAATGGGTGGAATGTACATACTATTACTTTAGAGGACGGCTCAACGAGTATTTGTTTACATTAGATTTGAAGACGACCATGTTGTAGACGGTTGGGAAGCAGCCTCGCTGTATTTTGTTCCACAGATGAGATGTTCTAGGAAAGAAACTTTGTTCATGGAAGTTCTGTTTAGTTTTTGGTACACAGAGAGAGACTGAGAGAGAGAGAGAGACTGGGAGAGAGACTGATATATATATATATATATATATATATATAGAGAGAGAGAGAGAGAGAGAGAGAGAGAGAGAGGGAGAGGGGGGAGAGAGAGAGAAAGAAGTTTGTTTTTTTGGTACAGAGAGAGAGAGAGACTGAGAGAGAGACTGATATATATATATATATATATATATATATATATATATATATAGAGAGAGAGAGAGAGAGAGAGAGAGAGAGAGAGAGAGAGAGAGAGAGAAAGAAGTTTGTTTTTTTGGGTACAGAGAGAGGGGGGAAAGTTCTTTGCTAGGCGAGTTGTTGGTGTGTTGAATTATATTGCTTACATCTTTTGCTATTTGATCTACGAGGGAGAAATCTGTGAAATGTGAAGGGATACTATCTTCCCAAGCATTGTCTCCTCCTTTTTGGTAGAAATATGTGAAATGTTAGGTTTAAAGGGGTTTTCTTGCTTGCAACCTTTTATTTTCTCATACTATCTTATATTATCTTATTAAGGTTTTGTGATGCTTCGTCAATGTTGCTCGTTGTTATAATTGTGTTAACGTACTTTTCTGAGTCGGTGGATACTTTTTTGAATGTTGTTTTGTCGTTGAGAATGTTTTAAAATATTTGTTTTATAAACTTGTTCGTTTAGTTTTATATCCTAACGTCTTCTAGAACTTGATGTCAATTTCTTTATTAAAAAAGCGCCAATCTGCGCATAACATCGACCGGACTCTACTTATCCTAACGTCTTCTAGAACTTGACGTGCTCTTCTGCGTTTACGTGATTCGACCCCTCGGGGTTAATACCATCAAAATGAGAAAGAAGAAGAAAAAGAAACTATAATACAGTCTTGCCTGACAAAGTTGGTCTACAACGAAAGCTTGAAAAAAATTAAATGAATGATTGTTTCATTTAAATTGCACCATGTGTTGATTTTCAAAAATATTTCACTAAAATACATTTTCATGCGTGCCTCAAAGATGTTGTCAATTTGCTTATATATATTTGCTTAGTCGTCTATGCGGATTGTTGTATTAGAGTTATTAAGGAGTTCATTAGCGGCTTCTTTTCAACTTGAAGTGAATAGGTGTGTTTTATGTTTGAGGTTAAAGAGATTTTCTAGGTCAGCTTTTAATAGGTCACGGGATTTGTGATCTGACTGTTGTTTTGTAGGTCTTGTATTATTTTATTATTTTTTAAAGTTATGTTCGTCTGTGGGGAATGGGGCAGTGAAGGTCTCGGTTTAGGAATTATTTGGGGTTTCTGTAGATGGTTTAGGGTTAGGGTTAGGGGTTAGGGTTAGGGTTAACGTTAAGGTTACGGTTGGGGTTACGGTTAGAGTTACGGTTAGGGTTACGGTTAGGGTTAGAGTGTAGGTTGAGGGTTAGGGTTTAGGGTTAGGGTTAGGGTTACGGTTAGGTTACGGTAAGGTTACGGTAAGGTTACGGTTAGGTTACGGTTAGGATTACGGTTAGGGTTGGGGTTGGGGATATTTTCAATATCCCTTTTAGTATTCATCATCATCAACTAATTTAATTTTCGCTTCTAAATATACTTTCTAGTTCACATTAAGTAAACAAACTAAAATAATAAATTTCGATAGATTTTTATTAGCATTCATTTATAAAATTATTTTAAGCCGTGTATGATTAGCAACCATTTGTTTATATATTGAGTGTAGCCTTACTCATGTGCTCGACTGAGCTCCATCTCTGGTTTCTCCTATAAAACATTCGCAGCTAAAACTCGTCTAGCTACACCCACTGTAAAAAAATCATTTTTCCCTGTGTACTCGCAGCTAAATGGAACTTCCATGAGCAGAGTTTCTTTCCAAGAAATGCCTGTCTGTGGAACGCAATACCACGGAACTGCTTCCCAGCTGACTACAGCATGGTCGTTTTCAAGTCCAATCTTAACATATACTTGTTGAGCAGGCCTCTTATATAATCAAATTCTGCCTAGATCACACCATCATCTGCAACCCTCGAGGTGTTTGTTTCACCATCCACATAAGACAAACTTATTGACTATTGTCCTCGGGTGGCCTTTGGGCCTTTATGAACGTAACTCATTAGTAAAAAAAATACGAATTATTCACATGTGGCCTTTTGGCTAAGATCACAGTGTAGTATCTGTCTGATGAATACTGCACCATATAGACCGGTGTCGTTTGGCCTTCGGATCTTGATTCTGCCGGTCTGTGGGTTTGTCCTGTACAGTTCTAGGAAGTCCACCCTCCAAGGCTTTGCCTCCCCTGTTTGGGGTGGAGTACGTTTATCGCTTACTGCCTGAGGCGCCCCTACCGGGGAATGGCGACGGGGCTGCCCAGGCATTTTTTGCTAGGCCAGAGTGCTCACCGACTCGGGCGCTGGCTTTTCCGACCTTGTGTCACATCTTACCGCTGTGTGAGGAAGATAAATAACATTCACATACGAATTATTCACTGAGAATAACTGAAAACTGAAGATGACAAATCTTCCTTCTGGTCTAAAAGAAATATAAACATTGTAAAACACACACACACACACACACACATATATATATATATGTATATATATATATGGGAAAATGAAAAAGGAAAACCAAAAAATGGATGTTTTTTATGTGTACATCAACGTTTCGTCTTTATTTATAAGACTTCATCAAGATGATAAAATAGAGAAAAAATGTCATGCAAGTACAGATACATGTAGGGTAGACATATTGGGAGGAAAAATAAAATGAAATAATGGCCCCCTTTATGTACACATAATAAACATCCATTTTTTGATTTTCCTTTTTCATTTTCCCATCACGTCGGATTACCTTCATCCTTCTCTTCCCATATATATATATATATATATATATATATATATATATAATAAGAAATAGGTAAAATAAATACCTTTTGAAGCATTAAAGATGCGATATCAATTTATTTTTTTTAAAGAAAAATAATAAATCGAAACCGATTTTTTTTTTATTATAAACTAGCATTTTTTTTTGTTAGTTTAAAGTGATACAGATATTTCGCCAAAAACTTGGCATCATCGGTGTGTAATATATCCTGATGTTATCGGATTTGTATTTTTTCCTACCGGCTTTTGTTGTTCCAGCCGGACCAAAGGGGTTAGCTGTTGTTTCCCCACTTTCAAATTTAAAAAAAATTGATATCGCATCTTTAAT
>OY744515.1:90626019-90751019 GCA_963556195.1 Sepiola atlantica
TGACGTCATCCACATGTCTCCACGAACACTACGATGATCTCGTTAAACAAGGTGAAGCAAGTCGTCTTTCCGTTGCTCCTCTGTGCTGTAATCCTTCCAATCGTCTTTCTCAGCCGACATAACTCCATCCTCCTCGATAACCGGTTTCGAAACAGATGCGAACCCGTCAAGTGGAAATACCGGTCAAGTTTCCGTGCTCACCCGGGCAACATTTTCCGATGGAATCTCACCGACCTCTTCCTGAGGGAGATCCCGTCGCCGGAGTGCTGCCTTCAATGCATCGTTATCATACTCATCGTTTCAGCACCGGAGAATACCGACAAACGTAACGCCATCCGCGACACTTGGTGTCTTCAGCACAGCTATTACCAGGACGCTGACGGCCGGAAATGGCAGTGCGTGTTTCTCATCGGGCAGTCGCGAAACTCCGTCTTCATGGCTCGCGTCAAGCGGGAGATGCGCCAACACAGAGACATTCTTCTCGGTAGCTATCGGGACACCTACCGTAACTTAACCTTAAAAGTATTCCATGGATTTTACTGGGCCGACACGCAATGCAAACCAGACTTTGTTTTGAAAACAGACGACGACTGTTTCGTGAATACCAGACTTCTCTACTTGATGCTATCGAACTACACCGTCCAGAAATCCGACCTGTACGTTGGTAATGTTTATCTGAATGTAGCGAAACGCATGGTAGTCCGCAACAGCGAAAGCAAATGGGCTTTAAAACGAGCGGACTACGAGGAGCGTTACTACCCGGCCTATGCTAGCGGCATGGGTTACATTATTTCCGGAGACGTTCTCTCCAGTATCATAGACCTGAGCAAATACTACCGGCCACTCCCTAACGAGGACGCGTTCGTGGGGATACTGGTGCACCATCTGGGGGTAAAACCTGTTAAAAGCCAACGGTTTTCTTTCATAGCCTCGGGGTGGACGGTGTGCAACTATCTTTATCTGATAGTGATCCATAACATTACTGCTACCTTGCAGCGGACGCTTCAGAACAAAACAAGCCTTGCACCGAATCTATGCAAGGGGAATGCAATGGTGACTACTTGGAGTTGAAACCGGACAACAAAGTCAATCACAAAATAAATCACACAATAAATGATCTACGGGTTCAATTCTTGCAAAGGGCGATTCACTCATTTTTATTTTATTGTTTTCGTTTTCTCTTATACATTTGTTAAAAATTAAAAATTGGAATCACATTAAGACAGATAATAAAGGAAAACAAATTAGCAGCTATTATATATATATATATATATATATATATATATATATATATATATATATATAATTTGAAAATATAATTTGAAAATATTATTTATAAACAATTATATATATATATATAGTAAAGTATTAACATATATTCAAGGTAATTAAGCTACACAGAGGAGTCCGCGTTTTATCTCAGCAGAAAATCGTCAGGATAAGTACTTAGTTAAGCTAAGTGCTTAGTCTGACGGTTCCCTACGGGAATGAAACGCGGATTCCTTTTGCGTAGCTTAATTGCCATAAATATATGTACATACTTTACTACTAAGCTCTACTTGCGTATTGAGTATTGTTGAAGTAAATACTTAAAACTTATACACAATATATTATATCACTTTATAATACTATATGTGTATACATGAAATAATAATAATAATATATATATATAAACGTTTTAATTTTCATACTATACATGTGAGTTTTCATTTCAGGTACCCAGCTTTCACGTCCTTGTATTTAATGGAGGCTTTATATAAAAGAAACACAGCTAACGAAAACGAGAGCATTCGTCAGTTTCTCTCTGGACGCAGTTCTTGAAAAAAAATCTGAGTGCGTACAGATATGTTATTGTACCGGCGGTGCAGAATTTAATTTGTCCTCTTTTAAAATATACCCAGCCAGAAAATTAAACGAATCTATTATAGAGGAATACAAAAAATGAAAGGCATACACGCCTATCGTATATAGGGGGGGGGGGTGAAACCCTTATGATTTATATTCTGGGCAGTGATCACAACTAAAGGGTTAGTTGAGGATATTATATACAGGCGATCGTACTGGATCGTCGTGAAAGATACCTAGAAATACTGGTTTTATATATATATATATATATATATATATATATATATATATATATATATATATATATATTACACGTATTGTATTGGTTTTTGTAGATGTAAATCCGTTGAAACTCCAGTGTTCATAAAAAGTGCTCAATAACAAGTAGAGTTGTTCTTAAGTATAATTTTTTTATTCATACAAACAGTAATGGTTACATACGTGCATACATGTTTTGGTTTTACTAAACCTCTTCAGACAAAGGAAGACAGGGAATATATATATATATATATATATATATATATATATATATATATATATATATATATATATATATATATATATATATATAAGCAGCATCTTCTCTTGCAGGCGGGTATTGTTGAATATAAGAGACAATATAAGAGACAACTCATGTCTAGATGTCCTTTGGTAGATCCTTTCAATAGTCTGAATTAGAATCTTAGTTTCGGAGGGGAATTGGCTGATGAATTTGCCATAATTTGGATTTGTCTCCCAAGTACTTTCGGACCTAACTGGGTCCATTTTCGGGGGAATAAGGTTAATCAGGTATATATATATATATATATATATATATATATATATATATATATATATATATATATATATATATATATATATATATATATATATATATATGGGGGTGTTTCTATGTACGGAGATAATCTCCCAAACTAATGAACGGATCATTATGAATTTTGAAATAGATATTCAAGGCAGCACGGTGAGTAACATGGGCATATAATTTTTTGTACACATTACCGTTTAGGGAGTACGCCTAGCTAAATTCGTCCTCTCACCACTGGAAACTTTTAAAATAAGTTAGAGACAAAAAATAATAGACGAAAAAAATAGCTTTACATAAAATTTTGAGTTATATTAAGTAATTCATTTTCAAAAGGATCGATGCGCGCGTGTGAGCGTCACTAATATGTGTGTTCTTGGTATGTATTCTAGGCAAGATGAATAACGTTGGCATATTATTTAGTTATTATATTTGTAAATTCTACTATTTTGGTGGGTAGCACCGAAACTATTTCAGATTCGCGAAGAAAGAAAACACATTAAAATTCAAAACTAATGCTATATTTATTGCTTATGTCCATCCTCGGACAGGTATTTTACTAATATATATATATATTTGGTTTCAATTTCTAATATATTATATATATATATATATATATATATATATATATATATATATATATATATATATATATATATATATATGAGGAATAAAAGAAACAATGTTTCAGACAAAATGTAAAAATAAAATTGGAATAAAGGATAAGATAATCAACAACTAGCAAAAATAAACTCAAAAACACGCATTGAATAGTTCTACCAAAATATTTCAATTGTAAAATACAATCATCATCGGTCGGTAGCAGAACTTTAATCAATTAAAGTTCTGCTACCGACCGATGATGATTGTATTTTACAATTGAAATATTTTGGTAGAACTATTCAATGCGTGTTTTTGAGTTTATTTTTGCTAGTTGTTCATTTGCTTATCCTTTATTCCAGTTTTATTTTTACATATATATATATATATATGTGTGTGTGTGTGTGTGTGTGTGTGTGTGTGTGTGTGTGTGTGTGTGTGTGTGTGTGTGTGTGTGTGTGTGTGTGTGTGTGTGTAAGATAATGAAGAGTGGCAAAAATAGATTGTGGAAGAGTCGATTGTAGATGGGACGTCGAAAAAAAAGAAAGCGACTTGATAACTGTTAAAAAGAAGAAGGTTCCGAGGTGCAATCAAGACTTGAAAGGCGGCGGTTTTAAAAGCGCGAATAGCCGGAGCGCTTGGTGATCGAAGTACCGGTTTCAATTTCTAATATATATATATATATATATATATATATATATATTTCTAATATATATATTTCTAATATATATATTTCTAATATATATATAAACATTTTTTCTTCTTCTTCAACTTGACTTTTTTTTGAATCCGACCATTTGTCTAAACGTTAACCCTATCCGATGTGACCTATTTGCGCAAGTGTGATTAGAATTTATCATTGTACACTATTGATGTCTGCGCCAGATGTTAGAGAATATCAGCTACATAGGTCTCTCTGTTTTCTCTTTCTCTTTCTTTCCCCTTAACCGTTAAACAAACATTTTTCAAAAAACTTTTCTATTTTATTTATTCCTCTCACCTTTTTTCGTCTTTCTTTACCCCCTCCCTTCTTTCTATTCCGCATTTTCTATCTCTCGTGTCGATGTGTTCAATTGTAAATATCATAACACGTTCAACGGTTAGCGATGGGTGAATCTATACAGATAACTCATCTTTCCCGCTTTGTTAGCCGAGTGGGTAAGGCGACACCCTCGACAGGTTTTCCCCATTTTTTGGAAGCAGGGGTGTGTATCTACGCAAAGGGGGCGTAAAAAGCAGCATCCTACATGATAAATTATTGGAAATAAATACCAGCGTTTTCCTTATTATATGTTCAGTTTTACAAACTTTAACGTTACGGACCGATGGACCGGCAGAGGTTCTTATAGATATGCGTGGATGCGTGTTAAAATGCTATTTACTAAATCGTGAGTGACCAACGGAGAGACACGGCCTCTTGGACACATCTTAAAATGCGATTTCAAACGTAATAGTTACATATCAAAGGAAGGAAGTATGAAATAGCATTATCATTAGTCTACTAGGTTAAAGTTTGAAATAGCATTTTCATTTGCCTATCAGGATAAAGTATGAAATAGCATTTTCATTACCTACTAGGTTCAAGTATGAAATAGCATTTTCATTACCTACTAGGTTGAAGTATGAAATAGCATTTTCATTAACCTACTAGGCTAAAGTTTGAAATAGCATTTTCATTTGCCTATCAGGATAAAGTATGAAATAGCATTTTCATTACCTACTAGGTTCAAGTATGAAATAGCATTTTCATTACCTACTAGATTGAAGTATGAAATAGCATTTTCATTAGTCTACTAGGTTAAAGTTTGAAATAGCATTTTCATTTGCCTAGCAGGATAAAGTATGAAATAGCATTTTCATTACCTACTAGGTTGAAGTATGAAATAGCATTTTCATTAGCTTACTAGGTCGAAATATGAAATAGCATTTTCATTTTCCAATCAAGTTGAAGTATGAAATAGCATTTTCATTTTTCTATATGGTTCAAGGATGAAATATTATTTTAATAATGCGATTTCAAACTTAATCTATTCTGACAAATTGGCGAAAATGCTATTTCAAAATTAATCTATTTTGACAAATCGGCGAAAGTGCTATTTCAAATTTAATTGTGACAAAGGGACCGACTGGTAGAAACTATAATTCATCTATTTCTTATGCGTAAATTCCACATTTCTTATATTTTCCGTGTTTGATTTCAAATTGGATACTTGAGTTGTAGTAGAGTAATTGGTATTACAACTACTATGAGGACCCACTTTCAGTAGATGATTCTATTGTGGGCATTGGTTTCCATGATATCTTTCTAGTTTGAATTCTTTCGAGAAAGACGGGAGAGACCACTTGAAGGTTACCAACATCTTAAGTGAACGTGTTTCTGTGGAACGAACTGGGTTCGAACTTGGAACATCGACGTTGCCAGCCCGCGTCGTTAAAAAGCGCATCCGTATAAATAATTATGGTGCGACATTTTTTGATCGACTGTATTCTGTTTGCCCAATTCTTTGAAGTACTTCCGAAACGACCACGTGAAGGTTGCGTAAATGAATAAGTAAAAGTAATGTGGAACCGACGGGATTCGAACTCGACATACTCAGGTCATCGGTCATCGTCGTTATCAACTTCATCACGGCCACCTCCCAGAAACTCTAAAGAAATGCTTGAATATATTTTAATTTTTGATCATAAATCAAACAGTATTTTGGAGGTAATCCAATAATCGGATTAGCAGGATTCAAAAGGTCCGCACGTTCATATGTAACTAAGTGCAAATTACTTTAAATCATTTTACGCTTATCTGAGACCCTGCTATCAAACTGATCATATTTATGGATTCAGACTACACTCAAGGGTCCTTCAATGATAGTTAGCCTGAATAGTTTGCACCTTACATATCTATAATTAGTTTTAACTTCGAACGAAGGCCTACATTCTATTTCAAGATCACAGGATAACACTACCTGAGGGTCATAAGTATGCTAATCGATTTGATTCACCAGCTAGATGCGCCCACACTTTTCTATAAGAGGCTGCGTCCGTTTGTTTATCACGATTAATTTTGAAATCATAGTTTGTCAGTCCGTTCGTTAGTTTGTCACGCTTTGGTTTGAAATAGCATTTTGTCAGTCCGCTCGTCACTCTGTCCCGCTTAAGTTTAAAATAGTATTTTCCTCACTAAACGCGATTTATCTTGTGATGCGTCCACGACTGTTTATAAGAGGTGCTGTCCATCAGGCTATCGGTCACGCATACGCGTGAAATAGTATTTTCCTCACTAAACGCGATTTTACTTTAGATGCGTCCACGACTGTTTATAAGAGGTCCTGTCAATCAGTCTATCGGTCACGCATACGCGTGAAATAGTATTTTCCTCACTAAACGGGATTTATCTTTAGATGCGTCCACGACCGTTTATAAGAGGTCCTGTCAATCAGTCTATCGGTCACGCATACGCGTGAAATAGTATTTTCCTCACTAAACGTGATTTATTTTTAGATGCGTCTACGACTGTTTATAAGAGGTCCTGTCCATCAGTCTATCGGTCACACATACGCGTGAAATAGTATTTTCCTCACTAAAAGCGATTTATCTTTAGATGCGTCTACGACTGTTTATAAGAGGTCTTGTCCGTCAGTCTATCGGTCACGCATACGCGTGAAATAGTATTTTTCTCACTAAACGCGATTTTACTTTAGATGCGTCCACAACTGTTTATAAGAGGTCATGCCCATCAGTCTATCGGTCACGCATACGCGTGAAATAGTATTTTCCTCACTAAACGCGATTCATCTTTAGATGCGTCCACGACTGTTTATAAGAGGTCTTGTCCATCAGTCTATCGGTCACGCATACGCGTGAAATAGTATTTTCTTCACTAAACGCGATTTATCTTTAGATGCGTCCACAACTGTTTATCAGAGGTGTTGTCCATCAGACTATCGGTCACGCATACGCGTGAAATAGTATTTTCCTCACTAAACGCGATTTTACTTTAGATGCGTCCACAACTGTTTATAAAAGGTCCTGTCCATCAGTCTATCGGTCACGCATACGCGTGAAATAGTATTTTCTCCACTAAACGCGACTATCTTTAGATGCGTCTACAACTGTTTATAAGAGGTCCTGTCCATCAGTCTATCGGTCACGCATACGCGTGAAATAGTATTTTTTTCACTAAAAGCGATTCATCTTTAGATGCGTCCACAACTGTTTATAAGAGGTCTTGTCCATCAGTCTATCGGTCACGAATACGCGTGAAATAGTATTTACCTCACTAAACGCGATTCATCTTTAGATGCGTCCACAACTGTTTATAAGAGGTCTTGTCCATCAGGTTATCGGTCACGCATACGCGTGAAATAGTATTTTCCTCACTAAACGCGACTATCTTTAGATGCGTCTACAACTGTTTATAAGAGGTCCTGTCCATCAGTCTATCGGTCACGCATACGCGTGAAATAGTATTTTCCTCACTAAACGCGATTTTACTTCAGATGCATCCACAACTGTTTATAAGAGGTCTTGTCCGTCAGTCTATCGGTCACGCATACGCGTGAAATAGTATTTTTCTCACTAAACGCGATTTTACTTTAGATGCATCCACAACTGTTTATAAGAGGTCATGCCCATCAGTCTATCGGTCACGAATACGCGTGAAATAGTATTTTCCTCACTAAACGCGATTCATCTTTAGATGCGTCAACGACTGTTTATAAGAGGTCTTGTCCATCAGTCTATCGGTCACGCATACGCGTGAAATAGTATTTTCTTCACTAAACGCGATTTATCTTTAGATGCGTCTACAACTGTTTATAAGAGGTCCTGTCCATCAGTCTATCGGTCACGCATACGCGTGAAATAGTATTTTTTTCACTAAAAGCGATTCATCTTTAGATGCGTCCACAACTGTTTATAAGAGGTCTTGTCCATCAGTCTATCGGTCACGAATACGCGTGAAATAGTATTTTCCTCACTAAACGCGATTTATCTTTAGATGCGTCCACGGCTGTTTATAAGAGGTATTGTGCATCAGTCTATCGGTCACGCATATGCGTGAAATAGTATTTTCTTCACTAAACGCGATTCATCTTTAGATGCGTCCACAACTGTTTATAAGAGGTTTTGTCCATCAGGCTATCTGGCACGCATACGCGTGAAATAGTATTTTCCTCACTAAACGTGATTTTACTTTAGATGCGTCCACAACTGTTTATACGAGGTCCTGTCCATCAGTCTATCGGTCACGCATACGCGTGAAATAGTATTTTCCTCACTAAACGCGATTTATCTTTATCTGCGTCCACGACTGTTTATAAGATGGCTTGTCCATCAGTCTATAGGTCACGCATACGCGTGAAATAGTATTTTCCTCACTAAACGCGATTCATCTTTAGATGCGTCCACAACTGTTTATAAGAGGTCTTGTCCATCAGGTTATCGGTCACGCATACGCGTGAAATAGTATTTTCCTCACTAAACGCGACTATCTTTAGATGCGTCTACAACTGTTTATAAGAGGTCCTGTCCATCAGTCTATCGGTCACGCATACGCGTGAAATAGTATTTTCCTCACTAAACGCGACTATCTTTAGATGCGTCTAAAACTGTTTATAAGAGGTCCTGTCCATCAGTCTATCGGTCACGCATACGCGTGAAATAGTATTTTCCTCACTAAACGCGATTTTACTTCAGATGCATCCACAACTGTTTATAAGAGGTCTTGTCCATCAGTCTATCGATCACGCATACGGGTGAAATAGTATTTTCCTCACTAAACGCGATTTTACTTTAGATGCGTCTACAACTGTTTATAAGAGGTCCTGTCCATCAGTCTATCGGTCACGCATCCGCGTGAATTAGTTTGTTGCCTCACTAAACGCGATTTATCTTTAGATGCGTCTACGACTGTTTATAAGAGGTCCTGTCTATCAGTTTATCGATCATGCATGCGCGTGAAATAGTATTTTCCTCACTAAACGCGATTTTACTTTAGATGCGTCCACAACTATTTATAAGAGGTCCTGTCCATCAGTCTATCGGTCACGCATACGCGTGAAATAGTATTTTCCTCACTAAACGCGATTTAACTTCAGATGCGTCCACGACTATTTGTAAGATGGCCTGTCCATCAGTCTATCGGACATGCATACGCGTGAAATAGTATTTTCCTCACTTGACGCGATTTATCTTTAGATGTGTCAACGACTGTTTATAAGAAGTCCTGTCCATCAGTCTATCGGTCACGCATACGCTTGAAATAGTATTTTCCTCACTAAACGCGATTTAACTTCAGATGCGTCCACGACTGTTTATAAGAGGTCCTGTCCATCAGTCTATCGGACATGCATACTCGTGAAATAGTATTTTCCTCACTTGACGCGATTCATCTTTAGATGCGTCCACGACTGTTTATAAGAACTCCTGTCCATCAGTCTATCGGTCACGCATACTCGTGAAATAGTATTTTCCTCACTAAACGCGGTTTAACTTCAGATGCGTCCACGACTGTTTATAAGAAGTCCTGTCCATCAGTCTGTCGGTCACGCATACGCTTGAAATAGTATTTTCCTCACTAAACGCGATTCATCTTTAGATGCGTCCACGACTGTTTATGAGATGTCCTGTCCATCAGTCTATCGGTCACGCATACGCGTGAAATAGTATTTTCCTCACTAAACGTGATTTATTTTTAGATGCGTCTACGACTGTTTATAAGAGGTCCTGTCCATCAGTCTATCGGTCACGCATACGCGTGAAATAGTATTTTTTTCACTAAAAGCGATTTATCTTTAGATGCGTCTACGACTGTTTATAAGAGGTCTTGTCCGTCAGTCTATCGGTCACGCATACGCGTGAAATAGTATTTTCCTCACTAAACGCGATTTTACTTTAGATGCGTCCACAACTGTTTATAAAAGGTCCTGCCCATCAGTCTATCGGTCACGCATACGCGTGAAATAGTATTTTCCTCACTAAACGCGATTTTACTTTAGATGCGTCCACAACTATTTATAAGAGGTCCTGTCCATCAGTCTATCGGTCACGCATACGCGTGAAATAGTATTTTCTCCACTAAACGCGACTATCTTTAGATGCGTCTACAACTGTTTATAAGAGGTCCTGTCCATCAGTCTATCGGTCACGCATACGCGTTAAATAGTATTTTTTTCACTAAAAGCGATTCATCTTTAGATGCGTCCACAACTGTTTATAAGAGGTCTTGTCCATCAGTCTATCGGTCACGAATACGCGTGAAATAGTATTTACCTCACTAAACGCGATTTATCTTTAGATGCGTCCACGGCTGTTTATAAGAGGTATTGTCCATCAGTCTATCGGTCACGCATATGCGTGAAATAGTATTTTCTTCACTAAACGCGATTCATCTTTAGATGCGTCCACAACTGTTTATAAGAGGTCCTGTCCATCAGGCTATCTGGCACGCATACGTGTGAAATAGTATTTTCCTCACTAAACGCGATTTTACTTGAGATGCGTCCACAACTGTTTATAAGAGGTCGTGTCCATCAGTCTATCGGTCACGCATACGCGTGAAATAGTATTTTCCTCACTAAACGCGATTTATCTTTATATGCGTCCACGACTGTTTATAAGATGGCTTGTCCATCAGTCTATAGGTCACGCATACGCGTGAAATAGTATTTTCCTTACTAAACGCGATTCATCTTTAGATGCGTCCACAACTGTTTATAAGAGGTCTTGTCCATCAGGTTATCGGTCACGCATACGCGTGAAATAGTATTTTCCTCACTAAACGCGACTATCTTTAGATGCGTCTACAACTGTTTATAAGAGGTCCTGTCCATCAGTCTATCGGTCACGCATACGCGTGAAATAGTATTTTCCTCACTAAACGCGATTTTACTTCAGATGCATCCACAACTGTTTATAAGAGGTCTTGTCCATCAGTCTATCGATCACGCATACGCGTGAAACAGTATTTTCCTCACTAAACGCGATTTTACTTTAGATGCGTCTACAACTGTTTATAAGAGGTCCTGTCCATCAGTCTATCGGTCACGCATACGCGTGAATTAGTTTGTTGCCTCACTAAACGGGATTTATCTTTAGATGCGTCTACGACTGTTTATAAGAGGTCCTGTCTATCAGTTTATCGATCATGCATGCGCGTGAAATAGTATTTTCCTCACTAAACGCGATTTTACTTTAGATGCGCCACAACTATTTATAAGAGGTCCTGTCCACTAGTCTATCGGTCACGCATACGCGTGAAATAGTATTTTCCTCACTAAACGCGATTTAACTTCAGATGCGTCCACGACTATTTATAAGATGGCCTGTCCATCAGTCTATCGGACATGCATACGCGTGAAATAGTATTTTCCTCACTTGACGCGATTTATCTTTAGATGTGTCAACGACTGTTTATAAGAAGTCCTGTCCATCAGTCTATCGGTCACGCATACGCTTGAAATAGTATTTTCCTCACTAAACGCGATTTAACTTCAGATGCGTCCACGACTGTTTATAAGAGGTCCTGTCTCTCAGTCTATCGGACATGCATACTCGTGAAATAGTATTTTCTTCACTAAACGCGATTTATCTTTAGATGCGTCCACGACTGTTTATAAGAGGTCCTGTCCATCAGTCTATCGGTCACGCATGCGCGTGAAATAGTATTTTCCTCACTAAACGCGATTTAACTTCAGATGCGTTCACGACTGTTTATAAGAGGTCCTGTCCATCAGTCTATCGGTCACGCATACGCGTGAAATAGTATTTTCCTCACTTGACGCGATTTATCTTTAGATGCGTCCACGACTGTTTATAAGAACTCCTGTCCATCAGTCTATCGGTCACGCATACTCGTGAAATAGTATTTTCCTCACTAAACGCGATTTAACTTCAGATGCGTCCACGACTGTTTATAAAAAGTCCTGTCCATCAGTCTATCGGTCACGCATACGCTTGAAATAGTATTTTCCTCACTAAACGCGATTCATCTTTAGATGCGTCCACGACTGTTTATAAGAAGTCCTGTCCATCAGTCTATCGGTCACGCATACGCGTGAAATAGTATTTTCCTCACTAAACGCGATTCATCTTTAGATGCGTCAACAACTGTTTATGAGAGGTCTTGTCCATTAGTCTATCGGTCACGTATACGCGTGAAATTGTATTTTTCTCACTAAACGCAGTTTTACTTCAGATGCGTCCACAACTGTTTATAAGAAGTCCTGTCCATCAGTCTATCGGTCACGCACATGCGTTAAATAGTATTTTCCTCACTAGACGCGATTTTACTTTAGATGCGTCCACAACTGTTTATAAGATGTCTTGTCCATCAGTTTATCGGTCACGCATACGCGTGAAATAGTATTTGCCTCACTAAACGCGATTTATCTTTAGATGCGTCTACGACTGTTTATAAGAGGTCCTGTCCATCAGTCTATCGATCACGTATACGCGTGAAATAGGATTTTCCTCTCTAAACGCGATTTTTCTTTAGATGCGTCTACAACTGTTTATAAGAGGTCCTGTCCATCAGTCTATCGGTCAAGCATACGCGTAAAATAGTATTCTCCTCACTAAAGGCGATTTATCTTTAGATGCGTCCACGACTGTTTATAAGAGGTCCTGTCCATCAGTCTATCGGTCACGCATACGCGTGAAATAGTATTTTCCTCACTAAATACGATTTATCTTTAGATGCGTCCACGACTGTTTATAAGATGGTTTGTCCATCAGGCTATCTGGCACGCATACGCGTGAAATAGTATTTTCCTCACTAAACGCGATTTTACTTGAGATGCGTCCACAACTGTTTATAAGAGGTCCTGTCCATCAGTCTATCTGTCACGCATACGCGTAATAGTATTTTCCTCACTAAACGCGATTTATCTTGATATGCGTCCACGACTGTTTATAAGATGGCTTGTCCATCAGTCTATAGGTCACGCATACGCGTGAAATAGTATTTTCCTCACTAAACGTGATTCATCTTTAGATGCGTCCACAACTGTTTATAAGAGGTCTTGTCATTCAGGTTATCGGTCACGCATACGCGTGAAATAGTATTTTCCTCACTAAACGCGACTATCTTTAGATGCGTCTACAACTGTTTATAAGAGGTCCTGTCCATCAGTCTATCGGTCACGCATACGCGTGAAATAGTATTTTTTTCACTAAAAGCGATTCATCTTTAGATGCGTCTAGAACTGTTTATAAGAGGTTTTGTCTATCAGTCTATCGGTCACGCATACGCGTGAAATTGTATTTTTCTCACTAAACGCGATTTTACTTTAGATGCGTCCACAACTGTTTATAAGAAGTCCTGTCCATCAGTCTATCGGTCACGCACACGCGTGAAATAGTATTTTCCTCACTAAACGCGATTTTACTTCAGATGCATCCACAACTGTTTATAAGAGGTCTTGTCCATCAGTCTATCGATCACGCATACGCGTGAAATAGTATTTTCCTTACTAAACGCGATTTTACTTTAGATGCGTCTACAACTGTTTATAAGAGGTCCTGTCCATCAGTCTATCGGTCACGCATACGCGTGAAATATTTTTTGCCTCACTAAACGCGATTTATCTTTAGATGCGTCCACGACTGTTTATAAGAGGTCCTGTCTATCAGTTTATCGATCATGCATGCGCGTGAAATAGTATTTTCCTCACTAAACGCGATTTTACTTTAGATGCGTCCACAACTATTTATAAGAGGTCCTGTCATTCAGTCTATCGGTCACGCATACGCGTGAAATAGTATTTTCCTCACTAAACGCGATTTATCTTCAGATGCGTCCACGACTATTTATAAGATGGCCTGTCCATCAGTCTATCGGACATGCATACGCGTGAAATAGTATTTTCCTCACTTGACGCGATTTATCTTTAGATGTGTCAACGACTGTTTATAAGAAGTCCTGTCCATCAGTCTATCGGTCACGCATACGCTTGAAATAGTATTTTCCTCACTAAACGCGATTTAACTTCAGATGCGTCCACGACTGTTTATAAGAGGTCCTGTCCATCAGTCTATCGGACATGCATACTCGTGAAATAGTATTTTCCTCACTTGACGCGATTTATCTTTAGATGCGTCCACGACTGTTTATAAGAGGTCCTGTCCATCAGTCTATCGGTCACGCATGCGCGTGAAATAGTATTTTCCTCACTAAACGCGATTTAACTTCAGATGCGTTCACGACTGTTTATAAGAGGTCCTGTCCATCAGTCTATCGGTCACGCATACGCGTGAAATAGTATTTTCCTCACTTGACGCGATTTATCTTTAGATGCGTCCACGACTGTTTATAAGAACTCCTGTCCATCAGTCTATCGGTCACGCATACTCGTGAAATAGTATTTTCCTCACTAAACGCGATTTAACTTCAGATGCGTCCACGACTGTTTATAAGAAGTCCTGTCCATCAGTCTATCGGTCAAGCATACGCTTGAAATAGTATTTTCCTCACTAAACGCGATTCATCTTTAGATGCGTCCACGACTGTTTATAAGAAGTCCTGTCCATCAGTCTATCGGTCACGCATACGCGTGAAATAGTATTTTCCTCACTAAACGCGATTTAACTTCAGATGCGTCCACGACTGTTTATAAGAGCTCCTGTCCATCAGTCTATCGGACATGCATACTCGTGAAATAGTATTTTCCTCACTTGACGCGATTCATCTTTAGATGCGTCCACGACTGTTTATAAGAAGTCCTGTCCATCAGTCTATCGGTCACGCATACGCGTGAAATAGTATTTTCCTCACTAAACGCGATTTATCTTTATATGCGTCCACGACTGTTTATAAGATGGCTTGTCCATCAGTCTATCGGTCAGGCATACGCGTGAAATAGTATTTTCCTCAGTAAACGCGATTCATCTTTAGATGCGTCAACAACTGTTTATGAGAGGTCTTGTCCATTAGTCTATCGGTCACGTATACGCGTGAAATTGTATTTTTCTCACTAAACGCAGTTTTACTTCAGATGCGTCCACAACTGTTTATAAGAAGTCCTGTCCATCAGTCTATCGGTCACGCACATGCGTTAAATAGTATTTTCCTCACTAGACGCGATTTTACTTTAGATGCGTCCACAACTGTTTATAAGAGGTCCTGTCCATCAGTCTATCGATCACGTATACGCGTGAAATAGGATTTTCCTCTCTAAACGCGATTTTTCTTTAGATGCGTCTACAACTGTTTATAAGAGATCCTGTCCATCAGTCTATCGGTCAAGCATACGCGTAAAATAGTATTCTCCTCACTAAACGCGATTTATCTTTAGATGCGTCCACGACTGTTTATAAGAGGTCCTGTCCATCAGTCTATCGGTCACGCATACGCGTGAAATAGTATTTTCCTCACTAAATACGATTTATCTTTAGATGCGTCCACGACTGTTTATAAGATGGCTTGTCCATCAGGCTATCTGGCACGCATACGCGTGAAATAGTATTTTCCTCACTAAACGCGATTTTACTTGAGATGCGTCCACAACTGTTTATAAGAGGTCCTGTCCATCAGTCTATCGGTCACGCATACGCGTAATAGTATTTTCCTCACTAAACGCGATTTATCTTGATATGCGTCCACGACTGTTTATAAGATGGCTTGTCCATCAGTCTATAGGTCACGCATACGCGTGAAATAGTATTTTCCTCACTAAACGCGATTCATCTTTAGATGCGTCCACAACTGTTTATAAGAGGTCTTGTCCATCAGGTTATCGGTCACGCATACGCGTGAAATAGTATTTTCCTCACTAAACGCGACTATCTTTAGATGCGTCTACAACTGTTTATAAGAGGTCCTGTCCATCAGTCTATCGGTCACGCATACGCGTGAAATAGTATTTTTTTCACTAAAAGCGATTCATCTTTAGATGCGTCCAGAACTGTTTATAAGAGGTTTTGTCTATCAGTCTATCGGTCACGCATACGCGTGAAATTGTATTTTTCTCACTAAACGCGATTTTACTTTAGATGCGTCCACAACTGTTTATAAGAAGTCCTGTCTATCAGTCTATCGGTCACGCACACGCGTGAAATAGTATTTTCCTCACTAAACGCGATTTTACTTCAGATGCATCCACAACTGTTTATAAGAGGTCTTGTCCATCAGTCTATCGATCACGCATACGCGTGAAATAGTATTTTCCTCACTAAACGCGATTTTACTTTAGATGCGTCTACAACTGTTTATAAGAGGTCCTGTCCATCAGTCTATCGGTCACGCATACGCGTGAAATAGTTTTTTGCCTCACTAAACGCGATTTATCTTTAGATGCGTCTACGACTGTTTATAAGAGGTCCTGTCTATCAGTTTATCGATCATGCATGCGCGTGAAATAGTATTTTCCTCACTAAACGCGATTTTACTTTAGATGCGTCCACAACTATTTATAAGAGGTCCTGTCATTCAGTCTATCGGTCACGCATACGCGTGAAATAGTATTTTCCTCACTAAACGCGATTTATCTTCAGATGCGTCCACGACTATTTATAAGATGGCCTGTCCATCAGTCTATCGGACATGCATACGCGTGAAATAGTATTTTCCTCACTTGACGCGATTTATCTTTAGATGTGTCAACGACTGTTTATAAGAAGTCCTGTCCATCAGTCTATCGGTCACGCATACGCTTGAAATAGTATTTTCCTCACTAAACGCGATTTAACTTCAGATGCGTCCACGACTGTTTATAAGAGGTCCTGTCCATCAGTCTATCGGACATGCATACTCGTGAAATAGTATTTTCCTCACTTGACGCGATTTATCTTTAGATGCGTCCACGACTGTTTATAAGAGGTCCTGTCCATCAGTCTATCGGTCACGCATGCGCGTGAAATAGTATTTTCCTCACTAAACGCGATTTAACTTCAGATGCGTTCACGACTGTTTATAAGAGGTCCTGTCCATCAGTCTATCGGTCACGCATACGCGTGAAATAGTATTTTCCTCACTTGACGCGATTTATCTTTAGATGCGTCCACGACTGTTTATAAGAACTCCTGTCCATCAGTCTATCGGTCACGCATACTCGTGAAATAGTATTTTCCTCACTAAACGCGATTTAACTTCAGATGCGTCCACGACTGTTTATAAGAAGTCCTGTCCATCAGTCTATCGGTCAAGCATACGCTTGAAATAGTATTTTCCTCACTAAACGCGATTCATCTTTAGATGCGTCCACGACTGTTTATAAGAAGTCCTGTCCATCAGTCTATCGGTCACGCATACGCGTGAAATAGTATTTTCCTCACTAAACGCGATTTAACTTCAGATGCGTCCACGACTGTTTATAAGAGCTCCTGTCCATCAGTCTATCGGACATGCATACTCGTGAAATAGTATTTTCCTCACTTGACGCGATTCATCTTTAGATGCGTCCACGACTGTTTATAAGAAGTCCTGTCCATCAGTCTATCGGTCACGCATACGCGTGAAATAGTATTTTCCTCACTAAACGCGATTTATCTTTATATGCGTCCACGACTGTTTATAAGATGGCTTGTCCATCAGTCTATCGGTCAGGCATACGCGTGAAATAGTATTTTCCTCACTAAACGCGATTCATCTTTAGATGCGTCAACAACTGTTTATGAGAGGTCTTGTCCATTAGTCTATCGGTCACGTATACGCGTGAAATTGTATTTTTCTCACTAAACGCAGTTTTACTTCAGATGCGTCCACAACTGTTTATAAGAAGTCCTGTCCATCAGTCTATCGGTCACGCACATGCGTTAAATAGTATTTTCCTCACTAGACGCGATTTTACTTTAGATGCGTCCACAACTGTTTATAAGAGGTCCTGTCCATCAGTCTATCGATCACGTATACGCGTGAAATAGGATTTTCCTCTCTAAACGCGATTTTTCTTTAGATGCGTCTACAACTGTTTATAAGAGATCCTGTCCATCAGTCTATCGGTCAAGCATACGCGTAAAATAGTATTCTCCTCACTAAACGCGATTTATCTTTAGATGCGTCCACGACTGTTTATAAGAGGTCCTGTCCATCAGTCTATCGGTCACGCATACGCGTGAAATAGTATTTTCCTCACTAAATACGATTTATCTTAAGATGCGTCCACGACTGTTTATAAGATGGCTTGTCCATCAGGCTATCTGGCACGCATACGCGTGAAATAGTATTTTCCTCTAAACGCGATTTTACTTGAGATGCGTCCACAACTGTTTATAAGAGGTCCTGTCCATCAGTCTATCGGTCACGCATACGCGTAATAGTATTTTCCTCACTAAACGCGATTTATCTTGATATGCGTCCACGACTGTTTATAAGATGGCTTGTCCATCAGTCTATAGGTCACGCATACGCGTGAAATAGTATTTTCCTCACTAAACGCGATTCATCTTTAGATGCGTCCACAACTGTTTATAAGAGGTCTTGTCCATCAGGTTATCGGTCACGCATACGCGTGAAATAGTATTTTTTTCACTAAAAGCGATTCATCTTTAGATGCGTCCAGAACTGTTTATAAGAGGTTTTGTCTATCAGTCTATCGGTCACGCATACGCGTGAAATTGTATTTTTCTCACTAAACGCGATTTTTCTTTAGATGCGTCCACAACTGTTTATAAGAAGTCCTGTCTATCAGTCTATCGGTCACGCACACGCGTGAAATAGTATTTTCCTCACTAAACGCGATTTTACTTCAGATGCATCCACAACTGTTTATAAGAGGTCTTGTCCATCAGTCTATCGATCACGCATACGCGTGAAATAGTATTTTCCTCACTAAACGCGATTTTACTTTAGATGCGTCTACAACTGTTTATAAGAGGTCCTGTCCATCAGTCTATCGGTCACGCATACGCGTGAAATAGTTTTTTGCCTCACTAAACGCGATTTATCTTTAGATGCGTCTACGACTGTTTATAAGAGGTCCTGTCTATCAGTTTATCGATCATGCATGCGCGTGAAATAGTATTTTTCTCACTAAACGCGATTTTACTTTAGATGCGTCCACAACTATTTATAAGAGGTCCTGTCATTCAGTCTATCGGTCACGCATACGCGTGAAATAGTATTTTCCTCACTAAACGCGATTTATCTTCAGATGCGTCCACGACTATTTATAAGATGGCCTGTCCATCAGTCTATCGGACATGCATACGCGTGAAATAGTATTTTCCTCACTTGACGCGATTTATCTTTAGATGTGTCAACGACTGTTTATAAGAAGTCTTGTCCATCAGTCTATCGGTCACGCATACGCTTGAAATAGTATTTTCCTCACTAAACGCGATTTAACTTCAGATGCGTCCACGACTGTTTATAAGAGGTCCTGTCCATCAGTCTATCGGACATGCATACTCGTGAAATAGTATTTTCCTCACTTGACGCGATTTATCTTTAGATGCGTCCACGACTGTTTATAAGAGGTCCTGTCCATCAGTCTATCGGTCACGCATGCGCGTGAAATAGTATTTTCCTCACTAAACGCGATTTAACTTCAGATGCGTTCACGACTGTTTATAAGAGGTCCTGTCTATCAGTCTATCGGTCACGCATACGCGTGAAATAGTATTTTCCTCACTAAACGCGATTTATCTTTAGATGCGTCCACAACTGTTTATAAGAACTCCTGTCTATCAGTCTATCGGTCACGCATACTCGTGAAATAGTATTTTCCTCACTAAACGCGATTTAACTTCAGATGCGTCCACGACTGTTAATAAGAAGTCCTGTCCATCAGTCTATCGGTCACGCATACGCTTGAAATAGTATTTTCCACACTAAACGCGATTCATCTTTAGATGCGTCCACGACTGTTTATAAGAAGTCCTGTCCATCAGTCTATCGGTCACGCATACGCGTGAAATAGTATTTTTCTCACTAAAAGCGATTTAACTTCAGATGCGTCCCCGACTGTTTATAAGAGCTCCTGTCCATCAGTCTATCGGTCACGCATACGCGTGAAATAGTATTTTCCTCACTTGACGCGATTTATCTTTAGATGCGTCCACGACTGTTTATAAGAAGTCCTGTCCATCAGTCTATCGGTCACGCATACGCTTGAAATAGTATTTTCCTCACTAAACGCGATTTAACTTCAGATGCGTCCACGACTGTTTATAAGAGGTCCTGTCCATCAGTCTATCGGACATGCATACTCGTGAAATAGTATTTTCCTCACTTGACGCGATTCATCTTTAGATGCGTCCACGACTGTTTATAAGAAGTCCTGTCCATCAGTCTATCGGTCACGCATACGCGTGAAATAGTATTTTCCTCACTAAACGCGATTTATCTTTATATGCGTCCACGACTGTTTAAACAATGGCTTGTCCATCAGTCTATCGGTCAGGCATACGCGTGAAATAGTATTTTCCTCACTAAACGCGATTCATCTTTAGATGCGTCAACAACTGTTTATGAGAGGTCTTGTCCATTAGTCTATCGGTCACGTATACGCGTGAAATTGTATTTTTCTCACTAAACGCAGTTTTACTTCAGATGCGTCCACAACTGTTTATAAGAAGTCCTGTCCATCAGTCTATCGGTCACGCACACGCGTTAAATAGTATTTTCCTCACTAGACGCGATTTTACTTTAGATGCGTCCACAACTGTTTATAAGAGGTCTTGTCTATCAGTTTATCGGTCACGCATACGCGTGAAATAGTATTTGCCTCACTAAACGCGATTTATCTTTAGATGCGTCTACGACTGTTTATAAGAGGTCCTGTCCATCAGTCTATCGATCACGTATACGCGTGAAATAGGATTTTCCTCTCTAAACGCGATTTTACTTTAGATGCGTCTACAACTGTTTATAAGAGGTCCTGTCCATCAGTCTATCGGTCAAGCATACGCGTAAAATAGTATTCTCCTGACTAAACGCGATTTATCTTTAGATGCGTCCACGACTGTTTATAAGAGGTCCTGTCCATCAGTCTATCGGTCACGCATACGCGTGAAATAGTATTTTCCTCACTAAATACGATTTATCTTTAGATGCGTCAACGACTGTTTATAATAGGTCTTGTCCATCAGTCTATCGGTCACGCATACGCGTGAAATAGTATTTTCCTCACTAAACGCGATTTATCTTTTGATGCGTCCACGACTGTTAAAAAGAGGTCCTGTCCATCAGTCTATCGGTCACGCATACGCGTGAAATAGTATTTTCCTCACTAAATACGATTTATCTTTAGATGCGTCAACGACTGTTTATAAGAGGTCTTGTCCATCAGTCTATCTGTCACGCATACGCGTGAAATAGTATTTTCCTCACTAAACGCGATTTATCTTTTGATACGGCCACGACTGTTTATAAGAGGTCTTGTCCATCAGTCTATCGGTCACGCATACGCGTGAAATAGTATTTTCCTCACTAAACGCGATTCATCTTTAGATGCGTCTACGACTGTTCATAAGAAGTCCTGTCCATCAGTCTATCGGCCACGCATACGCGTGAAATAGTATTTTCCTCACTAAACGCGATTCATCTTTAGATGCGTCCACGACTGTTTATAAGAGGTCTTGTCCATCAGTCTATCGGTCACGCATACGCGTGAAATAGTATTTTCCTCACTAAACGCGATTTAACTTTAGATGCGTCTACAACTGTTTATAAGAGGTCCTGTCCATCAGTCTATCGGTCACGCAAACGCGTGACATAGTATTTTTTTCACTAAAAGCGATTCATCTTTAGATGCGTCAACAACTGTTTATGAGAGGTCTTGTCCATTAGTCTATCGGTCACGCATACGCGTGAAATTGTATTTTTCTCACTAAACGCAGTTTTACTTCAGATGCGTCCACAACTGTTTATAAGAAGTCCTGTCCATCAGTCTATCGGTCACGCACACGCGTTAAATAGTATTTTCCTCACTAGACGCGATTTTACTTTAGATGCGTCCACAACTGTTTATAAGAGATCTTGTCCATCAGTTTATCTGTCACGCATACGCGTTAAATAGTATTTGCCTCACTAAACGCGATTTATCTTTAGATGCGTCTACGACTGTTTATAAGAGGTCCTGTCCATCAGTCTATCGATCACGTATACTTGTGAAATAGGATTTTCCTCACTAAACGCGATTTTACTTTAGATGCGTCTACAACTGTTTATAAGAGGTCCTGTACATCAGTCTATCGGTCAAGCATACGCGTGAAATAGTATTCTCCGCACTAAACGCGATTTATCTTTAGATGGGTCCACGACTGTTTATAAGAGGTCTTGTCCATCAGTCTATCGATCACGTATACTTGTGAAATAGGATTTTCCTCACTAAACGCGATTCATCTTTAGATGCGTCTACGACTGTTCATAAGAAGTCCTGTCCATCAGTCTATCGGCCACGCATACGCGTGAAATAGTATTTTCCTCACTAAACGCGATTCATCTTTAGATGCGTCCACGACTGTTTATAAGAGGTCTTGTCCATCAGTCTATCGGTCACGCATACGCGTGAAATAGTATTTTCCTCACTAAACGCGATTTAACTTTAGATGCGTCTACAACTGTTTATAAGAGGTCCTGTCCATCAGTCTATCGGTCACGCAAACGCGTGACATAGTATTTTTTTCACTAAAAGCGATTCATCTTTAGATGCGTCAACAACTGTTTATGAGAGGTCTTGTCCATTAGTCTATCGGTCACGCATACGCGTGAAATTGTATTTTTCTCACTAAACGCAGTTTTACTTCAGATGCGTCCACAACTGTTTATAAGAAGTCCTGTCCATCAGTCTATCGGTCACGCACACGCGTTAAATAGTATTTTCCTCACTAGACGCGATTTTACTTTAGATGCGTCCACAACTGTTTATAAGAGATCTTGTCCATCAGTTTATCTGTCACGCATACGCGTTAAATAGTATTTGCCTCACTAAACGCGATTTATCTTTAGATGCGTCTACGACTGTTTATAAGAGGTCCTGTCCATCAGTCTATCGATCACGTATACTTGTGAAATAGGATTTTCCTCACTAAACGCGATTTTACTTTAGATGCGTCTACAACTGTTTATAAGAGGTCCTGTACATCAGTCTATCGGTCAAGCATACGCGTGAAATAGTATTCTCCGCACTAAACGCGATTTATCTTTAGATGGGTCCACGACTGTTTATAAGAGGTCTTGTCCATCAGTCTATCGGTCACGCATACGCGTGAAATAGTATTTTCCTCACTAAACGCGATTTATCTTTTGATACGGCCACGACTGTTTATAAGAGGTCCTGTCCATCAGTCTATCGGACATGCATACTCGTGAAATAGTATTTTCCTCACTAAACGAGACTTATCTTTAGATGCGTCCACGACTGTCTATAAGAGGTCCTGTCCATCAGTCTATCGGTCACGCATACGCGTGAAATAGTATTTTCCTCACTAAATGCGATTAATCTTTAGATGCGTCAACGACTGTTTATAAGAGGTCCTGTCCATCAGTCTATCTGTCACGCATACGCGTGAAATAGTATTTTCCTCACTAAACGCGATTTATCTTTTGATGCGGCCACGACTGTTTATAAGAGGTCTTGTCCATCAGTCTATCGGTCACGCATACGCGTGAAATAGTATTTTCCTCACTAAACGCGATTTATCTTTTGATACGGCCACGACTGCTTATAAGAGGTCCTGTCCATCAGTCTATCGGTCACGCATACGCGTGAAATAGTATTTTCCTCACTAAACGCGATTCATCTTTAGATGCGTCCACGGCTGTTTATAAGAAGTCCTGTCCATCAGTCTATCGGCCACGCATACGCGTGAAATAGTATTTTTCTCACTAAACGCGATTTAACTTTAGATGCGTCCACGACTGTTTATGAGAGGTCTTGTCCATCAGTCTATCGGTCACGCATACGCGTGAAATAGTATTTTCCTCACTAAACGCGATTTATCTTTAGATGCGTCCACGACTGTCTATAAGAGGTCCTGTCCATCAGTCTATCGGTCACGCATACGCGTGAAATAGTATTTTCCTCACTAAATGCGATTGATCTTTAGATGCGTCAACGACTGTTTATAAGTAGTTCTGTCCATCAGTCTATCTGTCACGCATACGCGTGAAATAGTATTTTCCTCACTTGACGCGATTTATCTTTTGATGCGGCCACGACTGTTTATAAGAGGTCTTGTCCATCAGTCTATCGGTCACGCATACGCGTGAAATAGTATTTTCCTCACTAAACGCGATTTATCTTTAGATGCGTCCACGACTGTTTATAAGAAGTCCTGTCCATCAGTCTATCGGCCACGCATACGCGTGAAATAGTATTTTCCTCACTAAACGCGATTTAACTTTAGATGCGTCCACGACTGTTTATAAGAAGTCCTGTCCATCAGTCTATCGGTCACGCATACGCGTGAAATAGTATTTTCCTCACTAAACGCGATTTAACTTTAGATGCGTCCACGACTGTTTATAAGAGGCCCTGTCCATCAGTCTATCGGTCACGCACACGCGTGAAATAGTATTTTCCTCACTAAACGCGATTTAACTTCAGATGCGTCCACGACTGTTTATAAGAGGTCCTGTCCATCAGTCCATCGGACATGCATACTCGTGAAATAGTATTTTCCTCACTTGACGCGATTTATCTTTAGATGCGTCCACGACTGTTTATAAGAAGTCCTGTCCATCAGTCTATCGGTCACGCATACGCGTGAAATAGTATTTTCCTCACTTGACGCGATTTATCTTTAGATGCGTCTACGACTGTTTATAAGAGGCCCTGTCCATCAGTCTATCGGTCACGCACACGCGTGAAATAGTATTTTCCTCACTAAACGCGATTTAACTTCAGATGCGTCCACGACTGTTTATAAGAGGTCCTGTCCATCAGTCTATCGGTCACGCATACGCGTGAAATAGTATTTTCCTCACTTGACGCGATTTAGCTTCAGATGCGTCCACGACTGTTTATAAGAGGTCCTGTCCATCAGTCTATCGGACATGCATACTCGTGAAATAGTATTTTCCTCACTTGACGCGATTTATTTTTAGATGCGTCCACGACTGTTTATAAGAAGTCCTGTCCATCAGTCTATCGGTCACGCATACGCGTGAAATAGTATTTTCCTCACAAAACGCGATTAAACTTCAGATGCGTCCACGACTGTTTATAAGAGGTCCTGTTCATCAGTCTATCGCACATGCATACTCGTGAAATAGTATTTGCCTCACTTGACGCGATTTATCTTTAGATGCGTCCACGACTGTTTATAAGAAGTCATGTCCATCAGTCTATCGGTCACGCATACGCGTTAAATAGTATTTTCCTCACTAAACGCGATTAAACTTCAGATGCGTCCACGACTGTTTATAAGAGGTCCTGTCCATCAGTCTATCAGTCACGCACACGCGTTTAATAGTATTTTCCTCACTAAACGCGATTTAACTTCAGATGCGTCCACGACTGTTTATAAGAGGTATTGTCCATCAGTCTATCGGACATGCATACGCGTGAAATAGTATTTTCCTCACTTTACGCGATTTATCTTTAGATGCGTCCACGACTGTTTATAAGAAGTCCTGTCCATCAGTCTACCGGTCACGCATTCGCTTGAAATAGTATTTTCCTCACTAAACGCGATTTAACTTCAGATGCGTCCACGACTGTTTATAAGAGGTTCTGTCTATCGGACATGCATACTCGTGAAATAGTATTTTCCTCACTTGACGCGATTTATCTTTAGATGCGTCCACGACTGTTTATAAGAGGTCCTGTCCATCAGTCTATCGGTCACGCATACGCGTGAAATAGTATTTTCCTCACTAAACGCGATCTAACTTCAGATGCGTTCACGACTGTTTATAAGAGGTCCTGTCCATCAGTCTATCGGTCACGCATACGCGTGAAATAGTATTGACCTCACTTGACGCGATTTATCTTTAGATGCGTCCACGACTGTTTATAAGAGGTCCTGTCCATCAGTCTATCGGACATGCATACTCGTGAAATAGTACTTTCCTCACTTGACGCGATTTATCTTTAGATGCGTCCACGACTGTTTATAAGAAGTCCTGTCCATCAGTCTATCGGTCACGCATACGCGTGAAATAGTATTTTCCTCACTTGACGCGATTTATCTTTAGATGCGTCCACGACTGTTTATAAGAAGTCCTGTCCATCAGTCTATCGGTCACGCATACGCGTGAAATAGTATTTTCCTCACTAAACGAGATTTAACTTCAGATGCGTCCACGACTGTTTATAAGAGGTCCTGTCTATCGGACATGCATACTCGTGAAATAGTATTTTCCTCACTTGACGCGATTAATCTTTAGATGCGTCCACGACTGTTTATAAGAGGTCCTGTCCATCAGTCTATCGGTCACGCATACGCGTGAAATAGTATTTTCCTCACTAAACGCGATTAAACTTCAGATGCGTCCACGACTGTTTATAAGAGGTCCTGTCCATCAGTCTATCCGTCACGCATACGCGTGGAATTGTATTTTCCTCACTTGACGCGATTTATCTTTAGATGCGTCCACGACTGTTTATAAGAGGTCCTGTCCATCAGTCTATCGGACATGCATACTCGTGAAATAGTATTTTCCTCACTTGACGCGATTTATCTTTAGATGCGTCCACGACTGTTTATAAGAAGTCCTGTCCATCAGTCTATCGGTCACGCATACGCGTGAAATAGTATTTTCCTCACTAAACGCGATTTAACTTCAGATGCGTCCACGACTGTTTATAAGAGGTCCTGTCCATCAGTCTATCGGTCACGCATACGCGTGAAATAGTATTTTCCTCACTTGACGCGATTTATCTTTAGATGCGTCCACGACTGTTTATAAGAAGTCCTGTCCATCAGTCTATCGGTCACGCATACGCGTGAAATAGTATTTTCCTCACTAAACGCGATTTCACTTCAGATGCGTCCACGACTGTTTATAAGAGGTCCTGTCCATCAGTCTATCGGACATGCATACGCCTGAAATAGTATTTTCGTCACTTGACGCGATTTATCTTTAGATGCGTCCACGACTGTTTATAAGAAGTCCTGTCCCTCAGTCTATCGGTCACGCATACGCGTGAAATAGTATTTTACTCACTAAACGCGATTTAACTTCAGATGCGTCAACGACTGTTTATAAGAGGTCTTGTCCATCAGTCTATCGGACATGCATACGCGTGAAATAGTATTTTCCTCACTTGACGCGATTTATCTTTAGATGCGTCCACGACTGTTTATCAGAAGTCTTGTCCATGGGCGGGGGGCTTACACACTGGGAAAAATTTCATTTTCAAATAAAACTTCCTAAGCTATTCATTCATTGATTTCGTGTGAATCAGATGATTCTATTATTAGCATTGGTTTCCCCGATATATGTCTAGTTAGAATTCTTTCTAGAAAGACATCGGGTACTTATGGGAAGGACCACGTGAATGTTGCCAACATCCCTAAGTGAAAGTGGTACTGTGGAACCGACTAGATTCGAACTTGGAACATCCAGGTCGTCAGTCCGTGTCGTTGTTCACTTAACCACCTTCACCTCCCACTTTCTGAGCTGAAGGAATTCTTTTTCTTAACGATAATTACAAGAAGATGGGCGCACGTTTTAAAAAAAGTATCGGTTCACTTTTCCAGTCTATGGAACGATATCGCCCGGATCGCCTCGTACTTTGAGACAAAGAATGAGAGTTTCACAAAGTTGAGAATGTTCATTTTTCCAAAAAAATTCATATTAAATCAAATTTTATAAAACCATACATTGTTTTATTAAGAGCTGAATACCGCTCGAAATATAAAAATTAAAATAATAATAACACCATATAATTTACATGATTTTATGTATTCTATGGGGTTATTTTTATTTGTAAAACGTACAGAAATTCATCATGTTTTAACTGAGCAACAAATTATATATATATATATATATATATATATATATATATATATATATATATCTTCTTTTTTTTTCTTTTCTTTTTTCTGCGAATCTCATGTTTCTATTTTTTTAATAGCAGCGTCCACTTGGCTCTCTTCAACTGACACAACCAGTCAAACTTTTGTTTTCTTTTTGAAAAAGAGAGGATGTTACTCTCGAAATGATTAAAGTCTCTATTATTCCGGACCTTTAAAATTTTTAACAGTAAGCCCACCAATTTTACAATTTACTGTCTTTATATATAACATTTGAAATATAAATGAATTGATCTGGGATTTACCGTCTCTTGTCATTTACTTTTGTTTATTCCACCTTCCGGTTTTTCAACATTGCATTGCTTCTGCCTCGGAATTCTCACCTTCATATTTACTTGTTTAGTAGCAATGCTTCAAGCAAACTACCATTTCCTTTTATATATATATATATATATATATATATATATATATATATATATATATATATATATATATATAATAGTTGCTTTCCAATGATTATAGGAACAATCAATCCACAACCATAACTTTCATCTGTTCTTCCAATTTCTTTATTTTCATATATCGACGAATACCTGTAATTCCTCTTTGTCTTACAAACACATTTTTTAATATATTTATATATTTTTTTTTTAAATAGTATTGAATTTGGAAATAATAAACATAAAAAATAAAATATAAATACGTAAAAATAATTGTTCGGTAGACAACGAGGAATAACAAATATTCGCCGATGGTTATGGATATGTTATTCCTTTGGTCATTGGAATGCAACTATAAAATATATATTCTCTGAAGCTTATAATACAACTTCTTTGAGCTTGCAATTTGGAACATGATCAGATATTATTAAGAGTATATACTTAAATATATATTTTCATAAGAACCCATAAATATATATATACACACACACACACACACATATATATATATATATATATATATATATATATATATATATATATATATATATAGTTTATCTAAAAACTATATAAAACATATTTCAGAATCGTACCGTGGTTTCATCCAGATGGGTTGACTTTTTATATTTTAAAAAGTTTATAACCAAGAAACTCGTCAGCGTACCTTGGTATACATTTCTTTAAATGTAAAAAAGTCAACCCATCTGGATGAACCGCAGTACGATTCTGAAATATGTAACATATAGTTTTCAAATAAACTATTTGTATTAGCTCCCACTCTTCTGCGATCGAGCACTTTATTGATTTCTTTTCAATATGAATTAATACACACAATATATATATACATATATATATATATATATATATATATATATATATATATATATATATATATATATATATATATATATATTATTTCATGTATAAACATAAAATGTTATAAGGAGATATAATATATTATGTATCGATTTTCAGTATTTACTTCAACAGTGCTCTAAACGTGAGTTAAGCTAGGTAGTAAGTTATAAAAATATATTTATGGCAATTAAGCTACACAGAGGCTTACGCGTTTCATTCCCGTGGGGAATTGTTAAGCTAAAGGGCATGGAATTCGTGTTAACGTGTGTTTTTATATATCCACGTGGTGTTTAGTTTAGTCAGCTAACCAATCAGATAAAGTTGTTATTCCTTCCCACAGGTAGATGTTTTCATTAGCCAATAGCAGGGATTCTCTTAAACAAAAGTTTGTCTGACTTTTATTTGACATCCTCTTCTTTTGTTTTGTTCTGTATAGGGCTGACGCACCATTTTGTGTCGAATTAATACGTGTCCTTTGAAATAAAACTATTCCAAGCACGCACGTGGTTAAACACGTGCGTGCTTGGAATAGTTTTATTTCTATTTTAGGGGTTAGTTTAGTTTAGTATTTTATGTATTGTTATCCTAAAGTAAAGTTTATTCTATGTATACAGTTGTTTGCTATTTCACTTCTACAGTGATGGAAAAGCTAAGAGTGGCACAATGCAAAATGGAATGCATTATGCTCGGTATCAGTTTACATGATAGAAAAAGAAACACCTGGATCAGACAGCAAACTGGAGTAAACGATATCATCACTACCATACGAATGGCAAAACATAGATCGGCAAATCACGTTTCGAGATGTACATATAACAGGTGGACATATAGAGCGACAGAATGCACCTCGAGGCAATGGAAAATACATAGAGGAAGGCTAAACCCCCGGTGTAGAGACAACCTCGATAGTCAACTAAGTCTTACTTGGCCTCGCCTAGTCAGGGATAAAACAAGGTGGAAAGAAACCAGGGAGGATTTCCTCATCCACGAGTGAAAGAAAAAAACTTTGATGATGATGATGATGATGATGATGATGATGATGATGATGATGATGACCTTATTTTCATGAAACCAAATGAAACTAAATATAGCCCACATTATCCATACTTACGTCTTGTAGCTGTGCTCTAAAATTTATAATGACCGGTTAATTAGTTTAGGAGTGAATCCTGTACATACAAATATATAAAGATATACACATACCTCACTTTATATGAATAGAGATATATTCATTACACTAAATCACTTATTTTAGAACGCTGGCATCTAAAAAGAAAATTTACATTAACATTTTTGTGCCCTTTAAGATTGTTTCTTGTATTAAAGACGATTTTTCTTTCTTTTTTAATTTCATATCATGTATCTAATGAAAATAATAAAATTCTTTGTTTTCCAGACAATATAACATCGCAGCGATTTCAGCGATAAATGTTAATGTCTTAGTGTTACTGATACGGTGTTAAATCACTGACTTTCTTACGTTTAAAGTACGTATCTTGAGATCTAAAATGTTTCTAGTATTCTAACAGTATGAAGTTAGCATTCTCAGTTTTTTTGTCTAGCAGAAAATAAACTAATGTCTATATTATATATAAAAATAGAAAGAGAGTGAAAGCGTGCAGAGTAAAAGGTGACTCTGTGAACCGGGTCCGTGCTTTGTGACCGTCTGAAATTATCACTTCCCTGCACTGATGAGAACATAAGCTCGAAACAACGTAGTCTGTAAGTGAATATCATTTTATATTTATGTATGAATGTTATTATAAAAGCCTCTTTAAGAAAATTAAATTTGAACACTGTTGGGATATATTAAAAATAGACATTTACTTAAGTTACAAAGCGAGGCCCCGTTTAAGTTAGTTGTATCCTATTGATTGTCTCGATGCTTATCGCTCGCCAGAATCAGTATAAATATAACTTAATTTCTCCGGATCACGTCACAATTTTCTATGGCTGAGAGGATAGAGCGAAAGCGTGCGGAGTCAAAGGTGACTGTGAATATATATATATATATATATATATATATATATATATATATATATATATATAGACAGCATATTTTCATTCAGGAAAACATTATTAAATAACACGGAATAAAAGTAAAAAAGAGAACTTAAGATCCAGTCTTTCAGATCGAGAGTTAAAAATTTGCCAGAAAGCCGGACATTTCTAAATGAAATGTGCAAAACATTAGATGGTAACTATACCAGAATGGTAAGAACAGTGTTACTTGGAAAGGTTAGGATTACAAACCCCGATCTATATGGAGAACTGAATAAAATAACAACAGTGCCCAAAGCCCAGGAGGTGCAGGTTAGGGTTAATGTTGGGGTTAAAGTTAGAGTTAGGGTTGGGGTTGGGGTTGGGGTTAGGGTTAGGGTTAGGGTTACGGTTAGGGTTGGGGTTGAGGTTGGAGTTGGAGTATGAATTAGGGTTAGAGTTAGGGTTAGGGTTAGGGTTGGGTTAGGGTTAAGGTTAGAGTTAAGGTTGGGGTTGGGGTTGTAGTTGGGGTTAGAGTTAGGGTTAGGGTAAAGGTTGGGGTTGGGGTTGGGATTGGAGTTAGTGTTGGGGTTGGGGTTAGGATTAGGGTTAGCGTTAGGGTCTGGGTCAGGGTTAGGGTTACGGTTAGGGTTAGGGTTGGGGTTGGGGTTAGGATTACGGTTAGGGTTGAGGTTAGGGTTGGAGTTGGGATATGGGTTAGGATTGGGGTTGGGGTTAGGTTTGGGGTTGGGGTTAGGTTTGGGGTTGGGGCTGCTGTTAGGGTTAGGGTTAGGGTTGGGGGTTGATGTATGGGTTAAGGTTGGGGTTGGGGTTAGGATTAAGGTTAGGGTTAGGGTTAGGGTTAGGGTTAGGCATATGTTGGGGGAGCAAGATTTGGTATGCCAACTGCTGGTGTGGGAACTTAAAGAAAGTAAAAGAGAAAAGAGGAAGATCAGCAATTACATATGTGGAACTGTAAAGAAATGACACCAGTTTGATCGACGGAAGAACTGAAAAACGCGATAGAAGTCCATGAAATATGGAAGATTCTAATCGATGCTGCCCAAGCGAGCTCAAAATAAGCAAGCAAGCAAGTAAATATTTCTACTGCAAAACACGATAAACGCCATTTTAAAAATTACGAATCTATCTCTACAAAAAGTGTTGCACTTCTTCACTCGACCATATGTTTTATATAATATGATACCGACATATTTTTTTGTGCTCTAAATAAAAATAAGTTTTTAGTCGAAGTCTAGATTTAATGTATACGTCGTTTTAGTGTTGTGTGTCTTAATTTAAACAAAATGGATTTATGGCGTTTTGCATTCGAACTATTCAAGTTGACAGACGATTTTGTTGAATTGACATCATAAATTTTTCAATTCGATTTAAATCCAATATTTTTGTGAAATATTTAAAACAACCCTTTCTGATGGATGCTTACTCATATATAAATTATTTTTCAAGTTAATATTGTTATTAAATACATGCATCAATAGATAGGCTCGAGATGTAGAGGGGCGGGGCATGTAAGGTTGACATTTAAAGCAGGGTGCAAACGTTTGGGTCGCATAGTGCAGAATGAGTACGAGAGGGATTTGAAACGTTAAACGATAACACGCGGTCACACACGCACACACAATAATAATAACAATAATAATAATAACAATAATAAAAACAATAATAATAACAACAATAATAATAATAATAAAAAGAAGAAGAAGAAGAAGAAGAAGAAGAAGAATGAGGAGGAAGGAGGAGGAGGAGGAGGAGGAGAAAGCTCGTATCTATATTGTTGTTACTCCCCCTTCCCTTTTCACCGGTTTATTGTTGTTGATGACCTGACATACAGCTTCCTCAAGCTTTTTTATTTTATTTTTTTTTGTCACCTGAACATGATTTGACGAAGAATCAATTACTCATGATACATACGTAACATTCATTTTTTTGTCTTTTTTTGTTTTTTAAACTAAAAAGATTATTAAAAGAATCGAAAAAATAAAAAAAACATAATCAAGCTGAAAAATGGTGTTGTGTCCAACAATGTTTTCTTATATATATATATATATATATATATATATACAAGCAGCTAAGATCAAAGTGTAGTATCTGTTCCGATGGATACTTCACCCTATAGACTGGTATTGTCTTGGCCTTCGGGGCTTGATTTACGTCGGTCTATGGGTCTGTCCTGTGCAGTTCTAGGAGGTCCACCCTCCCAGGCTTCGTCTCCCCTCTTTGGGGAGGAGTAAGTTTATTGCTTACTGCCTGAGGCGCCCCTACTGGGGAATGTCGACGAGGCTGCCCAGGCAATTTTAAAGGGCCAGAGTGCTCACCTCTCGGGCGCTGGCTTTTCAAACCCCACTCTCCCGACCTTGTGTCACATCTTACTTGTGGGAGTAAGATAAAAAAATCCCCTTGTGCCTAACTCCTCGAGAGGAGTAAATAAATACAAGCAAAAACGTGACGTTTTTCGTCACCCATTATTTTGATATTTTTTTAAATGAAGAAAAAGTGAGTTTGCAAAGCCAGTTTAATTAAAAGAGGAAATCACTACTAGCCTTATTTTGATCGATATATATATATATAGAGAGAGAGAGAGCGAGAGAAGAAGAAACAGAAGAAGAAGAAGAAGAAGAAGAAGAAGATTACAAACAAAAGCAAAGTATAAAGAGGAAGATTATGAAGATCAAAAAAAAGAAGAAAAAGAAGAAAAAATAAACAAATTGCAACGACAAAGAGAAGAAGAAGAAGAAGAAGAAGTAGAAGAAGAAGTAAAAGAAGTATAAGAAGAAAAAGAAGAAGAAGAAGAAGAAGTAGAAAAACAAGAAAAACAAGAAAAAGAAAAAGAAGAAGTAAAAGAAGAAGAAGAACAACAACAACAATGAAAAGATTGCAAACAAAAAATAGAAGGAGATAGAGAGAGAGAAGAAAAAGGAAGATAAGAAAAACAAGAAACGAAAAAGTCAAAGAGTATTCTTTTGAGGTCTGCAAAAAGCAGTCATAACGACGGCCATGTCTGGTGGGTGCAATTAATGTAGTTTTTCTATTATTACGATCAACTTGTGACATGGTGCATTGTCTTGGTGAAAGGGTATTGTTTGTGGCCGTTATCTTTTTCTTTTCGATTTCTTCCTTCAAACGAACCAATAATATTAGCTATCGATGGTTCTTCTTTTATAAAGGTAATCGATTAACAAAATATTTTGCAGAGCCTAAAGTACAAAAGTCAAATACTTGCCTGTTGATGTTTGCGTATGTGGACTCTTTGGACGGCTTTAACTTGCCCCTATCGACTCAGTTTACTGCCAATTTGACTCCAGTGATAAATTATCGATCAATGTTTCACCCATTGTCATATATTCACGCAAAATTCCGTTTTGTTGCGTTAAAACAGTTACAAACAACGGTTTGAATCGCCGACGTGTTGTTGTTTTTGATCGGCTGTGAGCTAACGCGGTACCCACTTTGAACACAGCTGTCTCATTGAAAAAGTTCCATGCAAAATGGTGAATACAGTACCTTATGATGTGTAACGTAACTTAAAGTTTATGGATTTTTTGTTTTCCGGTACAACAGCCGAATTTTGGCTACCTGAGATTTAAGCATCATTTGTGTCTGTACGACCGCGTTTTCAGAATTGCGTGATTTATTTCGAGCTTTTTTTGGTTCCAGCTCGTTTTACTCGTTCGTCTAGTTGTCTTCGCCAATCTGGGGTTCTTATACCTCGTTATAATACAACTTCCTATTAGAGTAGCGTTTTCCAAAAACAAGTGGTCTTCGCCAATTTGCTGTTCTGATACCTCGTTATAATACAACTTCATATTAGAATACCTTATTTCAAAAACTAGTGGTCTTCGCCAATTTGCTGTTCTGATACCTCGTTATAATACAACTTCCTATTAGAGTATCTTCTTTCCAAAAACTAGTGGTCTTCGCAAATATGCTGTTCTGATACCTCGTTATAGAACAATTTCCTATTAAAATAGCTTTTTTCCAAAACCTAGTGGTCTTGCTGAATTGCTGTTCTGATACCTCGTTATAATACAACTTCCTATTAGAGTAACTTCTTTCCAAAAACTAGTAGTCTTCGCCAATTTGCTGTTCTGATACCTCGTTATAATACAACTCCCTACAAAAGTAGCTTCTTTCTAAAAACTAGTGGTCTTCGCCAATTTCCTGTTCTGATATCTCGTTACAATTCAACTTCCTATTAGAGTAACAAGTGGTTTTCGCCAATTTGCTTTTCTTATACCTCGTTATAATACAACTTCCTATTAGATTAACGTCTTTCCAAAAACTAGTGGTCTTCGCCAATTTGCTGTTCTGATACCTCGTTATACTACAACTTCCACTTAGAGTAGTCACTTTCAAAAAACTTGTGGACTTCGCCCGTTTGCTGTACTGATAACTCGTTATAATTCAACTTCCACTTAGAGTAGCTTCTTTCAAAAACTAGTAGTCTTCGCCAATTGTCTTTTCTGTTACCTCGTTATAATACAACTTCCTATTAGAGTAGCTTCTTTCCAAAAACTAGTGGTCGTCGTCAATTTGCTGTTCTGATACCTCGTTATAATACAACTTCCTATTACAGTAGCTTCTTTCCAAAAACTAGTGGTCTTCGCCAATTTGCTATTCTTATACCTTGTTATAATACAACTTCCTATTAGAGAAACTTCTTTCCAAAAACTAGTGGTCTTCGCCAATTAGCTGTTCTTATACCTCGTTATAATACAACTTCCTATTAGAGAAACTTCTTTCCAAAAACTAGTGGTCTTCGCCAATTTGCTTTTCTCGCTATAATACAACTTCCTATTAGATTAACGTCTTTCCAAAAACTAGTGGTCTTCGCCAATTTGCTGTTTTTATACCTAATTATAGTACAACTTCCTATCGGAGTAACTTCTTTCCAAAAACTAGTGGTTATCGCAAAATTTGCTGTTCTGAAACCTAGTTTTCATACAACTTTCTATTCGAGAAACTTCTTACCAAAAACTAGTGGTTTTCGCCAATTAGCTGTTCTTATACCTCGTTATAATATAACTTCCTATTTTAGTAGCTTCTTTCCAAAAACTAGTGGTCCCAGCCAATTTGCTGTTTTGATACCTCGTTATCATACAACTACCTATTAGAGTAGCTTCTCTCCAAAAACTAGTGGTTTTCTCCAATTTGATTTTCTGATAAATCGTTATAGTACAACTTCCTATTAGAGTAACTTCTTTCTAAAAACTAGTCTTCGCCAATTTGCTGTTCTCATACCTCGTTATAATACAATATCCTATTAGAGTAGCCTCTTTCCAAAAACTAGTGGTCTTCGCCAATTTGCTGGTCTTATTGCTCGTTATAATACAACTTTCTATTAGAGTAACTTCTTACCAACATCTAGTGGTCTTCGCCAATTTGCTGTTATGATACCTCGTTATAATACAACTTTCTAATAGAGTAACTTCTTTCCAAAAACTAGTGGTCTTCGCCAATTTGCTTTTCTTATACCTCGTTATAATACAACTTCCTATTAGATTAACGTCTTTCCAAAAACTAGTGGTCTTCGCCAATTTGCTGTTTTTATACCTAATTATAGTACAACTTCCTATCGGAGTAACTTCTTTCCAAAAACTAGTGGTTAACGCCAAATTTGCTGTTATGATACTTAGTTATAATACAACTTTCTATTGGAGAAACTTCTTACCAAAGACTAGTGGTTTTAGCCAACTTTCTGTTCTCATACCTCGTTATAATACAACTTCCTATTTGAGTAGCTTCTTTCCAAAAACTAGTGGTCTTCGCCAATTTGCTGTTCTTATACCTCGTTATACTACAACTTCCTATTAGAGTAACTTCTTTCCAAAAACTAATGGTCTTCGGCAATTTGCTGTTCTGATACCTCGTTATAATACAAATTTTTATTAGAGTAACTTCTTTCCAAAAAAATAGTGGTCTTCGCAAATTTGCTTTTTTTATAACTCGTTATACTACAACTTCCTATTAGAGTAGCTTCTTTCCAAAAACTAGAGGTCTTAGCCAATTTGCTGTTCAGATACCTCGTTATAATACCATTTTGTTTTCCGGTACAACAGCCGAATTTTGGCTACCTGAGATTTAAGCATCATTTGTGTCTGTACGACCGCGTTTTCAGAATTGCGTGATTTATTTCGAGCTTTTTTTGGTTCCAGCTCGTTTTACTCGTTCGTCTAGTTGTCTTCGCCAATCTGGGGTTCTTATACCTCGTTATAATACAACTTCCGATTAGAGTAGCTTCTTTCAAAAACTAGTGGTCTTCGCCAATTTTCTGTTCTGATACCTCGTTATCGTACAACTTCCAATTAGAGTAACTTCTTTCCAAAAACTAGTGGTTTTCGCCAACTTGCTGTTCTGATACCTCGTTGTAATACAATTTCCTATTAGAGTAGCTTTTTTTAAAAACTAGTGGTCTTCTCCAATTTGCTGTTCTGATACCTTGTTATAATACAACTTTTTTTAGAGTAACTTCTTTCCAAAAACTAGTGGTCTTCGCCAATTTACTGTTCTGATACCTGTTTATAGTACAACTTCCTATTAGAGTATCTTCTTTCCAAAAACTAGTGGTCTTCGCCAAATTTTCTGTTCTGATACCTCGTTATCATACAACTTTCTATTCGAGAAACTTCTTTCCAAAAACTAGATGTTTTCGCCAACTTGCTGTTCTCATACCTCGTTATTATACAACTTCCTATTAGAGTAGCTTATTTCAAGAACTAGTGGTCTTCGCCAATTTGCTGTTCTGATACCTCGTTATAGTACAACTTCCTATTAGAGTATCTTCTTTCCAAAAACTAGTGGTCTTCGCCAATTTGCTGTTCTGATACCTCGTTATAGTACAACTTCCTATTAAAGTATCTTCTTTCCAAAAACTAGTGGTCTTCGCCAATTTGCTGTTCTGATACCTCGTTATAGTACAACTTCCTATTAGAGTATCTTCTTTCCAAAAACTAGTGGTCTTCGCCAATTTGCTGTTCTGATACCTCGTTATAATACAACTTCCTATTAGAGTAACTTCTTTCTAAAAACTAATGGTCTTCGCCAATTTGCTGTTCTGATACCTCGTTATAGTACAACTTCCTATTAGAGTATCTTCTTTCCAAAAACTAGTGGTCTTCGCCAATTTGCTGTTCTGATACCTCGTTATAATACAACTTCCTATTAGAGTAACTTCTTTCTAAAAACTAATGGTCTTCGCCAATTTGCTGTTCTGATACCTCGTTATAGTACAACTTCCTATTAGAGTATCTTCTTTCCAAAAACTAGTGGTCTTCGCCAATTTGCTGTTCTGATACCTCGTTATAATACAACTCCATATTAGAGTAACTTCTTTCCAAAAACTAGTGGTCTTCGCCAATTTGCTGTTCTGATACCTCGTTATAATACAACTTCCTATTAGAGTAACTTCTTTCCAAAAACTAGTGGTCTTCGCCAATTTGCTGTTCTGATACCTCGTTATAATACAATTTCCTATTAGAGTAACTTCTTTCTAAAAACTAGTGGTCTTCGCCAATTTGCTGTTCTGATACCTCGTTATAATACAACTTCCTATTAGAGTAACTTCTTTCCAAAAACTAGTGGTCTTCGCCAATTTGCTGTTCTGATACCTCGTTATAATACAACTTCCGATTAGAGTAACTTCTTTCTAAAAACTAGTGGTCTTCGCCAATTTGCTGTTCTGATACCTTGTTATAGTACAACTTCCTATTAGCGTATCTTCTTTCCAAAACTGCGGGTTTTTGGAACTCTTTTACTGTTGACTGTTCTTCTCCTATGGCCTTTTTACAACTATGGTAAACAGGTATCTCCTGCCTATGCGATAATTATCATTCGTTTTACATCGAGTAGATTTATGCTTTGTATGGAGCGACTATTATGAAACAAAAATGGAGAATATTATGACTCAGTCTCAGACTCAGGATCTCCCATGTCCTGCAACGCATGAGGCAATCCAAAGTAAACCATCGTTTTCGGTGTGAAGCCAGATCCACAGGGTCCCTCCAGCTTCTTTTCGTTGCGATCAAATCTTTTTAGATCATTAGCTTCCACTTCATTTTTGGTCTTTTTCTTCTTCTTTTTCTTCTTCTTCTTCCTTTTTTTCTTCCTCTTCTTCTTCTTTTTTCCACTAGGAGCCCAGTGAAGCACTTGGTTTGGAAATCTCACTAGGGCAAATCTGAGGGCATGTCCGAGATGTCGTTTGCAGATTATTGACGATGCCACCTGTTGGTTAGTGCGCTCTCGGATTTCTTGGTTGGAAATTCGATCCTTAGATTTATTCTTAGACATTTAGAATCAAACGCGGCTTATATCCATCCTCTCTTGGCTTTCGATATAGTAGTGTGGACAAAACGTTGCTGTTAAAAATCTCAATTTAGATCTGATGGGTGAATTTTTTCAATTTCCAGGTGTTGCAAAGCTGATTAAATGCTGCTGAGGCGTTTCCTATCCTACACTGCGTAGTCCATATTTCTTTCCTTGTTCATGGAGCTTCCTAAGTAGGTGAAGTTGTCAACTATATGTATTTCTTTTTGGTCGATAAAGACATTGGTAGGTGGCTGGTGTGCCCTGGTTTTGAGTTTTCTTAGTACTGATATAGAGACCAATGCCCTCTCTGCTTCACTTTTGACCTTGTTGACAATGCCTTGAAGGTCAGTGGTATTCATTGCTAGTGCAGCAATATCGTCTGCAAAGTCTAGATCAGAAAGATTACGATCTTTGACCTACGTTATACTGTGACCCTTGCTTGTTCTTTATTTGCTGACGACACCACGCTTTACTCTCGTCATGTAGGCAAAAGGGACGCGACTATATCCGAGGCAATGGCTTAATCCTTAGAAAATGACCTCCAGGCTGCAGTGGATTGGAGTCATAAATGGTTGGTAACTTTTAATGCCGCAAAGACAAAGCTCATTTCCTTCAATAACTACAAAAAACCTCTTCAACCACCGATTACTATGGCAAATAACACCCTACCAGAGATTTCATTATTCTAACTACTCTGCCTAACATTCACAGGTAACATGAATTGGAATAAATACATTGAAGACACTGCCAGGGCTGCTGCAAAGAAGGTGAGCTCCCTCTACCGTGCTAGTAAGCTCCCTACACCTGACGTTATCATGTATCTCTACAAAGCCACCATTTGCCATGCATAGAGTATTGTTGTCACATCTGGGCTGGTACACCATCGACTAGTCTCTCCCTCTTAGACAAGATCCAAAAAAGATTCCCCAACTTAATAGGTCCTTATCTATCTACCAATATCCAGCCCCTGTCCCATCACCGCGATGTTGCATCCTTGTGCTTGTTTTACAAATACTTCAATGGATTGTGCTCCGATGAACTGGCTGCTCTGGTGCCCCCTCGACGCAAATACACTAGAACAATCCGACAATCAGCTAGGTCCCATCCATTCACAGTGGAGGTCTCCAGATTCCGGAGAGCCTTTTACTCCAATAGCTTCTTTCCTCGTGCTGCCAGCCTCTGAAATTCCTTCCCTGCTCCCTGTTTCCCCGACGTTACTGACATGCAGATGTTTAAAACTAATGTTAACAGACATCTCGCAGCAAAGCTCCCAACTTAGGATGATATCCTAAACCTACTCACTAATTCTCAGTAGCCCTTTACGTCTACAGTGGTGACCTGCCTTGTTTGGGGTGAAATTTCTTTTTAAAAAAAACTAAGCCTGGTGTAGCATCTGATAAAACAGTGAATCTGTTTCTCAGAAAAGTCTCAAAATTAGCTTCTGCGTCCGTGTTTTTCAATTTGGACGTGTCGAAACGTCTATGTGCTGTTGTTTTCTTCTTTTGTTTCTTTAGTTTGATTTTGATTTTCACAATCGACAGATTACAATCAATACAAATATCGGCACCTCGATAGACCCTTACGTCTAGCAAACAGGCTGTTCTCCATTTCGGATCAATGGCGATGTGGTCTGTTTGTGTCTTGGTCTTATGCTAGTTTAGAACATAGGTAAATTTTTAGATGCACTTATGATCAAAAGTGCCGACAAAATTGGATGAACCTGTCCCTATTGTCTGTGCAGTTTCTAAAAGCGTGGGGGGGGGGGCAAGTACGTGTTCGAACCCATTCTGTTTCCCCCAATCTGTGCGTTCATATCACCATGACGATGAATTCTTTCTGCAACATCAATTAAACGTATTGAATATTAAAACGTGAGAACTCTGTACCAATCATCTAAACATGCACAAATCATTAAAGAAATAGAGCGTTATAACTTGAACATCCCGGGTCTAAGCGAAGTCTGCTGCACTGATTCAGGGACGTTTATGCACGAGAACAAGACCATCTTCTTTTCAGATCGACAGGATCGGATCCACCGAGGCGGACTTGCAATCATCATGGACAAAGCTACCAAACAGTACCCTTGAGGAATGGTCACCTATTAATAAACGCTTAATAACAGCAAGATTCAGCACTTCCAATGCGAGGGTTACCGTAATTCAATGTTATGCTTCCACTAATGATCAAGACGACAATGAAAAGAATAGTTTCTACCAACAAATTCAAGATGTAGTCGAAAAAGTCCCAGCTAGGAGCAAAGTGTAGTACATGTTCTGATACTACATTTTTGTTCTCGGTCAGTGAATGAGAAATCCTTCCAGACAGGTATTTTTTATTTTTGCTCCAATCTCTCCTTGGGGAGCTGGACATTTTCTACATTAAAATTCGACCTTGGAAAAAGGAGGCAAGGAACTAGAGACTTATGGGGTCCACTTAACCCATAATTGCTACCGATTCGCTTAGACCCAAGATGGTAAAGTTATATACGGCATAATCGCGTTGACCCACCGGTTCTCGTTAGATCACCGAAGTTAAGCAGCATGAAGTCTGGCCAGTACCAGATGAGTTACCATTTGGGAATACTCGGCGCTGTATGTCATCTTCCCATGACCGGGATATACATGCAGCTCGGGTCTGCTTGTGAATTTGATATTCCCTAGATACTTCCTCCTTCGGAAAAAGCCGACATAGTCCGAACAGGGCTAAATACCACACCAGGTATTACCGGTTCGTTGTCCAGGATTTCTATTTGAAATACTGGGTAAAAAAAAGCGCGGTTGGAAATTCCAAAACATTTGATTCACTATCAGCTGCTAGTTGGGCATGCAGACTTTTAGGGAGTATCCATTCTCTCTCGATAAATACGAAAGCCAGTACACAACTACACCCACCTGGAGACAAGGTTTGGTTTGTCTGTTCTGCGCCATATCAACCCCTTTGGTGTTATTTAATGCTAAAGCACAATACATAATGCAAGCGATTCATTGTAATTGAACACAAGTAGCTATTTAACGCATATATGGGGTTAGGGTTAGGGTTACGGTCAAGGTTAGGGTTAGGGTTAAGGTTAAGGTTAAGGTTAGGGTTAGGGTTAAGGTTAGGGTTAGGGTTAGGGTTAGGGTTAAGGTTAGGGTTAGGGTTAGGGTTCACACTTTTATCGCCAGTATTAGTGTTTACATTATCACAATAGATCCGTGAGGATTTGGACGCAGTATAGCCGATGTCATACGGCTAAACGACCATAAATCAACACGACATTAAATAAGCGAACGGCGACAGTCGTTTATTGCTATCGACGATCGCAACATGATTACATATAAGTGACAACTCAATTTTATGGAAGACTAGACTCCCAAGCCTCTTCTGCTTGTCCCATAATTGCTTCCGATAGTCCAGAATTTTCATTGGCAATTTGATACAATTGCATTCGCGCCCACGCATGGTGGGAACGTTATTCCTAACTGAAAACATCTTGTTTTTTTTTTTGTTTTGGGTTTTTTTCAGAACGCCACCTATGTGCGTTGCCAGCAGGTGCCCTATTGAATAAAAAAGAAAAACGGGGTTGTTCTGTTTTGCAAATTGACATGAAATCCCACAGTTTCAAAAACCTACTCTCACATAACAGCCGGACCTTAAATCCTGCCGCGTCTCAGATTACAACCTTGAAATGTCAGTTGGATTGTATCCTTGCAAGTTTTCTCAGAAGACAGAATTACAATAGGGCATTGGGGTCGACTATAAGGCTGGGTGGAAGATGCAGCAATGTGATAGAACAACGTCAGTCATGGGAGGAAAGATTTACTCATACACTTCATAAACATTATTCACTATTTTTCAGGTTTGTTAGAACCCGATAAGTGATTCGGTTTCAGTATAATTACTGTTGCGTTTGTAGTTCAAATTACAATTAAATTTCAAGCAAAGCTTGAAATGTCTTCATTTGTTTACTATGTAATAATATTTATTTAGCCGGGTATATTATGCGTTAAGTAAAAATTATAGCTACTACAAATGTATACTTTAATTACATATCGGAGCATATATCAGCGCTTACCTGACAATTTGGCTAAGATGAAAGTGTAGTATCTGTTCCTATGGATACTGCACCCTATAGACCGGTGTCGTCTTGACCTTCGGGTCTTGATTCCGCCGGTTTGTGGGTTTGTCCTGTGCAGTTCTAGGAGGTCCACCCTCCCAGGCTTTGCCACCCCTCTTTAAGGTGGAGTAAGTTTATCGCTTACTGCCTGAGGCGCCCCTACCGTGGAATGCCGATGGGGCGGCCCAGGCATTTTTTGTAGGCCAGAGTGCTCTCTCTTCTCGAGGGCGCTGGCTTTTCAAATCTCACTTTCCCGATCTTGTGTCATATCTCACCGCTGTGGGAGGAAGATAAATAACATCAGCGTATTTTCCAACGTAGTTTACTTCCATCTAACATAGATTACGAAGTGATTGGAAAGAAGTATACTATGAAATGCTTCCTAACAAATCGGTGATATCATTCTGAAAATATTTGGTAACAAATAACAGCAGTTATAGAATACAACAATCGGATAAAATAGTTTGTGTATAGAAACTATTATTTATAGAATACAACAATCGGATAAAATAGTTTGTGTATAGAAACTATTATTTATAGAATACAACAATCGGATAAAATAGTTTGTGCATAGAAACTATTATTTATAGAATACAACAATCGGATAAAATAGTTTGTGTATAGAAACTATTATTTATAGAATACAACAATCGGATAAAATAGTTTGTGCATAGAAATTATTATTTATAGAATACAACAATCGGATAAAATAGTTTGTGTATAGAAACTATTATTTATAGAATACAACAATCGGATAAAATAGTTTGTGTATAGAAACTATTATTTATAGAATACAACAATCGGATAAAATAGTTTGTGTATATAAACTATTATTTATAGAATACAACAATCGGATAAAATAGTTTATCAAATTCAGTGTTTTAGTCGATGGCCGCCATTTGTACGTCTTTCTACCATCTTAATTCCAATTAAATAACCAGTTTTATTCAAATAACACGGTTTCTTCTTAGTATAGTCATGGCGACATAAACGCTTGAAAAAGAACAATTTAGTAGTAGTACTAGTAATATTATTATTATTATTATTATTATTATTATTATTATTATTATTATTATTATTATTATTATTAATAGTAGTAGACGTAGTAGTAGTTTAAGTATTATTAACTATCTAATAATAAACAATTATCTGAGTTATCTTTCTAATTAAACGCCGAACTTTTTAAAATACTACATTGATTTATTTACACAAAAATTAATACTATCAAATAGTACCTCCATTATAGTGTGTGTGTGTGTGTATAGAAACTACTATTGAATTGTCCATCAATTAAATGCGGAACTTTTTTTTTAATATTACATAGAAATATTCATTTAATTACAAAAAAATCATATAAAATAGTATCTTCATCTCAGTGTTACACGTGACATTACATTTCTGAAACATGTGACAACATAAGCTGAAGAGAGCCGGATGGCTTAGTCTTTCTGAGCTTGAAACCGACGGTACTGATGTTGTACTAATTTTTCTGTACAAAATATATATATATATATATATATATATATATATATAACTTTTTTATATATTATAAGATAATTATTTTATATCAATTCCTAATACGATAAAAAATATGCTATATATTGGGGATAGAGTATTATTATAGTAAGGGAAATGATAATTAAACAAATGTAAAGTTACATAATTTACAGTTTAATAAATTCAAACAGTACATCAAAGAATAGTTTATAAAAAAACACGTCCTTTAAACCATGGTTTTTCAAAGAAACAAGTCCTCTCTTCAGAAGAAAAAAACAATTATTTAAAGTGTTAAAGGGTTTCATCCATTGGAATATTATATTATAATACAAAAAATATTTTAGATTCCAGAAAACGATCAACATTCAATGTATGTAAAGATCAATATATGTATATAAATGCATTATACCTCCAAGCGTCTTCCTTGGCATTATTGTATAGCTGATGCGATATGTGAAAATTTGAGAGAATAAAAGAGGATGTTTTTTTTTTGAAAATACAAGGTTTAAAGGACATTTTTATAAACAACTCTTTGTTGTACTGTTTGAATTCATTAAATTTGTAAGGATGTTACTTGTTTTATTATAATTTTCTGTTCTCTCTCTCTCTCTCTCTCTCTCTCTCTTTCTCTCTCTGTATACATATATATATATATATATATATATATATATATATATATATATATATATATATATATATATATATATATAACTATTTCATGTATCCACAGAAAATTTCATAAGGAGATATAATTTTTTATGTATCAATTTTCAACACTTCAACAGTGCTCAATACGTGAGTAGAGCTAGGTAGTAAGTTATGAAAATATATTCATGGCAATTAAGCTACACAGGGGCTCCCGCGTTTCATCCCCGGGGTGAATCTACAGGCTAAAATGCATTTAGCCTGAAGATTCCCCCGGGGATGAAACGCGGGAGCCTCTGTGTAGCTTAATTGCCATAAATCTATTTTCATAACTTACGATAGATAGATAGATAGATAGATAGATAGATAGATAGATAGATAGATAGATAGATAGATAGATAGATATTCTGAATTCAAAAAATAACAACGAATAAGTGGACTATTTTATATGACTGATTTAAAGTTATTACATGTTTATGCTCATCTTCAACAAATTTGAATTTGACGATGTGTGTTTTGGGGGAGTGGAAGGGATTGTCATGTTATTCGTCTTATTTTCTGTCTGTAGTATGTCTGTAAAAGGGCAAAGATATTTTATTCTAAATTGCGTGTTGTGTCTTGTGGTTTCCTGCTGATCTTGTGCAGGATATGGCCATTGAAATTGGTTCACCGTTTCCTATCCGTTTCCTATCCGACATTATCGCTCCTAAACATTTGCCAACGCGAGAATCCCGACCTTCATCTACGCTCCCCTCCCCCATAAAAAATGATAAAACCGGAACTTGTCAGAACACTTATAAATTAAACTTGATGGGAAATGATCTTACATTATGAACTTTTAGTGCGTATATATATATATATATATATATATATATATATATATATATATATATATAATTTGGGAAAGTTCATTTTTTTAACCATCTTTAAAATTTTAAACTTAAAGAAGGAAGCAAAATGCCTTCAAAAAATCATGTGTTAGATGCAGATATTTTTATTTAAAACTAAAATCAAAAATCAAAACAATATTTTTGTACATCTTGACTTTTTTATCTAATAATTTGGCTTGATATAACAAGTCTCATCAGAGCTTTAGACACATAAAAGGTATTAACCTTTTTTTTTTTGTAACAATCCTTCCTGGTCTTGTAGAAGTGACGCCCGATGTTGTTTGAACTTCACGGTGTAAATGTCTCTTTTAAATTGAACTGAATTGTTTTATATATCTTGAGGAAATCCATGAATTATTGCTGTGGATTTCTAGGAGCAGTAAAATCAGGCTTACATCCGATATTTGGCGTATTTGTGGAGCCTTCGTTAATAACTTGACACACTAAGTATTCGATTCTTCAGTGAAATGACTGCCGGGTGTTTACATAAGCGCAGAACGGAAAACTATTTACACGTTTTGCGCATGTAGATATTGGCAGCATTATGAAAACATTTCCTGACATTACAGTCAATATTAGAATAACCTAGAAGGATACTCGTCCCAGCACGGGTAAAATTAATTCCCCGGGCAGAACAGTCTTGTACCAATTTTATATCCATTTACGAAGATTAAAATCAAGATATAATGATAATAAACTTCATGTTTAGAATCCTTATTCCAATTTTGATCAAAATCCAATACATGGTTTTGATTCTAGAACATGTTAAACTGTAAGGCTTAAGCTTAAAGAGTCCTAAGAAGATATTTAAATTCAGGGAATGTTGCTTAATTGGTGTCTAATTACTGTGGATCAAATTCAATGCCAATTTGAAATATTTGAATGTTTAAATCGGGGTGAATTTTAAAGGTTTTTAGGTGGCACCCTAAAACCCTTTAAAATACTCAAAATAAACTGAACTTTAGCAGATATTTAATCGTTGATGTCTGATACCTATTGTTAAAATTTCACAAAAAAAAGTATCTGAATTTTCACAAAGGGCTTCCACCACTTATTACACCTTTTGCCTAAAAACAAGGTAAACTAAATATAGCACACATTACCTACCCTTACGCCTAGTAGTTGCGTTCCTAAATTCATAATGATAGGTTAAGTTTAGAATTGAATCTGATACATAGAAATATATATATATAAAAGTATACACATACCTAATTTTATGCAAATAGAGTCATTCAAAAATAGTTAAGCTCGTTAATAATTTGACTCGGGGCGAATATGTGTGAGCACGTGCGAGTTTGAAAGCGTCTACTTATGTACTAGTGTGTGGGTGAGTGTGCAAACGAGTGAGCCTTTCTTATTTTTATTATTTTTCTTATCTTTCCGTTTTTGCTGGAGATGGGGAATCCTACCGGATGCCAGACATTCACCGGCTATTCCAGACACTCCAGCCTAGAGATCTTTTTCAGATTCTAACCGTCCCTTTAAGTGCAATTGTTTGTATTTCTCTTGCACTCGGTTCACTGGGTATACTCGACGATATCTTTTGAAATTATTTTTCGTTAGTCCTGTTGCTCCTATAATTACTGGGATGATGGAGATTTTCTTAAGATTCCAGTTTCTTTTCATGTCGTACATAAGACCTTGGTATTTCGTAATCTTTTCCCTTTCAGCTCTGTTAAATCCTGCATCATTAGGGACACTGACTTACACTAGGGTTGCTACTTTCTCCCTTTTGTTCCATATTACGATGTCAGGTTTAACAGCTCCGTTTTCTAGATATGTATATATATACATGTTTGAGAAGGGAAGTGATTTTGTAGTAAACTTGTGTGTGTATACATGTGAACGTATGTTTTTTTTTGTTTTACAGTCTCGCGAGTTACTTGTTTGGACCCTCGGACCCTAACCCTAACCCTAACCCTTACCTTTATCCTTACCCTTACCCTTACCCTAAACCCTAACTCTAACCCTAACCCTAACCCCTAACCCTAACCCCTAACTCTAACCCTAACCCTAACGTTAGAAGCTACACCAATATGCTGATGATTACAACCACCATGGAGGTGCTCTACACGGTTCATAGCAACACTAGGAACCTTAGGCCAACAGTTCTTCTTCGCTTTGTTTGTGTAGTAAGCACAAGCAGCCTTCAACAAAGGTTCATTCGTAAGACGTCAACCAGCAATGATACCGATCATGGTTCGGTAGAAAGGATGGTCTTATTTTTACCCGTCGTACTGGTCGTCTCCGAGGATCCATGTGTACATATATGTGTATGAAGGTACGTGTTAATTGTGAGCATATGTGAGCATACAAAAAAGGAAGTGGAATTCCCCATGTGTATTATGCAGCGGCCATGTTGATCGAATCAGTTCGCATGGCCTTCTGCTGAGAAGCATAATTGAACTTTTTCACCTGAATGAAATCACAGGGAGAATGCCGTTGGCTCTAAGAACTGTTCGAGTATCTCCTTCGAAGCATAGATGAAAAAAGAAGGCTTTGAATCAACAATTATTTATATTTTGTTTTTATTTTAATCTTTCAAGATATTTAACGGATTTTGGTTTCAGAAGGTTCAAAGAATATCCGTATGTTCAGTTCCTATTTACTGACGGAAGAGTTAGACACTAGGTCGGGTTTTTAGTGTTAGGAAAATTCAGATCTCCAAAAATAAGCACTCTGGATAGGGACAAAAGTTCAAATTGCCCCAGTCTAGAAGGATGTATTTACTGCACTGACCGAGCACAGAAAAGGTGAAGTGTAGAATCAGAATAGATACTACACTTTGCTCCTAGTCAACTTTTAACAATCGTTCATGTCTTGTCATAATATTAATTGAGATATTATGTCTTACATAGCGTATACTATCTAAAACATGTTTATATATATATATATATATATATATATATATATATATATATATATATATATATATATATATAATACAAATATATATTATATATACTAGCAAAAATATGCGAGGGGAGGGAGCATATTTTATCTAGTTGGTTTAAGTTACATATTACATACATCACATTTTAAACTAAGTAAAAGGTGACCGCAGAGAAAGTGTTTAGAAAATAAAATCTTTAAATTTTCTCCGATGAATTTGTGCTTTAAAACATAATTTCTAATAAGATTTTTAAAAAACAAAAAAAACAAAAACGTTTTAATAAAAAAAAACAAAGTAAATATATCATTTTTGAGCGACTCGTACGATAAATCTCAGAGAATGTGTTGTTTACATGTTATTAATACAATACCGCGCCTCTGTCTTCTGTCTATCTCTTTCTCTCTCTTTCTCTCTCTCTTTCTCTCTCTCTCTCTCTTTCTCTCCCTCTCTCTCTCTCTCTCTCTCTCTGTCTTGCTTTTTTATCTCTCTCTCTCTTTCTCTCTTTTTTTCTATTTCTCTCTTTCGTCCTCTCTCTCGGTTTCTTGAAATATAACTTTCTGTGCGTTCGAAATAGGGTAACAAAATGTTGGAGTGGACGCCGGCTCTTCCATCATATTCCATTACAATCTAATTTAATTACGTAACTCAATTATATGAATTTAAAAAAATGTCGTTAATTAATCCTATTTATAATTTTTATTAAGATTATTATATATATATAATAAAATAGAACAAACTACGCTTTTTACAAAAGTTGATGTTCTTTTAAATAAAGAAATACATGTTTTCGAAAATGTTCTCTATTATATAATTTGAAATAAAATACGCTTCGTTCTGTTTTACTATGTAACGCTAAATCTACCCGTCTAACACAATGAGTGAGCTCTCTGGCGTGATTATTAAAATTGATAAAATAGGATAATATATATATATATATATATATATATATATATATATATATATATATATATATATATATATATATAAATTAGTTAATTAAGTTAAAATATATTGATAACATGAACTTATTTTTTCAAAAATGCTCAATACAAAGTAAAGCTTTTATAAATAAAATTATATAAATTTGACCGTTTCTAATGTGTATATAATTATATATATTTATAAACTTAAAGAAAGAGGCAAAATGCTTTCATAAAAACCTGTGTGTTAGATACAGATATTTTTATTAAAATCAAAATAAAAAATAATTTTTTTTTTCATCTTGACTTTTTTATCTAATAATTTCGCTTGATACAACAAGCCTCGTCAGAGCTTTAGACAAATAAATGTTATTAAAATTATTTTTTGTTCGTAACAATCCTTCCTGGTCTTGTAGAAGTGACGTCCAATGTTGTTTAAACTTAACGGTGTAAATGTCTCTTTTTAAATTTGAACTTAAATCGCGCATGGTCGCTGGTAGGTATAAATTTGGGAAAGTTCATTTTTTAAGCATCTTTAAAATTTTAAACTTAAAGAAAGAGGCAAAATACCTTAAAAAATCCATGTATTAGATGCAGATATTTTTTATTAAAGTCAAAATAAAAACTAAAAACTATAGATATTTTTTTTCTATCTTAACTTATTTTTATCTAATAATTTCGCTTGGTCAGAGCTTTAGAGAAATAAAAGGTATTAACCTTTTTTTTGTAACAATCCTTCCTGGTCTTGTAGAAGTTACGTCCGATGTTGTGTGGACTTAACGGTATAAATGTCTTAAACTTTAAAATTTTAAAGATGCTTAAAAAAATGAACTTTCCTAAATTTATATATATATATATATATATATATATATATATAGGCAAACATTATTAAATAACACGGAGTGGTTTTGTTTGATGCGACTTTTTTTATTTTTTAAATTTTCCGAATTGTCCATCTAATGTTTCGGTCAAATTGATATAAATATGATCCATGGGTTTCTTGTTCCATTCTTTTTTTCTTTTTTGCAAGTACTTTCGATTTAAATCGTCAAATCATCTTCAGGCGGTATTAGTTTTAGTGTCTTTACAAATTATGACTTTACTGTTGTGCTCATTTTTTAATTATAACGGCGAGTAGTTAATAACTTGAAAAATCGTCGTAAAGTTGAAATGTACATGAGAGCGTGATGGCGTTCTACACATATGAGAGATTTAAAAGTTTGACTGTTTAAACCGAAATTGATGAAGTTAAAGAAAGTGCATACAATTCAAACGCATAACTACCTAATGGCTAAGAAATTGGTAATCTTAATTATTATGCTAGATACTTTAAAATGTTGCGACTAGTTTCATAATTGACATTATTAATTGTGGGATGTTTACTTTTTATGTAGAGGCCTTCGAGTATTTTTACTTTTTTGGTATTTTTTCATATATATATATATATATATATATATATATATATATATATATATATATATATATATATAGAGAGAGAGAGAGAGAGAGAGAGAGAGAGAGGGGGGGGGAATGGATTGGGTTGCCAGATGAGCCGATAGTGGTTGTCAACTTCACTAGTTGGTTAAAAGGTTAATTGAAAATACAACAGAAAAATGGCTTCATGTCTCTTATCTTCAGAGGATTTATCTGAGAGGAAGATAGAAAAAAAGTTTAATGAAAACGTCATCAAAGATCATCTTAATTATAAATCTCTGTTCTATACCATAACGGCTTATGTTCTTTTGTCAAGGGTTTGGCTCCCTCATTTTCTACTAATATATATATATATATATATATATATATATATATATATATATATATATATATATATATATATATATATACATGAGGAATAATAGAAACAATGTTTCAGACAAAATGCAAAATAAAAATAGAATTGAGGATAAGCGAATCAACAAAGTAAAAAAAATATAAAGTCAAACACATATAAAAGCTCTACCAAGATATTTAAGTTGCTAGAAAGCAGCCATCTTTGGTTGGAAGTAAGAATATTAAAATTCTTACTTCCAGCGAATAGTGATCTACAACAACAAACTGTGTTGGATCTCGCAATGAAGCTAGTAGTACTGCTCGTTATGCAATCTTTATATATATATATATATATATATCGGGGAAACCTATGCCAACAATAGAATATATTAAACGTAGTCATACTACATTTATAAGTATCGATTATTGAAAATATGAAATCACATTACACGATGCAAGATTTTTTTTAATAAATGAAACATCAATTTTTTGTTTTAATCCAAATATTTCGACAAAATTTGCCTTTCTTAGTGGCATAGACATTTTTTTCTTATTTTCTTGCATTGTTGAGATCTATCGGCGTCGCTGTCGATCTTCAATTTCCTCCGATATTATTGGAGAAACAATTTTTAAAGTCCGGATAGGTGTAGCATTCACACATGCACGTGTGTATGGAGTGAAAGTGGTCGTGATACATATCGGTTTGTGAAAACTATGAAATCAGATAGAAAACCAGATTACACGATTTTTTCAAATAAATTAAAAATTCACCTTTTTTATTCATCTATTTTGTATGAATTAGATTATTCTATTGTTTGGCATTGATTTACCCGATAGAGTTAGAATAATTTCTACAAAGACCTCGGGTAGACCTAACTGAAAGTATTGCTGTGGAACGAACTGGATTCGAACTTGGCACACCCAGGTCGTCAGTCAGTGTCGTTAACCACTCAGCCACCGTTACCTCCCATATAAACATTTATAATACACTTACCTTTCGGTACTAATTGTATCTCATTGGATCCAAAAGTCAGAACTGGAAATTTCAGGTCATCAAACTCTACAATCAGTAGCAGTCGCCGCCCAAGTGACGTCTCATTCACTCGGCTTAAGTCCATAATGGGAAGGGGTAAGGTGTCAAAACATGTCACCTTCTTTTTTTCCTACCTCCAATTTTCAAATTAAAATTCCCCCTTCCTTTTCATTTATTTATTTACTTCTTCCAAACATCTGTCCTTAGATATTATAGCTATTATTAATGTTTACAAACATATACACACTAGCAACAGCGCGAACACACAGACGCACGCCACACGCATACATAAAAGAACATATATCTATGTACACATGCTCAAACACACGCACACAAGCACAATTATACATCACTATTCATATTCTCACGTACATATACATGCCGTACATATGACACGGTTAACTATTAAAGTAAAAACCTTTCGAAAATGCTTACATATAAACACATACACATACTTCCGAATAAGCATACACCCCCATATAAGTTCTAAATGAACATATGCTCAACCGTACACAGATTTAAACGAATATATTCATAATGATATTTATACATATACACACTTTAACAAAGACTCACCTCGATAAAATTATATAAGATATTATAGTATTAAAAATTATATCAGATATTATAGTATTAAATATTATATAAGATATTATAGTATTAAAAATTATATAAGATATTATAGTATTAAAAATTATATAAGATATTACAGTATTAAAAATTAGTCTTCAAAATCTAGACAGAACTTTGCTTCTGTACTTTGTTTTTATTGTGTATATTATAATAAATTTAGCTTATATTCTATTTATTTATTGGTTGCTATTAAACTAAGAGTTTGTATTATTATTATTTAATTTATATTAACTGCATTTAATAAGAAATTTAGCGTGATATTTACCAAACCACTCCACTGCACACTTTATCAATATATTTGAACTTGATTAATTAATTTAAACCTTTCAATGAAGAATTTTTATTAATATATTTAAACTTGTTTAATAATTTTTATATATATATATATATATATATATATATATATATATATATATGATGAACATGTACGAATGTCCAGATTCATTTCAAACTTAGATTGTTCAATGCAAGGTATATTCTTTAATAAACTAATGTTTATTGTTCTTTCCTTAAGCCAAGGCTTTTCAAAGATCGAAATCTTATCATCAGAGGAGATATACAGATAGATAAGTTAGCTGTGGAAAAGCCAAAGTTCAAACATTTGAAAAAATATTATTAAAAATGGAGTGAAAAAGAGTTCGTGTGAAAATGATATGGGATTTGTCCAGATGGTAATTGTCCGTTACTAAAGTGTCCAATGAAAAGGATATTTTTATTGTTTGCTCCTTCTTCAAAATATCCTTTTCACGCTCCAAAATACGCTTAAAAATAAATTTATAGACCATTTCTTTGGTCTCTATAGAGATGACGGACTTTGCCTGTCACGCAACCACAACGGAAAGACATTAGATAGATTAAGAAAAGAATTAACAAGCACCTTCCATAATCTCGGTTTAAAAATCACCATTGAATCAAATTTAGACCAAGTAAACTTCCTAGATACCACACTGAACTTTAAAAATAATACACACAAACCTTTCCACAAACTCAATGAAACACTCCAATACATACACAACGGATCCTGCCCCCCCACCACTATCTTTACAAATTTAGTCAATAATATTAGCCAAAGAATTTCAAACCTCTCATCCAGTCCCGAAATTTTTTAACCAAGCAGCACCATATTACAACAAAGCGCACCGCGACAGCGGGTTCAGAGAAGAGATCTCATACACCCCCACCCGAGACCAACCACGGGGTACCCGCAATAGAAGGAAGTCGGTGATCTGGTTTTCCCCACCCTATTCCACCAATACCAAGACAAAGGTAGGCCACCTTTTCCTCAAATTACTCGACAAACATTTCCCACCCACAAGTGAACTATACAAACTTTTTAACAGAAATTCTGTTACGGTCAGCTATTCAACTGCCCCTTCAATAAGAAAAATTATCTCTGCGGAACCCAAAGCAATTACAAACGCAGGCTGCTCATGCCAAGACAAAAACAACTGCCCCCTAGAGGGGAATTGCAAAATCGATTCAATCATATATGAAGCAACTGTCACAAACCAGAATACCGGCAGTGCAGAAAAATACATTGGGATGACGCAGGGTAACTTCAAACAAAGATTACACGCACACAGAAACTGCTTCAGATACAAAAACAAGGCAAATACGGCACTCGCGACCCGAATATGGCAACTTAAAGAAGAAAATATATCCTTCACCATCAAATGGAAAGTAATTGAGAGAAAACCATCCTTCTCTCCAGCCATAAACAGATGCCCTCTATGTGACGCTGAAAAATACAACATTTCAAGGGGCATCATTGATCCGAATACAGCCTGTTTGAATATCTTCGATTAAATCTTTAAGGGATGTATCCACAAGAGACAAGCACTACTCATAAACTGGACTGACCGATTCACATAATTAAACAAATTGAAAAATACGAACAAACACCTTATCAACCCATATCCACATTAATTTTCAAGAGCAAAAACTTCGACTTTCACAAAAATATTTATCTAGTCATTATGAGGATAATACTCCAATTTCACAATTTGTTTATCAGTTATTAGACTAATCTAACAAATCCATTTAAACGACCTCAAACCAATTATAATTCCAACAGAGTTACCTCCCTTAAATCCAGAGAGTTCTTTATTCAAATTACTTCGTGTTGTCTAAAGAACTTAAACACGATATTAATTAACAGTTTTCCCTTTAACCTCTTTTTTTCTCTCTCCCTTTTCTCCCTCCTTTTAGAACGCACATCTTCAAACCCAAAAACAGTAACGGCCAATAATACAAATTCATGAATTGGCTCACGGGAATTACATAGAAACTTGTTTTTTTTATTCTTTATTTTTTATTTTTTATTTATTTATTTTTTTATTTTTAAATTTTATTTTTAATCTAACTTTATTTTTATTTTTATTTTTATTTTTATTTGTATTTGTATTCTTATTCTATTTTTATTCTCTTTAATTTTATATTCTTATATCTCCCCAAAATCTCCCCCGGTTTTAAATCTCAACCGTTTTCTAACACTAAATTTAAATTCAAACAAACATACACAACACGCTGAGCAAATAACGCGTCCCAACGAGAGTGTCACGTGACTTCACATTTCCAAAACAGATGACAACAGAAGCTGAAGAGAGCCGGATGGCTAAGACTTTCAGTGCTTGAAACCGATGGTACAAATGTTGTACTAATTTTTCTGTACCAAATAAATAAATATATATATATATATATATTTATATATATATATATATATATATATATATATATATATATATATATATATATATATATATATATATATATATATATATATATATATAGATATATATGTATATATATATTCACGTCTTGTTAGTGTTACTTCCTATATCCTGTTCTATTCTGTTTTCTATAGATTGGCCTATATCCTGTTTCCTTTGTTGTGTCAATATAATGGGTGAAACTAGCTAGCCGTGTATATAAAAACACCCGGCAAAAATAACTCCATGCATTTTAGCCTGAAGATTCCCCCTGGGATGAAACGCGGGAGAGTCTGTGTAGCTTAATTGCCATGAATATATTTACATAGCTTACTATATATATATATATATATATATATATATATATATATATATATATATATATACATGTCTTTAAGTTTACATAAAGGTTTATGTGGTAGCTCATTAATGTACTACTAGATATCTTAATTTTATATCATGTAAACCTTAGTTATTTAGAGAAACATTACATATTGCCTTCAAAATCAACACACGCACATGCACACGCACACGCACACGCACACGCATGTGGTTGCCTCGGCATCGGTTTCTGCCACAGGAAATGGTCGTGAGAGGTAAAGGATGATAAAAAAAACGAAGATAGAGAGTACCATCGAGACCTTAACCAGAAGGCCAAAGAAAATACTAGAATCCTCGAAAATCTTTTATCCACTCAAATTCCAGAGAATACCAACGTCCGGTATCAGCGAGAAATGAATTCCAAACGGCTGTTGCGAGAACGCACAATGATTTCCAACAGTTATAAAAAGCGGAGAGTACTGTAAATCTCGGAAGACTTGTTGTCACTCAGATTCAAGGGAACATCGCCCACATGATTGTGGTGTTGGCATTAGTTCCCCCTATGTTGTTCTAGTTATAAATCTTTCTGGAAAAACATCGGGTACTTACGGGAAGGACCACGAGAAGGTTGCCAAAATCCCTAAGTGAAAATGGTACTGTGGAACCGACTGAATTCGAACTCGGAAAACCCAGGTCTTCAACCACCGTCACCTCCCGAGTAGATAATAATAAACAGTGATTGTCGTAGAATTTGGGTCAAATTTGTTTAAAGAAAAGATCTTTTCTGTAGGGCAAGAAATAAAATTATGGTTTTTTTTCTGAATAAGTTCAAATTATGTGAGTTGGGTGTGCCAATTCAGAAGGTACGACATGTGCGTATAGCCAAAGGCGCCCTCAATTAGTCAGGGGATACGCTTTAAGAATCAAACTAAAAAGGAATAATCGTTTGGGAGCTGGGTAGAGATGGCTAAAAGGGGAGTTCACATGCCAACAAAAGTTGGCAAGCTTTGGTACGCTCCAACAAAAACCAAAAGAAAAAATAAATTAGTAAATAAACGACATTTATATAATAAAATGACTATATGTAGATATACGTAGGTAATTTGTGTCTGTAAATCGTATTTTTTGCAAAGACAGCAAATATTTTTATTTACTGTCCAGGTGACCGCTTATCAAGGCCAGGAACAACTCGAGGATAAGGTTTAATGAGACAGGAAAGAATTCTAGCCGAAAAGATGAGAAAAATCATGGGAGTACTAACATTGACCATGGCATGAACTGCGTTTGATTATGTATGTATGTATGTGAGTCTGTATGGATGTATGTATGTATGTATGTATGGATGGATGTATGTCTGTATGTCTGTCTGTATGTCTGTCAGTCTGGCTGTATGTATGGCTGTATGTATGTATGACTGTATGTATGTATGTATGTATGTATGTCTGTATGTCTGTATGTATGTCTTATGTCTGTCTGTATGTATGTATGTATGTATGTCTGTATGTATGTATGTATTCTGTATGTATGTATGTCTATATGTATGTGTGTCTGTCTGTCTGTCTGTATGTATGTATGTAAGTCTGTATGTATGTATGTCTATATGTATGTCTGTCTGTCTATCTGTATGTATGTCTGTATGAATGTCTGTATGTATGTCTCTATGTGTGTACGTATGATTGTATGTCTGTCTGTAGGTATGTAAGTCTGTATGTATGTATGTATGTCTATGTATGTATGTATGTATGTATCTATGTATCTATGCATGTGTATGTATGTATGTATGTATGTATGTAACGTATCTTCTCCGAGAGTACCCAACAAACACTCACACAGTTGACATCATTCGAACCAGCCAGCCTCTGGGCGTGTTTTGTCTCAGAATTAGAAAAGAAATTGACCCTTTCGGGGTCAACGGTGCACTTTTCTCCAATGAAGGTGGCTTTTTTCTCCATATAGGATCCATTCTGGGCCCTATCCACTTTCATGATCTTCATAAATGATCTTCCAAATTATATTATGAGAGCATTCGTTGCTGCAAATGACACAACTATCTGTGGTAGCACTTCTAAGATCATTGATGAAAAAGATATTCCTGACTCTCTCTCTCTCTCTATTTGAAGCACGTGATGTAATGGGGAAAATTGGCTTCTTACTATTAACACCTCTAAAAGCAAGCTTCTCTCCTTTCACCACCAACGCTTGGATCCTCATTTTTCCCTAGTTGAAATGAATGGCTCTCTCCTAGGACTGAATTTCACTCCAAACCTGAAATGGAAGACTTACATCAAATCTTTTGCTAAAGTCGCTGGAAAAATGGTTGGATCATTCCACTGCTCCAGAAGTACCTGACTCCCGACACAATCCGCTACCTATATGAGCCAGATAGTCCTAAGATGGAGTACTGCAGCAATATATGGGGAACTGTCACTTAGACCAGGGGTTTTCAAACTGTGGTCCGCGGAACAAGGGAGTCTGCAAAGACAAGATAGGGGGTCCATGAATTAACTCATCACGTAAAATTCAAAGTATACATTTTCGCTGTCTGGATATTTATTTTTACTTATTAATGTTCCTAAATGACAAAAGCTTGCATTATCGCCCATTACACGTCAACGTGTGTATTTCAAAAATCCTGTGTGTGTAATTGACAATAAAACTATTTGTAAAGTACGATTACTGTTTTCATTTATACGAAAATTAATTTTTTATTAAAAAAGGTTAATTTTGTTACATTTTGCATCAACATGTAGCATTTTTTTATTAATTTAATTTATTAATTTATTTTATTAATTTAATTTATTTCTTTTATTATTTTGTTAATTTATTTTATTAATTTATTTTATTAATTTATTAATTTATTTCATTAATTTATTAATTTAATTAATTTCATTTTTTTTTATTTATTTAATTTATTAATTTATTTTATTTGAACATTCACGCCTAAAGTAAGCTTAAAACCATTTTTTTTGCGTTAATGCAAAATTATATTATTTTTAGCAAAAAATGTATGTATAAATTTCATAAGCCCTTATAAGGGAGCCCCTAGGGTAAAACCTGAAATATAAAGGGGTCCGCAAGTCAAAAAGTTTGAAAACCCCTGACTTAGAGCACTCTTTCCTGCCTTGACAGAGTACAAACCCGACTTTGCAATCTTGTGGGGAGTGATATCTTCCCGACAGACCCTTTCGCCAGCCTCTTCCTACTGTATCGTTAGATTCATGGCAGGTCTCGACTGAGCTCCAATAACTGGTCCATATTTGTAAAATATTAAGATCAAGAACCCGATTAGCTACAACAACAGCAAAGAACTCCCCCCCCCCTCTCTCTCTCTCTCTCTCTCTCTCTCTCTCTCTCTCTCTCTCTCTCTCTCTGACCCAAAAACCAAACGGAACTTCCATGAACAACGTTTCTTTCCTAGAACATCTGTGATCTTTTGAAAAAATATCGCAAGGCTTCTTCCCAACCGACTACAACATAGTCGTCTTCAAATATAATGTAAACAAATCCTTGTTGAGTCGTCGTCTTCGATAATCAATTCCTCTTCAGTAATCGTCTGATCATTCCACCCATTGTTTCTAATCCTCTCGTCAATCTCTTAAACATTTATCCTCGAGTGGCTCTCGGGCCTTGATAAGCGGTGGTCCACTAGTATAAAAACGTGCTACTAGACTTTGATGTCCCCCTACATAAATCAAAAGCAAGAAATAAACAACATCTATAAAGTAAAAGAAGTATAGAGTGAATGTGGTATTTTGGTGACTGAAACTAGTTTAGAGAATAGACCAAGAGGATAACAATAGCCGACCCCCAACACACACCACGCAATTTTGGCCTTGTGCCACATCTTATTTTATTAAAAAAATGTACTATATTGTAAACTTTTTTTATAAAATTTTAAATATAAATAAAATCTATGTAGGTATGTAAGCATTTGCCAGTGTAAACCGAATGTTAAAAATGTTTTATTATTAAAACAAAAATCCTGGGAAATAATACTGGAATTATAATTATCGATTTAAAAACCAAATGTTTGGATCATTAAAAAGAAACTTTCGCGAAAATACTTGTTTCATTTTAATAATTTTATTATTAAATTTGCTTGAATGTATATGAGCAAGAATCCCCTACTTTGTAATAAATGTTTATGTGCATATAAATAAATATATGTACTTCCATCACGTCACGCAAAGTTAGCTAGTAAGACATGTGCCTTTTTTCTAGCCCTTGGACGAAACCATTTCAAATGGTTAGGGTTAAGGTAACGGTTAGGGTTAGGGTTAGGAGTAGCGAGAAAGCAAATAGCAATCAGACAACAGCCTCAGACTGAAATTAATTCGGAAAGAAACCCTCACTCTATAATAAAAAATCACCGGCGTTTTTTTTCTCTTTAGGTCATGAGAAATGATAATAATAATTTATATATAAAAATTTAAATTACTGACGTAATTCTCTGATTGTATATAAATATTTTAGTAAATAGCGAGTGCGAACACTGGCGAAGTATAATTGCTATTCCGTCACTTTTAGCAGAGAGTGTACACTCGTGTATGTATAATCGTCCAAGGCATAAACCAAAACAGCATTCCATAAATGGCGTCGGAGATAATTTAAAGGATCTTAATACGAGTGCCCTTTTACTATTTAACGGATAATAAATTCGAGGTAAGGTACTAAAGGATCTGATTGGTCAAAAAAGATCACGTGTTATGAAAGGAGGGATTGTGAAATAGGAGTGAAGTGTTCACTTGGTGAATGGTAGCGGTAGTCTACGCGTGCCGCTTTGAAGCCACCGCCCTCAAGACCACCTGAATAAGGAGATGGTAACCAAAGATTCTCATGTTATTCACTCGGATATTCGGTAAGAAATAACACATTCAACATGGAATTATTAAAACATAAGGTTTCTTTACTAGCTGTTAGACAATCTCCGAAGTAATTGACAGCGTACGAAATCGACTCCGAAATCTAACAGGCGATGTTCCTCAGAAGAGAGGTTGCTAGTCTTTCTCTATCGTAATTTAAACGCGAGGTTCTCGACAGTGCTTCCATCTATGATCCCCCCCCCCTGTAAAACATTCACAACAAAAACTCGTCTAGCTACAACCACTGTAAATAATTTTCTCTTTTTCCTCTGTGTACCTAAAACTAAACAGAACTTCCATAAGTAACAGTTCTTTTCAAGAACTACTGGTCTGTGGAACACAATACCATGGGACCGCTTCCCAGCTGACTACAACATTGTCGTTTTGAAATTAAATGCTTATAAATTCTTGTTGAGCCGTCCTCTTAAATAATCAAATTCTACCCAGTTTCAAGTAGTCTCACCGTACATCTAACAAAGTAATTACCCATTATCCTCGAGTGGCCTTTTGGGCCTTGATAAACAGGGATCTGATAATACATAAAAATTCGTTCTTTCAAAAGTCTATTGTATTTCTAGTTGTTGGAAGTATGCGTGGAAAACTCGATAGACAGAATGTCGAAATGGGGGTGACAGTTGTCTGATTGAAAACTCGATAGACAGAATGTCGAAACGGGGGTGACAGTTTTCTGATTGAAAACTCGATAGACAGAATGTCGAAACGGGGGTGACAGTTTTCTAATTGAAAACTCGATAGACAGAATGTCGAAACGGGGGTGACAGTTTTCTGATTGAAAACTCGATAGACAGAATGTCGAAACGGGGGTGACAGTTGTCTGATTGAAAACTCGATAGACAGAATGTCGAAACGGGGGTGACAGTTTTCTGATTGAAAACTCGATAGACAGAATGTCGAAACGGGGGTGACAGTTGTCTGATTGAAAGCTCGATAGACAGAATGTCGAAACGGGGGTGACAGTTTTCTGATTGAAAACTCGATAGACAGAATGTCGAAACGGGGGTGACAGTTTTCTGATTGAAAACTCGATAGACAGAATGTCGAAACGGGGATGACAGTTTTCTGATTGAAAACTCGATAGACAGAATGTCAAAACGGGGGTTACAGTTGTCTGATTGAAAGTATGTCAGCTCAGGTGTCCGGGCTTTACTCTGCTGCGTTTTCGCATTCGATTCTCTTAGCGGCAATACTGCTTGTGCAATAGTTGCATTTCATGGGCCACAAGTGCATTTTATAACATTTGCATGAGATATATTCTTCATTTACCCTCTGTGTCAACCTGGTCTTTCGACCCTCCATAACCTAAATCTCTGATTTTATATGAATATTTTTTTATAATATATTTAGATAAGTAGCGAGTGCAAACAATGACAAAGCATAATTTTCTAATAATTTTTTACGGAAGATGTGAACTAGTTGCAAATAATCAAACAATTGTAATGTTCGAACACAAGTTTGTAGCCATCACACACATAAACATACACACACACATATATATATATATTTTATATATGTATGTATGTATATATATTTGTTTATATATGTATTTGTGTATCTAGTAATTTGTGCACACGTGTGTATTTTATATAAAGATCCGATATTTATGCTTGAATATGTTTACAAATAGATTAAAACTTTGAAGTGTTAAATATAGAAGAACGGAATCCAGGCTAAGTAGGTAATAAAACAATAGAAAAAGGAAAAAATAAGAAGACAGGTAATAAAAATGATAAAAAAGATAGAAACTAATTGAAAGTATAGAATGTAATCCGATACTAATTTATAAAAAATAGCTGATCCCCCCAAAAGATTTATTTAAAGGGAAAGTTTTCAAAATTCATCTCACTTCTCTGTCTTCTTTGGTCTGAAGAGGTTGACTCTCTGTGAAGAGTACAACCAACCCATGTATGCCCATATGTAACCAATAATGTTTGTATAAATAAAAAGTTATACTTAAGAACAGCTCTACTTGTTATTGAGCACTTTTTATAAACATTGGAGTTTCAACGGATGTATATCTACAGAAACTAATACAATACGTGTACCATATATATATATATATATATATATATATATATATATATATATATATATATATGGGGGAAGATAGATAATATATTCAAATACTTAGGCGTATTCGGTTTTAAATTTATGCAGGACATCGAGTTTCCCAATGTGATGAATAAGTTAATTAGAGTGAATCTCCATTGGCATCATCTTGTTGGGCTCCCCTTCCATCCCATTGTTTCATGTACAAGGACGACGCGCTCTTTGTTGCGCAAACAATCACACCGGATTAACAAGGCAACCGAAGAAATTTAATAACACAAACAAAAGAAAGAAAGTCCCGGATGTATTTGTCATACTTTGAAAGCAGACGGGTTATCGTCTTGTGTGTTTGCTAGTTTGGTGAGAAAATGACATGAAAGAGAAAAGAAAAGACAAAAGACTAAATAGGGCAGACGATATTTTGAAATGGAAAGACTGACACGAAAGGATAGGCGAGGGAAATCACAAACAAAAGTAAAGATGGCGTCTATCACATCGCTTGCTATATTGAAGTTGAAGGGGAAAAAACAATGAACAAGATGGTGATGGATGATAAATATTTACGAAGTAACTGGGTGAAAAAGAAAGATTGGTGAGAATTGGACCCGAAATAGGTGCAAATAGTTCTAATTATGGCGAAACAGCAGACGAATTTTTGGCATTGTCGTCTTAAAATAAGTACGGTATAAAGAAAGGAAAAAAGAAAGAATAAAAAGAAAAACGTAACAAAGAAAAAGAACGAAAAGTGTAGAAAAGAAAGAATGAAAGAAAAAAACGAAAGAAAAAGTAAAAATGGAACAAAGAAAGAAAGAAAGAAAAATAAACAAAGACAGAAAAGAAATTAATAAAGAAAAAATAAAGAAGGAAAGAAAAAAGAAAGAAAGAAAGAAAGAAAAATAAACAAAGACAGAAAAGAATTAATAAAGAAAAAGTCAAAAAAGAAAGAAGTACAGAAAGAGAAAAAGATCAAAATGAAAAAAAGACAGACGGAACGAACAAAAAAAGTAAAAGTAAAGAAAATATCTTAAGATAGCGAGTAAAGAAAAGAAAAAACGATAGATTGATCGATAGATAGAATGGACAGATCGAAAGAAATGACGACAAAAAGAAAGAAAGGAAGAAATGAAAAGGTAGAAAGAAAGAAAGAAAGGTCAGAAAGTAACAGGAAATAAAGAAAAGTAAAAACAAACGTGAAAGAAAGAAATATAATAAGAAAAAAGAGACGAAGATTGATTGGTTGTTGAGTTTTACGTCATGTTAAACCCTGTTAGGTTATTCTATGCCGAAAAGAATTGGTTTAACCATTAAATTTTCCGCGTGAACAAAATCAATACATTATTTGTATACAAGTTATAATAGGTAATATTAACCGTCTAAATACAAAACTGGGTCAAACTTTGCAATACTTGCATACGTTTGTATGCAGCGCTTATATCACATAACTGTAATAACTCAAACGGTGGACTAGCAGGTTCCGGTCATGTTTTTCATGCCACCCGGGTTTCGCCTTTGTGCAACATAGTTGACGCCATTCTTTGCTGGGGGCACGTTACATAAGGCGAAATAGACAAACACTTACTTGTCCTTCTTTAGGCGAATTCTTCTAGCATTTCTGGAAGTATCTTTCTCTCGAAAGCTGGTTTATAATTGAAGACGCTAAAAACAACGAAGGGAATTTTCATCGCTTACCTTATTTGATGTTAAAATGTTTCCTCACACTCTTCTATTTCATGTAGTGGACACTCACTGAAGAAATTAGACCCCCATCTCTCGAATGGGAGTCAACAGAGAAGACGCAAAATCCGCTCTGATGTTTTCCGATTTTCTAGCTATTCAATTGTGTGGAGTTTGCATCCAGTCAATTGTTTGGGTTTTGCATTCAGTCAATTGTTTAGATTTTGTATCCAGTCAATTGTTTGGATTTTGCATTCAGTCAATTGTTTGGGTTTTGCATCTAGTCAATTGTTTGCGTTTTGCATCTAGTCAATTGTTTGGGTTTTGCATCCAGTCAATTGTTTGGGTTTTGCATCCAGTCAATTGTTTGGGTTTTGCATCTAGTCAATGGTTTGGGTTTTGCATCTAGTCAATTGTTTGGGTTTTGCATCAAGTAAATTGTTTGGGTTTTGCATCTAGTCAATTGTTTGGGTTTTGCATCTAGTCAATTGTTTGGGTTTTGCATCCAGTCAATTGTTTGGGTTTTGAACCCAGTCAATTGTTTGGGTTTTGCATCCAGTCAATTGTTTGGGTTTTGCATCCAGTCAATTGTTTGGGTTTTGCATCCAGTCAATTGTTTGGATTTTGCATCCAATCAATTGTTTGGGTTCTGCATCCAGTCAATTGTTTGTAAATCTGCATGATTAAATAAAAGAACTGGTAACTTTTGTTTATTTTATTTAAATCTCACAATATTGTAATCGCATCCATCAACGCATTCTTCCCCAAATTCCAAACTTGATCTGGCATATTTTTCGTCATAATCAGTATCAGCACTACGTACCCCACACCACCAAAGAACAATCTCGCTATAATGGCAATTATTCCGAACACCTAGTGACTGTCTTGAGCGACCAAACTTAACCCTTTCAGACATTACCTCCTCCTTCAGGAGTAAGGTTTACTTTATTTCCGATAACCTAGAGCGCATATACCGTGGCTATTTTTGTACCAAATCAAAATACAACACGAGGGAGATGTTTTTTACCACCTTCTCGTCTTATGACAGATATTACTGCTGTGGCAAGCAAGTAAACACCTGACAGGTTTATGGTATTCGGCGCGCTAACACGTCATGCATCGCTTCACTCGTTGCGTGATTTGAAAGTCGCATTGTTTGACGTGCAACATAGTCTAATTCAAGAAACTCAGGCTTTACTTGTGCTTTATAACTGGGTTATAACATTGCAGAGCATATGTTATGCAAAAGGTAAAGGCATTTTTTTTGCTATTGAAATCACCAATTATCAAGACCATAAGCCACTCGAGGATAAGGGTTTATGAGACGAGAATGATTGCCAGCCGAAAGTTGAGGAACACTATGAGAGTACTAACATTCAGCAATGGTATTAACTGCGTTTGGTTACTTATGGAGCGTTCTATGACAAGAATTCGTTGATATAGGGTTTTAAAACGACTAAGTTGTAATCAGCCGGAAAGCAGTCCCATGGTAATGGGTTCCACGGACGGGAAGCTCTTGCAAAAAAAGCTTTGTCCATTGAAATTACGCTTGATGCTAGGCACATGGAAGGAGACAGGAAACTCACTTGAGTACTATTCTATTATCGTTTTCTGTGTCAATGTTTTGATATCATAATAAGAGATCTGGAAAATATGTTAGATAGAAAAGGTCTGTGGAATTTTCAAGGCTCTGATTGGTCAAATAAAATCACGCGTTAAGCTTGAGAGGGGGATTTGTTAATAGTGAACCGAGTTAAGTCAGTTTGTGATCCGCAAAATTGGCAGCAGATGGATCGGAAATACGCAACTGTTTCACCCTCAAAGCAGTAATTAGAAAATACCATTTGTTGAAGAGAACGTGAGAGTGAGAAAAAGAGAGAGAGAGAGACAAATAGACGGAGAGACAGAGTGAGAGAGAAGGTTAAATAGAAAGAGAGAGGGAGAACGAGACAAGGTTCAACAGAGACAGAAAGAGAAGGGTAAACAAAGAGAGACAGCATCAGAAGATTATGAAGAGAAGGCCAGAGAGAGAGAGAGAGAGAGAGAGAGAGAGAGCGTCAGAAAAGAGATAAAGAAAGAAAAAGAGAGAAAGAGGGAACAACAGAAGAAGAACAGAGAGGGATAGAGATCATTGAGGAGCAGAAGAGAGTGAGGGAGAGAGAGGGAGAGAGAGAGAGAGAGAGAGAGAGAGGGCGAAAGAAGGGAGAAAGTTGGATGAAAAATATGAGACAAAAAGTATATGACGGACACTGGGTGTTGCCTTTTTTCTGGATGGTAAAGACAAAACTTCTTGACCTGCACTTCTTACCACCCTCGCATATCTCTCTCACACACACAATCACACACATAAACACACACGAACATACACACATACATACACAGATAGACATACGTACATACTCTCTCAGATGTGGACACTCACTCGCACATTAGCCAACATATTTGGCAGTTTCTAACAATATAAACTTAAATAGTGCGGAAAGCTGAACGGCGCCTCCTCGTATCTTTGCTCATAATTGCTTGTTTCTTTTTCTCTCTTCACACGGCTGGGATCAAAGTGTAATATCTGTTCCGATTGATACTACACCCTATAGACCGGTATCGTCTTGGCCTTCGGGTTTTGATTCTGCCGGGCGGTGGGTTTTTCCTGTGCAGTGTTAGGAGGTCTACCCTCCCAGGCTTTGCCTTCTCACCCATTGAGAAGGGGTTAGTTTATTGCTAATCGCCTGAGGCGCCCCTACCGGGGAATGCCGACGGGGCTGACTAGGCATTTTTTGAGGGTCATAAGTGCTCTTCCTCTAGGGTGCTGACTTATCAAATCCCACTTTCCGACCTTGTGTCACATCTTACCGCTGTGGGAGGTAGATAAATACCACACTCTCTCTCTTTCTCGCTCTAGTTTATTATTTTCCTATTCATCCTCCTCCTCCTCCTCCTCCTCCTCATCATCATCATCATCATCATCATCCTCATCATCATCATCTTCAAGTCAAAATATGATTTACCCTATATTAATTCATGAACGTCAGATTTTCTGTTTCGGATTTTTTTTGATGAAGATTGATAATTCGTATTATTTGCATTATTCGAACTACTATTCTCACAACGTTTCGGTTGATGTAATCTCGGACCCTCTCCGGGTGCGTCTGTTCGAACTCGGGAATCTATAGTGAATTTCGAACTGAGCCCCTTATTTAATCCGCAGGGGTAGATTGTTCTCGCTCCGCCAGCCGTGACCGAGTAGAAGTCTAGAGTAAAATTTACTGCAGCCGATACTAACAAAAAATAAAATCAAAATTGATTTCTCGCTAGCAACCGTCGTGGTGTCTTCTCTGGAATTTGAATAGCAATAACCCTAACCCTCAAAGTCCCAATACTCTCAGTACCCTTCTATTGGAGGTCTCGTTGATGTTTTCCCCCTCAGTCTTCGCATCCTTCCTGACATTTCACGACAATTTCGTGTAGAACTAGTCGAAATTAGTGTCACCATATTATTATTATTAGTAGTAGTAGTAGTAGTAGTAGTATACTCGTCTAGTGTTTTTAACACTAGACGAGTATACTACTACTACTACTACTACTACTACTACTACTACTGTTAATATCTTTGTCACGAGTATTATTGAAAATTAATTTTACACTATTTCCACTAAACTGGATTTTCGTCCTGCAAGATAAACAGCTGACCTGCTGACTGTAATATCACACAGGAGCAGTGAATCTATTGACGGGCGCTTCATTTCTAGAGAAATAGATATTGATATATCCAAGGCCGTTGATAGGGTTTGGCACAAAGGTTTGCTTCATAAGCTTGTTAGTTATGGAATATCTGGAAATATCTTCTCAGACATCAAATCCTTTCTCTCTGATAGGTTCATAAAAGTAGTTGTTGATGGTCAGAAGTCTGAAACACATTGTATCAACGCTGGCGTGCCTCAAGGATATATTCTGGGCCCAACTCTGTTCCTGATATTCATCAATGGTCTCTCAAATCACATTCTAATATCATTCGTCGACATTTATGCAGATGACACAACCATCTATGGCAACACTTTGAAGAGCATTAATGATCAAGATATTTCTGATTATCTATCTTCCGACCTGGAGCACGTAGTTCAATGGAGAAAAAGTTGCGGGTTTCTTTTAATGCGTCCAAAACCAAGCTTCTTTTCTTTCCAAGATCATTCGTTGATATCGATGCAGATGACACAACCATCTATGGTGGCACTTCGAAGAGAATAAATCATAAAGATCTCTTTGATTCTCTCTCTCTCTCTCTCTCTCTCTCTCTCTCTCTCTCTCTCTCTCTCTCTCTCTCTCTCTCTCTCTCTCTCTCTCTCTCTTTCGACCTGGATAACGTTGTGCAATGGGGAAAAGTGTTTGGTTACATTTAATACTTCTAAAACCAAGTTTCTCTCCTTTCACCACCAACGTTCGGATCTCCACTTTGTCCCAGTTGAAATGGATGAAATCCCCCTGTTTTGATAAACTGATAGGACTGACGTTCACCCTAGATCTAAAGTAGAAAGACTTACATCAGATCTGTTGTTAAGGTCTCTGGGAAAATGGTTGGACCATCATTCTACTGCTCTAGAAAGCTCCGGAGGCAATCTTCTACCTGTATAAGAGCCAGATACGATCTAAGATGAGGTACTGCTGCCACATCTGGGGAGGTGCCGTCCAGAGCTCCTTTCCTGCCTTAACAAAGTACAAAATCGACTTCGGAATCTAGTGGAGGGTGTCCTCTTCTCTTCTTTCTCAAATAAGAGACGTGGCTTTCTCTACTAGGATCATTATTTTGATGGTGGATGTTCGACTGAGCTCTGACATCTAAACGAGAATGTATTTGCTTCTTTGTCTTCTTTTGCGAAACGTTCTGGCAAGAGAGGCTTCAATGGTACTGAAATTACATTAATTTGCCTATGATTCTTTTTTTAAAGATATTTCACTCCAAACATATATAATCATAGTTCACCTTAAACAAGGCAGGATACCACTGTAGACGTAAGGGGCTACTGAGAATTAGGGAGTAGGTTATGGGTGTCATCCTAAGTTGGGAGTTGTGCAGCGAGATGCCTGTTTACATTAGTTTTAAACCTCTGCAGGTCAGTAACGTCGGGGAAACAGGGAGCAGGGAGGGGGTTCCAGAGGCCGGCAGCACGAGGAAAAAAGCTGCTGGAGTAGAAGGCTCTCCGGCATCTGGGGACCTCCGCAGTGAATAGATGGGACCTAGCTGATTGTCGGGTTGTTCTAGTATATTTGCGTCGATGGGGCACTAGAGCAGCTAGTTCATCGGAGCACAATCCATTGAAGTATTTGTAAAACAAGCACAAGGATGCAACATTGCGGCGATGGGGAAGGGGCTAGTGCTTGCTGGATAGTGAGAGACCTTAGTAATGCCTAATATTTTATCAATATTCATATCAGTTTAATCCATCAAGCAAACACCATATCTATTACTAATGGAGATTTGGTATGTCTGTCTCAAGCTGAACTATACTATTACTTCTATAAATTTGTACTATTGTACTTATGTTACTAATGGAGATTTTGTATCTGTTTGTCTGCAGCTGAACTATACTACTACTTCTATAAATTAGTACTATTGTACTTATGTTACTAATGGAGATTTTGTATCTGTTTGTCTGAAGCTGAACTATACTACTACTTCTATAAATGTGTACAAGTTTTGAATGTTAAACTGAATTTACTATATAATTTTAGACTAATGTACTATCTTCCAATATTCAATTCAGGGGAAGGGGGTCTAGTATCTGTTCTGTTGTCATGATACAATCCGCCTAGGGATTACCTTCTCCCTTTTGGAAGGTAATGCAGTATTTGTTCTATGTTCATAAGACCATCTTCCCATGCATTATTTCTTCCTTTGAGGAATGGGATATGCGTACGTCAACAAGAAATTGTCACAATCGGCTGTTCATTAGCAAACTCAACACTTACATTATATAAACTAACAAAAAATATACTTGTTAATATCATTAACTTCATGGTTCTTATTTATCTACCTCCCACGAGGTAAGATGTGACACAAGGTCGGGAAAGTGGGATTTGATAAGTCAGCACCTTAGAGGAAGAGCACTTATGACCGTCAAACAATGCCTGGGCAGCCCCGTCGACTTTCCCCGGTAGGAACGCCTCAGACAGTAAGCAATAAACTTACTCCTCCCCAAAGAGGGGAGGCAAAGCCTGGGAGGGTGCACCTCCTAGAACTGCACAGGACCGACAACCAATAGACCGGCGTAAATCCAGACCCGAAGGCCCAGACAATACTGGTTTAGTAAATTAACTTTATTTAACCTTTTTCCCAAACAATTTCCTGAAACAATTTTGTCTAACAAATTCAGATTTTGACATGAAAAGAGAGTTAAATGGGTTTATCTGACCGAGTTTCTCAATCTGGTGAAATAAAAATAATCGCCAAATCAATTGCAATGTTTCTTTTCTTTTCCTCTTCTTCTTTTCTTTTCTTTTCTTTTTATTTATTTAGTTGTTTTTTTTTAATTTTTCATTTTAATTTTTTTTTTTTTTTAATTATTTTATTTTTATTTTTTATTTCTTTGTTTTCTTCGTTTTTTTTGTCTGGCTGTCAATAACGTCTCTTATTCACGTTGTCTCCGATTTAATACCATCTTTTTTTTTCTACAAACTACATCTCCGAGCAAAAATATACGACCGAGAATTATATTATTACTAGTAATAATAATAATGTGAGTGGTTGTTTATTTAGGAATAATTAGTTTGTTAACATAAAAAGCAAACAGCCCACCATAAACGAGACGTCTTGGAATATCTTACATAATCCCTCTACCCACACCCTAACTCGAACCCATTCATTCCTGTTTACAATAAAACTAGAAGATCTTATTTCCGACCTAGCTAATATTGACAAACACATGTTAACAAACTAATTATTCGTACATAAAACATGTGTTTGCAGTATTTAAACTGCTATAAACACTTGCACATACGACCGCATATGTTGCGTATTTGTTTCTTCCTTGAGGGCGAAAGTACTTGGAGTTTTTTTACATTCAGGCATTTGGTCAGTTTATTACTTTTACTAACATTAATCGCTGGTACTAGAAAGATTTCACTATCAATAGTTCAGTCGAAGAAGACATCTGTTAAATTAAACGCAACTTGCATATATATATATATATATATATATATATATATATAGAGAGAGAGAGAGAGAGAGAGAGAGAGAGAGAGAGAGAGAGAGAGAAAGTTATGAAAATATATTTATGGCAATTAAGCTACACAGAGGCTTCTGCGTTTCATCCCTGTAGGGAATCGTCAGACTAAAATGCATGGAGTTTGTGTCGTAGATACTTTCATTGTGTGTATATATATATATATATATATATATATATATATATATATATATAAATATGTATATATATATATATATATATATATATATATATATATATATATATATATATATATATATATATATATATATATATATGAATATTATAACTGTCCTGTTTTTAAATCTCCGAAACAGTTACATGGTAAACAGCTGATGATCCCCGTGTTAATATCAGACGCTTAAGGTCTCCTGTTTTTGTTTCACTCTTAGACACTTACCCCCCCCCCTTTTATTTTATTTTTATTTACTTATTTTTTTATTTTTTTATTATTAATTTTCCAACGAATGTTAAGTCTGCAATATCTTAGATTTAGTTAGTTTCTCTAGGAATTTAAACTGCATTTTACTTTCTTTTCTTTTTTTTTAAATGACTCAAAGCTTCTTTAGATTATATATATATATATATATATATATATATATATATATATATATATATATATATATATATTTATGTAATTAGGCAGCATTCCTTCTCTTATGCATGTTTGGTTAAACAGTAACGCCAGCTTCTGTTTATTTATTTTTTGATTCGTTTTTCGATTCATCGCACGACCGATTTGGTATTTTCGTCCATGTTGTATAAAAATCGTCATATTTTCGTGAACGTTTTCGACCGACGTCGGTCATCTTCAGGCGAATGAATGAGAATGCAAAATAAATGATTAGTGAATTTATTAAGAAGACGCTTTTAAAAAACATTGAAGATGACCGACGTCGGTCGAAAACGTTCGCGAAAATATGGCGATTTTTATACAACATGGACGAAATACCAAATCGGTCGTGCGACGAATCGAAAAAACGAATCAAAAAATAAATAAACAGAAGCTGGTGCTACTGTTTAACCAAACATGCATATATATATATATATATATATATATATATATATATATATATATATATATATATATATATATATATATATATATATATATATATCGTAGGAGCACTAGGGACAATCCCAAAAAACATGAAAAAAAGACTGGGAGAAATTGGAATCAAAGGGACCATCGAAACCATACAAAGGGCGGCAATTATCAAAACAGCTGCAATCTTAAGGAAAGTCCTTGAATCCGGAAATCAACCCGCATAAGCTACAAATGGTAACCAGTCACAAGGAATTCACATCAGGGAGAAAACAAAACCACACGAAGAACACCACAACACAAACCAAGGAACAGAAACTGCAAGAAACATCACTTCATAATCTCCCCCTTAATAAATTATACTGGCCTCAGCTATCACTACACTAAAATGAAACATAGAACAGAAATTACAAGAAACACCATAAGCTCTCCCCCCCCTTCCCTCCCCACTACACCACACCAAAAAAATAAATAAAAATAAAAAATAAAATTTAAAATTTAAAAATTTAAAATTTTTAAAAATAAATTAAAAAAAAAAAAAAATGGTGCCGGCTTAGGCTAACACCAGACAAATAATTTGTAGAGGGTCGAGGAGGATGAGAAGACTGAGGAAGGACAGCACAAACCAAACCTCCACTGAAAATGTGCGGAGAATGCTGGGACCTTGGAGAGACTTATTGCCACCCAAATCCCAGAGAAGACCAATGGTCCTTACCAGCGAGAAATCAATGGTAAGAGGCTGTTGCGATATCGAAAAGAGGTGAAGAATACCGGAAATCTGGGGAGGCTTGTTGTCACTCAGACTCCAGGAAATACCACTGGTTGTTGTCGGTGAGCAATCACTGACGATGATCTGTGTTAGAACTCCTAGTGAGAACAAATAGTAGTAGTAGTAGTAGTAGTAGTAGTAGTAGTAGTAGTAGTAGTAGTAGTAGTATAATCATTATCATCATCATCATCATCAAGAAGATAAAAGAGGATGGAAAGACCGAAGGGGGAAGAGCATTAAGCAGACCTTCACTGGAAGTGTACGGATAGTACTGGGGCCTTGATGAGGCTTATTGCTACCGTAATATAAGATTACCAATGGGCCTTACAAGCGAGAAATCAATGGTAAGCGACTGTTGCGATAACGCAAAATCGTCTGTCATGGTTATCGAAGAAGCGGACATTACTGGGAGACCTGGTGACACTTACAATCCAGGGAACACCACCATTTACTGTCAGTGAACAATCATTGATTACGGCCTGTGTGAGAACAACGAGTGAATAATAATAATAATAATAATAATAATAATAATAATAAGAAGAAGAAGAAGAAGAAGAAGAAGAAGAAGAAGAAGAAGAAGAAGAAGAAGAAGAAGAAGAAATCAATGGTAAGAGGCTGTTGCGATACCGCAAAGTTATTTGCGATGGTTATCGAAAAGAGGTGAAGAATACTGTAAATCTGGGGAGGCTTGTTGTCACTCAGACTCTAGGAAAAACCACTGGTTATTGTCGGTGAGCAATCACTAACGATGATATGTGTGAGAACTCCTAGTGAGTACAAATAATAATAATAATAATAATAATAATAATAATAATAATAATAATAATAATAATAATAATAATAATAATAATAATAATAATAATAATTGACACCATACAAAACACAGAACTGAGAAAAACAGCTGAAATATTAAGAAAGATCCTCGAGTGCGGAAGCCAACCTACATAACCGGGTAACGCAAACCACTCACAGATAAGTTGAAACCGAATATCGCTGCGTAAACATAAGAGAAATAATACTACTCGAATCCAAAGAAATAGTCTGTGTTGCTCCCATGATACAGCGATCATATAATCGCCGCCATTCGCATTTTTCTAACAAGTGATACAAATGTAAATAAAGTTGTAATTACAAAAATAAAGTTATTGCATTCAAGTATAAACAAATGTTCATGCTAAATAAAAGAATGTTTGATGATTAGAACATATTTGATAAAACAAAAGAAAAGTTATTGCCAACTGACTTCTGCTGAGACACAAGAAATCAAGGGCGATAACTGTGCTGTGTTATTTTCCTCTTTTCTCGCTCGACTTAAAAAGATAAGTAGAAATATTCGAGAAAGGTGATATTTTATTTTTCTATTATTTTATAAAGATAGTGAATTTAAAATCGAATAATGTATAAAGAATGGGATCTCTATATAAAGTTAGGTATTTGTATATGTTTATATATATATTCACTCAAATTAATTAAACATTTGTGAATTTTTAAACACAGCTGTTTAGCGTAAGGGTAGATAATGTGGGTTATATTTGTTTTAATTTAGTTCATATAAAGAGGGAAACGTGGAGTATTTTAAATGTTTTTAGCGATTATAATATAGGTACACCCTCTTATTCGAACATTCAAATATTTCAGTACTGGCGCTACCAGATCAGGCTGTCTGAAGTTATTGACGTCCTGACTAAGAATGCACCAAACATTAATGTTTTATTGTTTTTTTTTCCTTTGAAAAACTCAATCATGTTCTGCAAAATCCCAAACAAAAAACAATTTCCTTCCATTCACTCTTTTCCCCTCTCCCCTCTTTCTCTCCCTCCCCTTTCAATTAACCAAACACCATGAATAAATATTTGAACATATAAAATACTTGAAGCATAAAAACCTTCACCAAAATGACCTGATTCGGCATTAAATAACCCGAAAAGGGTTGATATGCCGTAAAACAAAACAACCAAATATTTCAGATTTGCATTAAATTTGATCCATAGTCAGTAGATTCCCTGAATTTAAATTATTTCTTAAGTCTTCAAATCCAATGTCGGCTATTCTTTTAGATTAATTATAAAAAAAGAACTTACCAAGTTATTTCCACACACACACACCACGCCTTGTAAAAGAATGGAAAATGAGAGCCAATACGTGAGCTCGAAATATGCTTTCTTACTGACGGTAAATAGCGATAAGATTAAGCATATAAGTCTACAATGTTTTAACTATATCAAAACGACGTTCAAAAAAGCAAGGTTTTAATCTAATGTCTGTTTTTTCCAGAAACATGGTTTACTTTAAAATATTAAAAAAATTAAAGACAAAAACTTATCTGTTGTGCATGTAGTGTCGGCCATTTTGAAAATATCAGAACAGAAGTTAAATATTAGTCAATGAGAAAATTGTAAATGTGTATGTAAAAAAAATACCGTATTACTTTTGTTACACAATGATTTTGGTGACAATAAGAGTTAGGTGGTAAGTTGTCCTGCCCATTCTTCTAAATTTAACTAATGTAAAGCAAAATATGCAAATAGATGTTTTTAATCGATTGGAAAAACATGTAAATTATGTTAAAAAAGTCATCTTATTAAATTTGTTACACGGTGATGTGGGTGACAGTAAGAGTAGATATCCATTAGGGTGTAAGTTGTCCTACTCTGTTTTCTAGATTTCACTAGTGAAAAGCAAAATAACCAACGAGATTAAATAGAAATGTTTTAAATAAATTGGAAAACAAATCTTACTTCTTTAGAACACAGATCAATTTATTGAGAGAATGAATAACGAAGCAATTAGTTTGTAACTTTTATTTATGACACGATACCGACCAATGTATAGGGGAATATCTCACTTTTCGATAACGACCGCAAATAACTTTGCGGTATCGCAACAGCCGCTTACCATTGATTTATAAGATAAAATAAATAAAATGGAGGCTAAAACAGTCGCAGTTTCAACATGAAGGAGTAATTAGTTAGGGTTAGGGTTAGGGTTAAGGTAATAGGAATTGGTTATATGTGTTTGCACGAAGCATCGATGTATTCGATTAAATACAAATAATCTGAAAGAGCTACACGAACGAAGGAGTTAAGTTGGCGTATTTGCACATAGTCTGAAGCTTCAAAAAATTAATCTGTGTATATATATATATATATATATATATATATATATATATATATATATATATAATCCAGGTAAAACATCCACAGGGTAGCAATCCAAAGAATTTCAACCGGGTTTATAAAAAGTGCTCAATATCAAATAGAGCTTTTATATATGATTATTTTTATTTACACAGACATGTACAAAATCTGTGTCGCAGATTTTGTACATGTCTGTGTAAACAAAAATAATCATATATATATATATATATATATATATATATATATATATATATATATATATATATATATATATAAAATAGGCCGAAAGTGTTGACTAGATTTGTTAGTTTATGACGATGTTGACCATATAGTTTGTAAATTGACTGAAAGGGCAGATAAGTGCATGTATTTATAATGCTCACACGATAGTATATAATCCGGGTGATTTAATGTGTTTTAAATTCCGTACAGATTCCCGAGTTCGACATACACATTACCGAGCTCGACAGGACGCACCTGAAGAAGGTCGGGGTTTGCATCGGCTGAAACTTGTGAAAAGTGCATCCAAGATAAGAACAGTAGTCTGAATAATGCAAATAACATAAATTAGCAATCCTCATCTAAAAAATTACGAAACATAAGTTTTAATTTCTTTTTAATGTTGAAAATTACATTATTTTGCCTATAATTGTGATGATATCAGTAATGCGTAATATTTTACCAATATTCATATCCGTTTAATCAATCAGGCAGGCACCATATATATTACTAATAGAGATTTTGTATCTGTTTGTCTGAAGCTGAACTATACTACTACTTCTATAAATTTGTACTATTGTACTTATATTACTAATGGAGATTTGGTATCTGTTTGTCTGCAGCTGAACTATATTACTACTTCTATAAATGTGTACTATTGTACTTATGTTACTAATTGAGATTTGGTATCTGTTTGTCTGCAACTGAACTATACTACTACTTTTATAAATTTGTACTATTGTACTTATGTTACTAATGGAGATTTGGTATCTGTTTGTCTGAAGCTGAACTATATTACTACTTCTATAAATGTGTACTATTGTACTTATGTTACTAATTAAGATTTGGTATCTGTTTGTCTGCAACTGAACTATACTACTACTTCTATAAATTTGTACTATTGTACTTATGTTACTAATGGAGATTTGGTATCTGTTTGTCTGAAGCTGAACTATACTACTACTTCTATTAATTTGTACTATTGTACTTATGTTACTAATTGAGATTTGGTATCTGTTTGTCTGCAGCTGAATTATACTACTACTTCTATAAATTGGTACTATTGTACTTATGTTACTAATGGAGATTTGGTATCTGTTTGTCTGAAGCTGAACTATACTACTACTTCTACAAATTTGTACTATTGTACTTATGTTACTAATTGAGATTTGGTATCTGTTTGTCTGCAGCTGAACTATACTAATACTTCTATAAATTTGTACTATTGTACTTATGTTACTAATGGAGATTTGGTATCTGTTTGTCTGAAGCTGAACTATACTACTACTTCTATTAATTTGTACTATTGTACTTATGTTACTAATGGAGATTTGGTATCTGTTTGTCTGAAGCTGAACTATACTACTACTTCTATTAATTTGTACTATTGTACTTATGTTACTAATGGAGATTTGGTATCTGTTTGTCTGAAGCTGAACTATACTACTACTTCTATAAATTTGCACTATTGTACTTATGTTACTAATTGAGATTTGGTATCTGTTTGTCTGCAGCTGAATTATACTACTACTTCTATAAATTTGTACTATTGTACTTATGTTACTAATTGAGATTTGGTATCTGTTTGTCTGCAGCTGAATTATACTACTACTTCTATAAATTGGTACTATTGTACTTATGTTACTAATGGAGATTTGGTATCTGTTTGTCTGAAGCTGAACTATACTACTACTTCTATTAATTTGTACTATTGTACTTATGTTACTAATTGAGATTTGGTATCTGTTTGTCTGCAACTGAACTATACTACTACTGCTATAAATTTGTACTATTGTACTTATGTTACTAATTGAGATTTGGTATCTGTCTGTCTGAAGCTGGACTATACTACTACTTCTATAAATTTGTGCTATTGTACTTATGTTACTAATGGAGATTTGGTATCTGTTTGTCTGAAGCTGAACTATACTACTAGTTCTATTAATTTGTACTATTGTACTTATGTTACTAATAGAGATTTGGTATCTGTTTGTCTGAAGCTGAACTATACTACTACTTCTATAAATTTGTACTATTGTACTTATATTACTAATGGAGATTTGGTATCTGTTTGTCTGCAGCTCAATTATATTACTACTTCTATAAATGTGTACTATTGTACTTATGTTACTAATTGAGATTTGGTATCTGTTTGTCTGCAACTGAACTATACTACTACTTCTATAAATTTGTACTATTGTACTTATGTTACTAATGGAGATTTGGTATCTGTTTGTCTGAAGCTGAACTATACTACTACTTCTATTAATTTGTACTATTGTACTTATGTTACTAATGGAGATTTGGTATCTGTTTGTCTGAAGCTGAACTATACTACTACTTCTATAAATGTGTACTATTGTACTTATGTTACTAATTGAGATTTGGTATCTGTTTGTCTGCAGCTGAATTATACTACTACTTCTATAAATTTGTACTATTGTACTTATGTTACTAATTGAGATTTGGTATCTGTTTGTCTGCAGCTGAATTATACTACTACTTCTATAAATTGGTACTATTGTACTTATGTTACTAATGGAGATTTGGTATCTGTTTGTCTGAAGCTGAACTATACTACTACTTCTATAAATTTGTACTATTGTACTTATGTTACTAATTGAGATTTGGGATCTGTTTGTCTGCAGCTGAACTATACTACTACTTCTATAAATTTGTACTATTGTACTTATGTTACTAATGGAGATTTGGTATCTGTCTGTCTGAAGCTGGACTATACTACTACTTCTATAAATTTGTGCTATTGTACTTATGTTACTAATGGAGATTTGGTATCTGTTTGTCTGAAGCTGAACTATACTACTACTTCTATTAATTTGAACTATTGTACTTATGTTACTAATAGAGATTTGCTATCTGTTTGTCTGAAGCTGAACTATACTACTACTTCTATAAATTTGTACTATTGTACTTATGTTACTAATGGAGATTTAGTATCTGTTTGTCTGAAGCTGAACTATACTACTACTTCTATTCATTTGTACTATTGTACTTATGTTACTAATGGAAATTTGGTATCTGTTTGTCTGAAGCTGAACTATACTACTACTTCTATAAATTTGTACTATTGTACTTATGTTACTAATTGAGATTTGGTATCTGTTTGTCTGCAGCTGAATTATACTACTACTTCTATAAATTTGTACTATTGTACTTATGTTACTAATTGAGATTTAGTATCTGTTTGTCTGCAGCTGAATTATACTACTACTTCTATAAATTAGTACTATTGTACTTATGTAACTAATGGAGATTTGGTATCTGTTTGTCTGCAGCTGAACTATACTACTACTTCTATAAATTTGTACTATTGTACTTATGTTACTAATTCAGATTTGGTATCTGTTTGTCTGCAGCTGAACTATACTACTACTTCCATAAATTTGTACTATTGTACTTATGTTACTAATGGAGATTTGGTATCTGTTTGTCTGAAGCTGAACTATACTACTACTTCTATTAATTTGTACTATTGTACTTATGTTACTAATTGAGATTTGGTATCTGTTTGTCTGCAGCTGAACTATACTACTACTTCTATAAATTTGTACTATTGTACTTATGTTACTAATGGAGATTTGGTATCTGTTTGTCTGAAGCTGAACTATACTACTACTTCTATAAATTTGTACTATTGTACTTATGTTACTAATGGAGATTTTGTATCTGTTTGTCTGAAGCTGAACTATACTACTACTTCTATAAATTTGTACTATTGTACTTATATTACTAATGGAGATTTTGTATCTGTTTGTCTGCAGCTGAATTATATTACTACTTCTATAAATGTGTACTATTGTACTTATGTTACTAATTGAGATTTGGTATCTGTTTATCTGAAGCTGAACAATACTACTACTTCTATAAATTTGTACTATTGTACTTATGTTACTAATGGAGATTTGGTATCTGTTTGTCTGAAGCTGAACTATACTACTACTTCTATTAATTTGTACTATTGTACTTATGTTACTAATGGAGATTTGGTATCTGTTTGTCTGAAGCTGAACTATACTACTACTTCTATAAATTTGCACTATTGTACTTATGTTACTAATGGAGATTTGGTATCTGTTTGTCTGCAGCTGAATTATACTACTACTTCTATAAATTTGTACTATTGTACTTATGTTACTAATTGAGATTTGGTATCTGTTTGTCTGCAGCTGAATTATACTACTACTAATATAAATTTGTACTATTGTACTTATGTTACTAATTGAGATTTAGTATCTGTTTGTCTGCAGCTGAATTATACTACTACTTCTATAAATTAGTACTATTGTACTTATGTAACTAATGGAGATTTGGTATCTGTTTGTCTGCAGCTGAACTATACTACTACTTCTATAAATTTGTACTATTGTACTTATGTTACTAATGGAGATTTGGTATCTGTTTGTCTTAAGCTGAACTATACGACTACTTCTATTAATTTGTACTATTGTACTTATGTTACTAATAGAGATTTGGTATCTGTTTGTCTGAAGCTGAACTATACTACTACTTCTATAAATTTGTACTATTGTACTTATGTTACTAATGGAGATTTGGTATCTGTTTGTCTTAAGCTGAACTATACTACTACTTCTATAAATTTGTACTATTGTACTTATGTTACTAATTTAGATTTGGTATCTGTTTGTCTGCAGCTGAACTATACTACTACTTCTATAAATTTGTACTATTGTACTTATGTTACTAATGGAGATTTGGTATCTGTCTGTCTGAAGCTGGACTATACTACTACTTCTATAAATTTGTACTATTGTACTTATGTTACTAATGGAGATTTTGTATCTGTTTGTCTGCAGCTTAACTATACTACTACTTCTATAAATTTGTACTATTGTACTTATGTTACTAATGGAGATTTGGTATCTGTCTGTCTGAAGCTGGACTATACTACTACTTCTATAAATTTGTACTATTGTACTTATGTTACTAATGGAGATTTTGTATCTGTTTGTCTGCAGCTGAACTATACTACTACTTCTATAAATTTGTACTATTGTACTTATGTTACTAATGGAGATTTGGTATCTGTCTGTCTGAAGCTGGACTATACTACTACTTCTATAAATTTGTGCTATTGTACTTATGTTACTAATGGAGATTTGGTATCTGTTTGTCTGAAGCTGAACTATACTACTACTTTTATTAATTTGTACTATTGTACTTATGTTACTAATAGAGATTTGGTATCTGTTTGTCTGAAGCTGAACTATACTACTACTTCTATAAATTTGTAATATTGTACTTATGTTTCTAATGGAGATTTAGTATCTGTTTGTCTGAAGCTGAACTATACTACTACTTCTATTAATTTGTACTATTGTACTTATGTTACTAATTGAGATTTGGTATCTGTTTGTCTGCAGCTGAATTATACTACTACTTCTATAAATTTGTAATATTGTACTTATGTTTCTAATGGAAATTTGGTATCTGTTTGTCTGAAGCTGAACTATACTATTACTTCTATAAATTTGTACTATTGTACTTATGTTACTAATTGAGATTTGGTATCTGTTTGTCTGCAGCTGAATTATACTACTACTTCTATAAATTTGTACTATTGTACTTATGTTACTAATTGAGATTTAGTATCTGTTTGTCTGCAGCTGAATTATACTACTACTTCTATAAATTAGTACTATTGTACTTATGTAACTAATGGAGATTTGGTATCTGTTTGTCTGCAGCTGAACTATACTACTACTTCTATAAATTTGTACTATTGTACTTATGTTACTAATGGAGATTTGGTATCTGTTTGTCTTAAGCTGAACTATACGACTACTTCTATTAATTTGTACTATTGTACTTATGTTACTAATAGAGATTTGGTATCTGTTTGTCTGAAGCTGAACTATACTACTACTTCTATAAATTTGTACTATTGTACTTATGTTACTAATGGAGATTTGGTATCTGTCTGTCTGAAGCTGGACTATACTACTACTTCTATAAATTTGTGCTATTGTACTTATGGAGATTTGGTATCTGTTTGTCTGCAGCTGAACTATACTACTACTTCTATAAATTTGTACTATTGTACTTATGTTACTAATGGAGATTTGGTATCTGTCTGTCTGAAGCTTGACTATACTACTACTTCTATAAATTTGTGCTATTGTACTTATGTTACTAATGGAGATTTGGTATCTGTTTGTCTGAAGCTGAACTATACTACTACTTCTATTAATTTGTACTATTGTACTTATGTTACTAATGGAGATTTGGTATCTGTTTGTCTGAAGCTGAACTATACTACTACTTCTATAAATTTGTACTATTGTACTTATGTTACTAATTGAGATTTGGTATCTGTTTGTCTGCAGCTGAACTATACTACTACTTCTATAAATTTGTACTATTGTACTTATGTTACTAATGGAGATTTGGTATCTGTCTGTCTTAAGCTGGACTATACTACTACTTCTATAAATTTGTGCTATTGTACTTATGTTACTAATGGAGATTTGGTATCTGTCTGTCTGAAGCTGGACTATACTACTACTTCTATAAATTTGTACTATTGTACTTATGTTACTAATTGAGATTTGGTATCTGTTTGTCTGCAGCTGAACTATACTACTACTTCTATAAATTTGTACTATTGTACTTATGTTACTAATGGAGATTTGGTATCTGTCTGTCTGAAGCTGGACTATACTACTACTTCTATAAATTTGTGCTATTGTACTTATGGAGATTTGGTATCTGTTTGTCTGCAGCTGAACTATACTACTACTTCTATAAATTTGTACTATTGTACTTATGTTACTAATGGAGATTTGGTATCTGTCTGTCTGAAGCTTGACTATACTACTACTTCTATAAATTTGTGCTTTTGTACTTATGTTACTAATGGAGATTTGGTATCTGTTTGTCTGAAGCTGAACTATACTACTACTTCTATTAATTTGTACTATTGTACTTATGTTACTAATGGAGATTTGGTATCTGTTTGTCTGAAGCTGAACTATACTACTACTTCTATAAATTTGTACTATTGTACTTATGTTACTAATTGAGATTTGGTATCTGTTTGTCTGCAGCTGAACTATACTACTACTTCTATAAATTTGTACTATTGTACTTATGTTACTAATGGAGATTTGGTATCTGTCTGTCTTAAGCTGGACTATACTACTACTTCTATAAATTTGTGCTATTGTACTTATGTTACTAATGGAGATTTGGTATCTGTTTGTCTGAAGCTGAACTATACTACTACTTCTATAAATTAGTACTATTGTACTTATGTCACTAATGGAGATTTGGTATCTGTCTGTCTGAAGCTGGACTATACTACTACTTCTATAAATTTGTACTATTGTACTTATGTTACTAATGGAGATTTGGTATCTGTTTGTCTGCAGCTGAACTATACTACTACTTCTATAAATTAGATGTATGGAATAATAATTTCCATTGTTGGAATCTGATCAAATTTGATTTGTATATTCTCCTTAAACATTCCGTGAGATCTTATGTAATTAGATATACAGGGTCGACTAAAATGATCTGACACATTTGGAGGCTGAAGAAAAGCACAAAACAAGAAACAATTAAAAGAAGAATTCTTTTTTCTGAATGTTACAAATAACGCCATTTTATTTCTGTAAGTTTTAAAAGTAAAATCAGCTAAATCTTTCCCATCATTGTCAATACAGAGTTGGAGACGTCCGTGAAAGTTATCGATAACTTTATGGATCATTACTTGTGGAATAGTTGCTATTTCTACGCAAATATTCTCTTTTCTGAATGTTACAAATAACGCCATTTTATTTCTGTAAGTCTAAAAAGTTAAATCAGCTAAATCTTACCTATCATTGTCAATACAGAGTTGGAGACGTCCGTGAAAGTTATCGATAACTTTATGGATCATTCCTTGTGGAATAGTTGCTATTTCTACGCAAATTGCGCGTTTTAATTCATCAATAGATCGAGAGTGATAACTGAATTCTTTTGATTTTAAATATTCCCATAAGAAGAAATCACATGGGTTCAAATCAGATCTTGCAAGTCAAGCAATATCAATGCGCAAAGAAATCAAATAATCAGGGAACTAACAGACGTTCATTTGGGAATTTTAAGAGAGTTGTTCCCTTATCATTTGATTTCTTTTCTTTTATATCACTACCTCTTAAAAAAGAAGATGGTTCTATAACCTCAGAACATATACTACATTGCCTCACTAAAATAAGAACCTAATGCTGAACACAGAACAAGTACTACACTACCCTCCCTGCATTGAGCATTAAAATATAGTACTATTAATAGAAGTAACAGTATAGTTTTTGATTCATACAGACAAATACCAAATCCCATTAAGTAATAAATATACAACCTTTACGTAATAGATAATTACACAGATTACAAGTAAAACACATATAAACCAAGTATTCATGTGACACCAAAATTCACATTTATTTATTTCAATAGAAGTCTTCTTTTTTGTTATATTTATGTTGTATTCTGTGTTACTCATCTCATTTTAGTGTAACGAACAAGATTTCTCTTTGATTTACACACATAATAAACGCTATAGTATATATTAAGTAATAGATATACAGCCATTAAGTATAGATATAGACAGATTACAAGTAAAATACATACAAAACCAAGTATTCATGTAACACCTAAATACATATTTATTTATTTCAACGGAATTCTTCTTGTTTGTTGTACGTCTGTGTTACTCATTTTGTTTCACTGTAACGAACAAGAGTTATCTTTGATTCACACACATAATGAACGGTATAGTAACCATTAAGACCCCCTTAAGCCCGGAACAACCTCGCACGGAGACGGTTGGGCACTTTGGAAATGTTATTTTCCTGGACATTAAGCAGTGTCGGAGTGGAGGGGTAGGCCAACCTGACGCCCGAGATATCAGCTTTGCGTGTTTCTTCTCCATCCTCGTCCTCGTCGTCCTCCTCCTCCTGCTCTTCCTCCTCCTCCTCCTCCTCATCATCATCACATGTTATGCAATGTTAGGGATTGACGACTGCTGCCAAAGCAGTCCGAAAAAGAGGACAGAAGCTAAGTCCTGATTGGCTAAATGGTGTAGCCCCCAGCATTTGGCGGTTTTTTTTTTGCGCTTCTGTTCACATTTACTTTCAGACAAATTCAAGTTTGAGGAATGACATGTGTGCTTGACTCCGTTACTTAAAGTGATGTATTTGTTTTCTCCTTTTTAAAAGTGCCACAGAGCCTGTTAAGGAAAAGATGTTAAAAGTCAGAGGTTTTTATTAATTAAGACAAGAATGTCCATAAAAGCAAGAGGTTTTTTTTAATTATAGGGTTAAGAAAAACCCGAAAGATTAAAAACCCGAAGAGTTAAAAAAAATAAACAGAAAAGAATTGCCTCACAGAGATCTTTCGAAAAGAATTCCCTTTTAAAAGAAAAAAAGATGAATAAAAAAAATCAGAAAAGAATTGCCTCAAAGAGACCTTTCGAAAAGAATTCCCGTTTAAAAGAAAAAAAGATGAATAAAAAAATCAGTAAAGAATTGCCTCAAAGAGACCTTTCGGAAAGAATTCCCTTTTAAAAGAAAAAAAGATGAATAAAAAAATCAGAAAAGAATTGCCTCAAAGAGACCTTTCGAAGAGAATTCCCTTTTAAAAGAAAAAAAGATGAATAAAAAAAATCAGAAAAGAATTGCCTCAAAGAGACCTTTCGGAAAGAATTCCCTTTTAAAAGAAAAAAAGATGAATAAAAAAATCAGAAAAGAATTGCCTCAAAGAGACCTTTCGAAGAGAATTCCCTTTTAAAAGAAAAAAAGATGAATAAAAAAAATCAGAAAAGAATTGCCTCAAAGAGACCTTTCGGAAAGAATTCCCTTTTAAAAGAAAAAAAGATGAATAAAAAAATCAGAAAAGAATTGCCTCAAAGAGACCTTTCGAAGAGAATTCCCTTTTAAAAGAAAAAAAGATGAATAAAAAAAATCAGAAAAGAATTGCCTCAAAGAGACCTTTCGGAAAGAATTCCCTTTTAAAAGAAAAAAAGATGAATAAAAAAATCAGAAAAGAATTGCCTCAAAGAGACCTTTCGAAGAGAATTCCCTTTTAAAAGAAAAAAAGATGAATAAAAAAAATCAGAAAAGAATTGCCTCAAAGAGACCTTTCGGAAAGAATTCCCTTTTAAAAGAAAAAAAGATGAATAAAAAAATCAGAAAAGAATTGCCTCAAAGAGACCTTTCGAAGAGAATTCCCTTTTAAAAGAAAAAAAGATGAATAAAAAAAATCAGAAAAGAATTGCCTCAAAGAGACCTTTCGGAAAGAATTCCCTTTTAAAAGAAAAAAAGATGAATAAAAAAATCAGAAAAGAATTGCCTCAAAGAGACCTTTCGAAGAGAATTCCCTTTTAAAAGAAAAAAAGATGAATAAAAAAAATCAGAAAAGAATTGCCTCAAAGAGACCTTTCGGAAAGAATTCCCTTTTAAAAGAAAAAAAGATGAATAAAAAAAAAATCAGAAAAGAATTGCCCCATAGAGACCTTTCGAAGAGAATTCCCTTTTAAAAGAAAAACAGATGAATAAAAAAAACTTTTTTTTTATTAACTTTATGGGCGAGAAACCCCTATTAACTCTGAGCCTTAAAGGTTTTATTTTTAAAAATACAAAAAAAAAATACGGTCTGAAGCAACTCGTTAAAAGAAAAAAGTATATTGGAAGAGGAGGAGAACTTAAAGAAAAGATATTTGAAGAATTGATATTATGAAAGACATTTTTTTATTAAACTTTATTGCATGTTATTTTTTGTTAAGCTTTCTTCAAGAAAGACTAATGTTATTGTTTTTATTTTGTAAAAAGCGCGACCTGTTCTCGCCTTTTCAACTCCTTTTTCAACTCGCTTTAGGCCATGCCTCCCATAGAGATGTGGGGACGCGTCGAATAAATTACGCTAAAGATCGACGGAACCTCAGAGAATAAATAAACTTTCTGTCGACAAGGTAAGCCGTTGACTGACGTCATCGCCGCCAGCAGGAACGCCGAGTGCACTAAAGTGGGAGCCGATAAACCAAAGGAAGCGCCGTTAACATTTTCTTTCAAGAAGTTACTTTTCAGGAATCTCTGTTATGTGACAGGATCGTCGCTCATCCACCCGTTGCTTACCCACAATGCAATGCAGTTATTTACTCTACCTAGAATTCAACGCTGATATCACACAATCAATAAACCACGCTACCCACAATGCAATGCAGTCATCACTATGAACATGTCATTTTTTTTTTTTTTCAATTTTTTTTTTCAGACTAGTTTATACCCACCCCTTCAGCGCGTTGGTACAGTACCTGGGTATGGCAATTTCCATCTTTAACTAGCTTCTACCGCTAAAAATGGAAAAGGGGAAAGGGAGTGGTACTTACGGATTGTAGGTTCAGACTTTGAAGGGGGTGATATACCCAAATGCGCGAATGGTCAGGAGTGAAGGTTGGTGGATGGTAAGAGTTTGTTACAGAACCTATATCTATGGGTTCTTCCGCCATTCTCAGACTGTTTTTTTGTTGTTTGTTTCAGTGGAGACCAGACGGTTGGATTGTACTCCATGAGAAAATTGTTCTTTTCATTGTTATATTTGTTACCAAACCGTGTTGGGGTTGGTTGCTAAAATAACATTTCTGCTGCCTGCTCTCTTCTGGGCAATGTCCATTTGGGTTTTTTTTTTAACAATAGCTAGTACGAAGAGAAATATTTGTGTAATTTCGTGGAAAAAATATGCTATTTAGTATTTGCATTAGAGAGTAAGTATCTACGATGAATGTATTTACGTATTGTTTTTATTGAAAAAAAAAACATTTAAAATTATGTTTTTAAGCAAAAATGATTCGTTTTGAACTAATGTTGAATACCCTTCAGGTCTACTTTTTTGTGGATTATAGTAAAAAGTTCACTTAGTTTTAAGAAATATTTTAATGTTTTTTTAATATTTTAATGATTTTTAATATTTTAATGCGTTTAAATATTTAATGTTTTTTAATATTTTAATGTGTTTTTTAATGTTTTTTAATGTATTTTAATATTTAATGTTTTTTAATACTTTAATTTTTTTAAATATTTTAATGTTTTTTTTATATTTTAATGTTCTTTAATATTTTAATGTGTATTAATATTTAATGTTTTTTAATATTTTAATGTTTTTAATATTTTAATGTGTTTTAATATTTTAATGTTTTTCAATGTTATTATGTTATGTTAATATTTTTTAATTTATAAAAAAATTTGGTTAAAAAAGCCTTCAGTCTTACGTGAAATTCGAACGCGTATTAACAGCGTAAATACTACTGCTTTAGTGATATGTATTCTGCCTATTCCTTTTTTATCAACCAACCACATGTTTCTGTTTGTGTACGAACAGACAAACTCCCCAAACACCACATAGATATTTGGTAGTATTTGACTTTCTTGACTGGAGCAAAGTTTGTACCCTTAACTCTTTCAAGAGCACTCATTTGTACAAGATATTTTTAATGTTTTCATAGCTGATATTATTTGTATTCCTATTTATTTATTGTCAATTCTTTATAAAAAAAGGCATTCTTTCTCGCTAATAAATTACTTTCTTTTGTAAAACATTCCAATAAATTACTTTTGCAAAGCATTCCAATAAATTACTTTTGTTGAAAATTCTAATAAATTACTTTTGTAAAACATTCCAATAAATTACTTTTGTAAAACATTCCAATGAATTACTTCTGTAAAACATTACAATAAATTAATTTCGTAAAACATTCCAATAAATTACTTTTGTAAAACATTACAATAAATTAATTTCGTAAAACATTCCAATAAATTACTTTTGTAAAACATTACAATAAATTAATTTCGTAAAACATTCCAATAAATTACTTTTGTAAAACATTACAATAAATTAATTTCGTAAAACATTACAATAAATTACTTTTGTAAAACATTACAATAAATTACTTCTGTAAAACATTACAATAAATTAATTTCGTAAAACATTCCAATAAATTACTTTTGTAAAACATTACAATAAATTAATTTCGTAAAACATTCCAATAAATTACTTTTGTAAAACATTACAATAAATTAATTTCGTAAAACATTCCAATAAATTACTTTTGTAAAACATTACAATAAATTAATTTCGTAAAACATTCCAATAAATTATTTTTCTCCAATAACTTATTTTCCTAAATATGCGTTACGGTCTTCTTACCTAATTCTAAACCGAACCCTAAAGGGCAGCCACTCGGACTTAGGGTTAGTGGTAAAAAATTGTTAACTGTCATAAAACGCGAAGTGACGGTGGTTAAGTGGTTAACGACACGGACTGATGACAAAGTGTGCCAAGTTCGAATCCAGTTCGTTCTACGGAAACACTTTCACTTAGGATGTTGCTAACCTTCACGTGGTCCCTCCCGTAAGCACCCGATGTCTTTCTAGAAAAGAATTCTAACTAGTAATATATCGGGGAAACCATTGCTAACAACAAAATCATCTGATTCATACTATATGAATGAATGAATAAAACGCTAAAACTATAGAATGGATCGGAAATGGGGAATTATTTTACGTTAGATTTGTATACGAAACTGATCCCCCACTCTTAATTCTAAACTGATTAAATAAAATAATCGCCTAAAAAAGTAGAATCTATTTTCTTGGAAGGTGGAGAGGATGTAAGTGGAAGGTGTTAATCTACAAATGTACTAAAAAATATATCGACCATTTTTAAGGTAAAGAAAATAAGGTAACATAGTTAGAGTCTATAGAAAAACAAAAATTAACCGGAACGAAATTGCTTCAGTCAAGAAAGTTTAAAAATTAACCGGAACTAAATTGCTTCAAAAATACGATGTTTTGTTGAATCTCTATGAGGCCGGTCTGTCCCTCGGTCTCACTTGAGTTTGAATTAAAATTTTCAGCGTTCAATGCGCAAATTGAATGGACGCATAAGTTTCTCTATAAGAGGCGCTGTCCGTCTGTCCGTTTGTCACGATTAATATATTATAATAGAGGATAGTGTAGTACCTGTTCTGTTGTCATGATATCATCCACCCAGGCATTACTTCCTCGTTTTGGATGGAGGAGTAGTGTAGTATATTTTCTGTTGTCATGAGAACATCATTCTATGCATTACTTCTTTCTTTTGGATGGGGATGGTGGGCAGTGTAGTATATGATTTTTGTTTGTTTTTTATTTTCTGATTAACACATTATTTTTATTTAAAGTCAATAATATAACAAATAAAAAATAAGAAACAAATATATTACACTGATCCATTCGGTGAAAAATTAAACTATAAGATTAATAATTCAATAAATAATTAATCAATCCCTTATTCGTCACTTGGACATTGTTTAGTTCAATATTGAGAAATGATGATTCCTTATATATAATTGTATCACAGTCCATAGTTTTCTTCGAATGTCCGGCTGGATTGGCAGGCCGAGAGCAGACTCAAGGCGTTTCCACGAATGATGACGATAGAGAGGCGCTCGTAAAGCCAAGACAATTCGCGATTGTCTCCTGTGTTGCGCGTCTTTAATAGACCAAGGCTGCCGAGGAAGTCGCATGTGACAGAGCCAATCACTCCACTCGTCTCCACAGCGATCGGTTGAAATACGAATCTGTCGAGAAGATTGGCATATTTTGACCGCTTGCGGCTCTCTGCTGACGCTGCTGCATGTCCAGGGTTTGTTGCCGATTCTATCACTGTTCTGCCCGGATAGTGTAGCAAAGATATGCTCACTCTGATCGCATATATTTGCTAGTCTGAAGAATATCCGTGGCTGTTTGTTTGTTTGTTTGTTTGTTTTTTTGTTTGTTTTTGTGGGTTATTTCTGCAAACGTTCTGACCTAAAAGACCATACTTAAGTCTCGTACTTACCATATACAAAACATAGAAGAAGAGGAAGAGTCAGATTAACTACGGGACGAATTAAAATAGATGGGGTGATGTTCAGCGGTTCTAGTTTTAATGTGTGGGTACAAGAAAGCGGTCAGAGAGACGGTAGGAAGGTTATGAATGACGTCAGTATCATAAGGAATGCTGGCGTGATCATTTGTCCTAGTATGTTTTCGTGAATGTTGGTTGAAAATGCGAAGATTTCTCGGGTGCATTCTTTGTACGATTTGGCTGTCACGTTTATTAATATTTGTCTCGTGTTTTGTTGTTGTTTTATATAGTACAGTGGTCGACTAGTATTCTATGAGATAATTGGTTTGTGTTTTTAAATCGTAGTAATCCTAGGGATATAACACATCACTCAAACTCTGACTTTATTCATCAACATAGTCTCATTCTAGGGTGATACACTGATTCCAACGCTTCTCTAACAGTTCGATGCCTTTTTTCAGAACGATTTGTATTTGGCCTCAAAATATGCCCCACTTTCCGATATCACTTCTTCATTAGAGAAAAATCTCTTTTTCCTGGAGCATTCCTGTGTTGTCTGCAAACAGCCAGTAGTCGCTGGGTCCATATCTGGAGAAGGCACAAATAATGCCATATACTATTTGCTAATGATGGTTCTCCCTTTCGCGTTGTATTCAACGAAAAAATTCCTTGCACATCCCAAAATACGGAGACCCAAACCCTTGCCTGCTGATGTTGGCGTCTTTGGTCAATATGTGAAAATGGATCCACCACTTTACTCTGGAGTCAAATCAGCAATCAGCTGAGTGCAGAACAGCAGGTGAAAGTCATTCAAAGACAACGAACAAAAGGAGAGAAAGAAAGCGCCCTCTTTTTAATCGGTGAGTATCGATAAAATTATCTATTAAATTAGTACCCGGTGAGTTGTGTAGCAGTATTAGGACTTGAGGCCGTGATATTCATAATCAAAATAAAAACCGTTGATCGGATTAAATATGAAAATTTGATGAAATTGATTGGAAATTACATTTAGGACTTGAGGTCGTGATATTCATAATCAAAATAAAAACCGTTTTCGGATAAAATATGAAAATTTGATGACATCGATTGGAAATTACGTTTTTGTTTTTAAAAACACAGAGCAATATTCACCTTATATGACTTAAGAAACAGATTTGCGTATGTATCTTGTAGTAAAAAAACTGTTGATCACAAAAGTATGTAGAAAAATTTGACTTTACTTTATATATGTGACTAGCTGTACGTATCCGGCGTTAACTGAGTGTTGGGCGTAGGAAGAATACTATATTACTTTAGTAAATACGATTAGTAGAAAAGCGTTTTATCTATTGTGTAAAATGTAATAGGCGATTTGTTTATTACGTTGACACCGGTTAAATTACTACGGACCTCTGTTGCAGTACGCCTCCTCAAAGGAGAGGTCTAATGTTTTGTAAGTCACGATCAAACAGAATATATGTAATGGAATGTAAATCAACAAATCATAAATAGTACAATTAAATCATACATTGTATAAACCACAGCGGTCCTCCGAGACTGAGGACACTTCATCCAAGATCGGCTTCCGTCTTCGCCTGATAGCTGCCTCTCCGTGGGGGGGGGGTGCATTCACGCTCTGGTATGAAAATTGGCACAGCAACACGAAGAAAAGCACTGGATCTTGAATTCGGCGAAGGACCATTTTATTAGGATGTTTACGTTGCCTTCCTCTCTGCTCGTGGTGAGAGAAGAAATATCGGGGCTACAGACCTGGATCTTTCTCTGGTCTATCCGTCAAAGGCCAGTTCTTGAAAAATAAAATGTATGTATTCTCCACCAACTGCCAACAGTACCTCTTTCTTTCTCCAATTCACTTTGCTCACTGAGCAACAACCGACACTTCAATCAAAAGAGTACAGTTTTTATGCTGTTCAATCCACCTATATGCAAATTGACTCATAACCAGAGCCATCTAGCGGTTAGAGACTCTAAACAGCCAATTTGCAAAGAAGTGGATAACTCAACTGGCGACTAAACTACACTTTCGTTTATAATCGATTCTTAAGTCATTTCTTATCATGTCTCGTCGCTTCTAACTTTGCGCCTCTCCTATCTCGTGTGACATCATTTCATCTAGCTCATGTTATCACAGGGGGCAATAGCTTCCAAAGACCAGCTACCTCACTACGTCTGACTTGTATGTCCTGTTTACGCGATAACGTGTTCCCCTGCGAATTTAAATCAGCAAATATGTACTAGTGGGCGTGGCCTTAACAGTTAACACGACTGTGTATTCTGAATAAGTAAAATGAAGAATGTAATTTTTAAGAGAACCTTTGTGTGTGTATGTCGTAAAATGCAGTATGTCGTAAAATGCAAACCGCAAGAAAAAAGTATGAAACAGATGTATATATGTGTGTATAAAGTATTTTTTTTTGCAAATACGAAATACGTTAAGAAGCACAATATCGCTATAATACTTTACTTATTAGTTGTCCAGAATAGATTTTCGAGGTGTCAGCTAAAAGGTCTTCAAAATGCTTGCAACTTTCTCACGGCCATCGTGACGACCATATTTAATAATAGTGTCGACAAGATGGCCATTTAAACGGTGTTTACCTCGTACTGTTCGATAGCTACTACTTTACATAGATAAAAAGAATGATATGAACATGATATAAGAAATATCTATGTATATTATAGTAGTTCCTATTTACTTACCTCAACACGGGAGCAGAGTTAAATACAATGTCCGTTTTTAATGTGGCGAAAATCCAGCTCCCCATAAAGGCGCACTCTGAATTGTACAAAAATTAAAATTGCCTTTGTCGAGAATGATTAACCTTCACCAAATTGCGTGTAACGGCAGGGATATATATATATATATATATATATATATATATATATATATAGAGAGAGAGAGAGAGAGAGAGAGAGAGAGACAGTGTCAAGGCTGCAACAAAGAAGGTGGGCTCCCTCTACCGTGCTAGTAAGCTCTTCACACCTGACATTATCCTGTATCTCGACAAAGCCACCATCCGCCCATGCATGGAGTATTGTTGCCACATCTGGGCTGGTGCATCATCCACTAGTCTCTCCCTTCTTAGACAAGGTCCAAAAAAGAGTCGCCAACTTAATAGGTTCCTTACTGTCAACCAAGCTCCAGCCCCTGTCCCATCGCTGCAGTGTAGCATCCTTGTGCTTGTTTTACAAATACTTCAATGGATTATGCTCCGATGAACTGGCTACTCTGGTGCCCCCTCGGCGTAAATTCCCTAGACCAACCCGACAATCAGCTAAATCCCATCTATTCACCGTGGAGGTCCTCAGATGCTGGAGAGCCTTCTACTCCAATAGCTTCTTTCCTCGTGCTGCTGGCCTCTAGAACTCCCTCCCTGCTCCCTGTTTCCCCGGCGGTACTGACATGCAGAAATTTAAAACTAATGTAAACAGACATCTCGCTGCGCATCTCCCAATTTTGGTTGACCCCCCCCCCCCAAAAAAAAAACCTTCTTCAGCAGTGAAAAAGGGAGGGGTGAGAGGATTAGTGAATTTGCCTTAGGGTGGGAGAGGGGAAAGGGGGCTGAGGTTTTTGTCGTGGACTATCACCCCCCTCCCTTTTCACTGCTGCCTTAATGGTACCCACTCAAAGCTTTCCATATTCATTTCATTCTTCGCCACTGCTGACTTCTCGCAGCCTGGACTCGCAGCGCTCACTGTAGCCACGGCTACTACTTTTCCTTATCAACCCATCATGTCAACCCAAAATTTCGATGTACTTGCATGACATTTTTCTTCAAATTATCATCCTGAAGAAGTCTTACAATAAAGACGAAACGTTCATGAATATATAAAAAAAAATATCTCTTGCTTTTTTCCTTTTTCATTTCCCATTACGTCGGATTACTCTCATCCTTCGTTTCTCATATATATATATATATATATATATATATATATATATATATATATATATATATATATATATATATATATATATACAATAATTTTTTTTTTAATAAATATAAATATTTAAATACCTAGAGACATCGATGTTTCATGCTAACGTAATCTTCAGTCTAGGAACTAATTCCCGACGGTCGGTGATCTTAACCAAAGGGCCATCGTCAATTAGTTAGTGAATATAGAGTAACTTTAACTGTAAATAGCGACACGTGGCCGCCATTTACCAGGCAGCTTAGAGTGATCTTACGAAACGGTGTTCGGATCTCGCATATAGCTATTAGTACTGCTTGTTATTAAAGCTACTCGAAAGTGCCCAGCCCTTGTATATATATATATATATATATATATATATATATATATATATATATATATATATATATATAACTTAAATTACGTGTTTGTTTATTTCTGTATAATTTAACTATGGTTGTTTGTGTATTTACTTTTTTTGTAAGTGACGTTACATAAGAAGATTTTTATTTATTTTTTAACATGGTTCACCCAAACAAGGCAGGCCGCCACTGTAGACGAAAGATTTAGGGTAAATCTAGCGTTAGAATGCATTTGGGAAACTTCACCGAGAGAATCACAAGTATTGTTCGCACGAGTTTATGAGAATAGAGTTTAGTGAGAAGGGATTGTTATGATTCTAGGCCTGGTAAGACGTTGTTTCGTCTGGAACTCGCAAGTGTGATCTTAAAGGTTACCGTTGTCCGCAAGTAACAGGTGTCAGGTGCAAAAGAAAAATCTGGGTGATTTAAATGAGAACTCTAACCCTTAAGGTGGTTGCTGATCGAGAATGCTGGGTCACAGAATGACGAACCCCCAGCAACCAATCAGATTGCATACTGGTCGAGACAAGTAGATTTCGTCGGGCGAGGCCGAGTGATCTTGACGATTATATAAAGTTGTGCAGAGCGCGAATTTGCAGTCGGACAGTCAAAATAATGTAAAATCAGTGTCGAGGTTGGAAGAACTGCGCGCCGACTATCCACCCCGCTTTTTATCGAGCGAATAACTTTTCTACGAACCCTGAAAGAAAAACTATTTCGAATCGATCGTCTACTAAATTGCTAGTCCCGAAGTCGAAGTTGAAAATCAACAAGTCATTATTCAGAACCAAAGACAACTATTCCCTCTATCTACGAAAGACTTGAATTCCTGTATACACCAGCTTTGAAGAAGAATACATACGAGGGGCGTTCAATAAGTAATGCCCCTGACTCATTTCCACATAGCAGTAGATTAATGAAACTTGGCACAGTTATTAGTCTTTCTCTATATAGGAACCACCCAGAGTTATGCATTTCTCCCATCGTTTGATGCAGCTCTAGACACCGTTTTTGTAGAACACCCCAGGTTAATCCTCCAACCACGTCGTAACTTCAGAAATCAAGGCTGCATCATCTGGGAAACGCTTTCCTTTCAAAAACAAAGACAAAGAGATGAAAGTCAGAGCGTGCAAGGTCAGGAGAGTAAGGGGATGGGGGAGGATTTCATAGCCACACGCCCGTGCTTCTGATCTGGCGGCATGCGAGTTGTCCTGCAGGAGGAAGATACCTTTGCTGGTCTTGCCCCGCCTTTTGATTTTGAGAGCTCCTCTTAATTTCATCAAAAATGAAGCGTAATAGGCTCCTGTAACGGTGGTGCCCTTTGCCAGGAAATCTGTCATCACTACTCCGTCCTGGCCCCAGAAGACCGTGAGCAGCGGAGGGCAGCACCCTTGCCTTTTTGGAGGTGTTGAATCCAAGTGCTTCCACTGCATTGACTGGGCTTTGATAGACACAAGTTTCATCCTGTGTAATCAGTCTTTTGAAAAACTTTGACTCATCTTCTTGGCACATCTCCAAATTCATCCTCAGGCATAAAACAGCAATTTTCTCCCTTTTGTCAGAAATTACCTATATTATCCAATGGTAACTATATTAGACCAATTAGACAGAGCATGTAATTTTGTTTGTTTCTGTTATTACCAATGGTAACGATGTTAGACCAATTAGACATCGCATAACGTCATTTTGATTTTCTGTTATTACCAATGGTAACGATATTAGACATGATTGTGCAGTAAACCTTATATATATATATATATATATATATATATATATATATATATATATATATATATATTATAAATAAATATTAATTATGTATTACCTACAGACACCGATGTTTCAAGCTAATTCCCGACGGTCGGCGGGCGCGAACTCCGATCACAAATCGTCACTGATTCGCAGTCAAGAAAGTTACCAGTTGGCCACCAGAAATTAGCTTGAAATTTAGGAGGAATTTAACTTTGTAAATACCAAGTCGGCGGGTATTCACAGAGTGATCAACAACAACAACAACTCGTGTTGGACTCGCAATAAAGCTAGTAGTACTGCTTGTTATTAAATTCACTTATGTAACGTTGTTAGTTCCTTTGGAGTGTTTTAAACGGTTTATAGTGGCATGATAAGGGTATAACAACATAACATTTGAAAATTCAAATATTTCAGATTTATTTTCAATTTGATATATAATCACTAAAAATCAAGTAAACAAGATTCCCTGAATTTTAATTTCTTCATAAGACCCCTTAAGCTTAAGCCTTAAATTTTAGACATTTTCTAGAATCAAAATAATGTAATTGATTTTAATCAACATTGGAAGAAGGATTCTAGACTTACGGTTTAGTATAATTATATCTTGATTTTAATCTTGGCGAGAGGACATAAAAGTCGATGGTGCAAAACTGTTTTGCTCGGGGAATTAATTTTACCCGTCCTGTGACGGGTATTCCTCTAGTTTACTATAATTGAGATTATGTGTGTGTTTATATATCGATGTAGTTAAACATAATGACTGGTGTTATTTAAAACATTGCCACTTTAAAATAATAATATTATTTTTTGTTACAAACATGTAAAATATACTTCTCTGTTCTAGTAGATGTTTTGCGTTTACATCATGAGGGAGTCGTGTTTGCATGTGTATTTTATTTACCATCCTATCCATGAAGTCAGACACAAGTCAGCTCTGGTTTTCAAAAGCCAGTACACTATGATAAGCGCACTGTAGCCTACAAAAATGACTTAGCAGCCTCGTTGGCATTCACCGCTAGGGGTGTCTCGGGCGATTAGCAATAAACTAGCCCTTTTTAATGATAGAAATTAAAGCCATGGAATGTAGACATCCTATCAGTAAACAGAACCATTGCCCGACAGCAACAAGCGGACTGATTGTCGATGACGTATGCCTGACTGGTACGAACATCTATTCAAGCTGTGCCAGGCAACATTTCAAATGTGGGGACAGCTTTGAGCCTGAGATGATTGCATAATAAGAGATTAATGTTGTTTAAAGGTTGGGGTGACAAAGTTGGGAATGGAGAGTTTTATCGCAAAGTTCAGATGGACGTTTTTCATCACCTTTTAAAGTAGCACAGGTCAAAATCGCAGCCATTTTTAATATTTGTGTAAATACAGAATTGTTTTCTTCTTCTTTTTATAAGGCGTAACTTAGAATCCTTGTTTATGGGATCGTAGAAGCTTGTAAGTGTCTATATAATAATACGATATGGCAATTTCCTGTTTATACGTACGTTATCACCGTCCACCTCTTATTTTAAAAGATGGGATCGCACGATCGCCGAAGATGCAATGAAAAAAAAAGTAATTTTTAAACTTTCATCTGATGTCACTATGATGTCGAACGTGAAACTTGAACTGAAATACAATTTCTTAGCCTTTGGACTAAGATGAAAATGTAGTATCTGTTCTCTTCAAAGACGATGCAATAATATCGTGGTGTCTACGTTCGAATGGAAATATGTTTAATGCACGACAGCAATAGACAACAGATGAAGAATACACCTGTGAAATTTCCACAGGTCTCGCTAGTAATAGATAATTAAATACAACCCCACGGACTATACAATAGGAATATGTAGATCAAATTCTTTGAAACATTTCATCAGATAGTCCTCCACCCCGGAAAAAATTTCCTTGTAAATTCATTCTCATCATCATATTCGGTGTAATGTCTGTTTTATATGGTGGCATGTGTTGGACGGCTTTTAGAAATTTACTTCCAAACTAGTCTATCTCTGGTCAGGTCATTAGTTAAACTACAGAACCCGAAATGTGACAAACTTCCTTTGGAAGTCATTTCCTTAGTTGAGGCAAGATTTTTATAGGCCTGACGCCAACCCAGTGAGGTGATAGGGACCAGTGTTTTTTATCGAGACACTATTTATCGAGACACCATCTCTAGGTGATTGCCTACCAAAACGAAAGAGCGCTTCACTCATTTCTAAATACATCCAGTTTATTAAAATTTTCTACACTGCTGTTTAGCCAAGTCAAAACATTTGTTAAAAAACATCTAATAATTATTTGGTCGTTTTTTTTAAACGTGTCTTACTACTAGATCCTTCCGTATTTAAAAAATCCCATTAATTAGTTTGAAGATCCCAGTTCAACCATCTCTCATTCTTCTCTTGTCAAATAGTTAAATCTAAGGATTTTAATCTATTTTTTTTTAAATATTTCTACATCCAATTTAATATATCCCACAGTATCCATTTTAAGCACAGCATCGCTATACAACAGATGAAGAATACAACTGTGGAATTTCCTCTTCGCTAGTTTTAAATAATATTCTCACTGTGTGTTACATATATCACGAAGGAGTTGTTGTCTACTTTTATATGCAGATGCAGCATTTCAAATTTGGGGACAGATATAAAACTTTCTTCGTAGCTTTACTCACGTATTAAGTACTGTTGAAGTAAATACTGAAAATCGATACGTACAATATTATATCACCTTATAATATTATATGAAATTATAATTATATATATATATATATATATATATATATATATATATATATATATATTAATATATTCTTACCAGACACGATATATATATATGATTATTTTATTTACACATGTACAAAATCTGCGACACTGGCATGTCGGGATTATCGATCAACAGCTATTATAAACTGAGATGCCAGTGTCGCAGATTTTGTTCATGTCTGTGTAAATAAAAATAATATTTGATATTGAGCACTTTTTATAAACCCGGTTGAAATTCTTTGGATTACTACCCTGTGGATGTTTTACCTGGATTATATATATATATATATATATATATATATATATATATATATATATATATATATATATATATAATAAAAGAATCATCAACTTTCACTGAATATATCAAATACCTTACAGATAGAAACATAGAAGACACCACGAAATGCTGATTATTAACTAAGGCTAATAAATACTCTTCAAATAAACGAAGAAGATGTCACATATGTTTAACGGAATCTGTTGAAATTCAAACAAATAAGAGAAAACCTGATAACTACGAGAACTGAAATTTTATGATGTCCATCTTTTAAGAAATGAATTAAGTGTGATAACGTACGAACAGGAAATTGCCTTAGCGTAGTTATTATATAGCTTATCTTACTTGTTTTTGTGGAACACTTGGGGACATTTTGTGGAATCTTGGTGTTCCGGTGAAACCCGGTTGCGAAATGCTCGTTTATACTATTCTATAGGATAATGTTTATATCATGAAAGAGCAATGTTAGTATGTTTGTAAAAGCATCTCTACTTTGCCGACAGATTTGGGTCTGAGATGATTGTATGATGAGAGATTAATGTTGTTTAAAGGTTGAGGTGACAACGTTGTGAGCTCAGAGTTTTATCTAAATTAATTTTTGATGTTCGTATGTATGTTATCACCTTCCATCCCTATTTTGAAAGATGGGTTCGCCCGATCGTCGTAGATACATTGCAAAAAAAATGTAATTAAAAACAAATCATCTGATGTTGATGTTGTGTCGAACGTTAAACTAGAACTAAAATACACTTTAATGACCTTCGGGCTAGGATCAAAATGTAGTATCTGTTTTGTCCAAAGATGACACAATGGGTTCTGAGTTCGCGTCGGACGTCCATAGAATGGAAGTATTTCACAGTATCCATTTTAAGCAAAGCATCGCTATACAACAGATGAAGAATACAACTGTGGAATTTCCTCTTCGCTAGTTTTAAATAATATTCTCACTGTTTGTTACATATTGGCGTTTATATCACGAAGGAGACGTTAGGGTTAGGGCTAGGGTTAGGGTTGGTCTACTACTCTATTTTTTCAACATTTCTAATATGGGGACAGCTTTGAGCCTGAGATGATTGCATGATAAGAGATTGATGTTGGTTAGAGGTTGAGGTGAGAAAGTTGGGAGCTCAGAGTTTTATCACAAACTTCAGATGGACGTTTTTATCACGTTTTAAAGTAGCACAGGGCAAGATGGCAGCCATTTTTAATATTTATGTTTCTTCTTCTTCTTCTTTTTATAAGGCGCTATTTTAGAAGAGTTCCTTATGGGATTGTGAATGTTTGCGTGGCGTGAAGATCAAAACGAAACAGTTAATAAACACTAGTTTTTTACCCGCTCCTTGGACGGTATCTGGGTATGTCAATTTTCATCTGTACCTAGCTACTACCGATTTATAGCTGGTAAGAAGAAAAATATTTGTGCAATTTCATGAAAACAAATACGATTCTTCATATTTGTATGAGAGAGCAAGTAACTACGATGAATGTATTTACGTATTGTTTCTGTTGGCAAAATAACATTAAAAATGATGTTTGAAAGTAAAAATAATTCGCTTTAAACAAATGATACGCTTCTTAGTATGTGTATTAGAGAGCAAGTAACTACGATGAATAGCTGTTATGTCTACATTTTGTTGGTTATTGTTGTGGTGGCAACCACTCATTTGCATATACGAATAACGTTACACTATAAATGGCAAGCCTAGGTTGGCCTTAGTGTGTGTTACCTAAATGCCACCGGAAGTGACGCCGAAGAGCGTACATGTCCTCCCACCAAGACTCTCTGACTCGACACCTTCATTTGTACATACTGTAACTATACCTTTTCTTTAATACACTTATTATTGCATTCTCCTTGTTGTTTGCGTCTTCATTGTATTCCTCACTAATTATTGTTCAACCTTGCAACCACAACAGTTGGCGACGAGATATGAAGCGTCAAATATAACAGTTTGACGAAGAATTATTAAAAAAAAACAAAGTACAATGCAAAGTGTTGACGAGCAAACGGATTTTACGCTAAAGAAAAGTTTCAACTTAAGTAAAAAAAAAAAAAAAAAACTCGAACGTGGCAAAAGCGACAATTTACGCCGTTTTCTGGGAATCCGACTTGCAAACGAATGTAAAAGTGAATTTTTGTTTTGTCGCTAAACGACAAATCTGTTTTGTATTACTAAAGGACCAACTTGCAAACGAAAAGCGGATTTTGTTCTGTCGCAAAACGAAAGGTCAGACTTGTATTACGAAAAGCAAGGAAGTAACCTACGAAAAAAAAAAGTTCACCAGTGGATTCTAATTACTGCTCCCCGTTAGCAAAACAACAACTAAAGGAATCTTTTAATTAATAATTTGTTTGGCGGCGGTACTAAAAGGAAATACCATAGCTAGAAATTAAAGCTCAAAGAAAGGATTTTTTTTTTAAAGTTGTCACTGGATAACGGATAATACAGTAAAACGTCACGAAAAAAAAAAAAAAAAAATGGAAGACTTATCAAAAATGTTCATGCAATTTTTACAGGCACAAGCTGACCGCGAGGAAAGACAAAATCAGGCACAAGCTGACCGCGAGGAAAGACAAAATGAACGTTTTGCTAAAACACTGGAACTACTAAAGAGTAATCGAGAAAATGTCGACAGTGTTAATTTCTCCCATACAACTATCTTTAATAGTATGGACACATTTAATTATGTGCCGGAGGAAGGAAAGACTTTTGAAGCATACTATACAAGATACGAGGATGTCTTTCAACTGGACTGCAAAAATTGGCCAAATAGCCAGAAAGTGAGCCTCTTACTCAGGAAATTGGGTACATCAGAACACAGCAAATTCATAGATTACATATTACCTAAAAATACTGCGGAATTAGAGTTCATGGAAGCTGTGAAATTACTAAAAGAATTATTTAATCCAAATATATCTCTTTTTCATAAAAGATGGCTGTGCATGAATCTAAGAAAGATGGACAACCAAGATTATTTGACATACGCATCAGTTGTCAATAAAAACTGCGATAATTTTAAGATTGCGGAACTAACGGTAGAAGATTTTAAATGTCTAATCTTCGCACAAGGGTTAGTTTCCACGAAAAATGCAGAAATACGCAGACGAGTGTTGTCTAAGCTGGAATCTGAGCAAGATTTAACCCTCCAGAAACTAGACTGTGAAAGGGCCATTACACTAAAAAAGGATTTTAAAAATATAGAAGAATCCGGAGTGGCATATGTAAGAAAAGTTAGAAAACCATACACACCAACCAAGAACTTTACAAAGAAAAGCAATCGAAATGGAACGGGATATTACAATCCTAATAACCATAAATATAGGACAGAATATAACAAGCCTCTTCCTAGATATAACTGTAAGAGATGTGCAGAAAAGCATTGGGAATCAGATTGTCCTTATAAAAAGAAAAAATGCTACATTTGTAAGAAGGTGGGACACAAAAGCGATTGCTGCAGATATAAAGATTACACCAGAAAGAGAGTACAGCAAACAAAATCAAATACAAAATTAGACAAAGCTCGGCGAAAATACGTAAAAGTGGAAATATTTAAAACACCAATAAAGTTACAACTCGACTCCGGCTCCGATATTTCTATTATAAACCTGAATACATGGAAAAAGTTGAGTAAAAAACCAACCATGATGAAAACGAGTAAATCAGCCCGGACGGTAACTGGTGGTGGTATAAAATTTGAAGGAGAAGTTGTCCTTCCGATAAAATTAAAAGGGATTACGAAGAAATTAAAAATATTCGTACTGAAAAATAGTGAAAATCTGTTTGGAATAGATTTAATTGAGAAATTTGGACTATGGGATAAGCCAATCAATACATTCTGTAAAAAAATAGAATGTTCTTCTCCAACAACAGTAAATATAAAAGACGATTTAAAAGAATTATTTCCTGACGCATTCACGACTAAGTTAGGTCGCTGTAATAAATTCAAGGCCTCGTTTGAACTTAAAGAAAACGCCAGCCCAATTTTTAGAAAAAAGCGAAACGTTCCGTTCGCTGGGTTGGAAAAGATTAATAAAGAATTAGATAGATTGGAACAGACAGGAATTCTATCAAAAATAGAACACAGCGAGTGGGCAGCCCCCACCGTATACGTAAAGAAAAAGAATGACGAAGTTAGAGTGTGCGCAGATTTTTCGACCGGGGTCAACTCCCTATTAAAAGATCACCATTACCCTCTACCAAGCCCAGAGGAAATATTCACGAAGTTAAATGGTGGTAATATCTTCTCCAAGATAGACTTGAGCGATGCATATTTGCAAATACCGGTCGAGGAAAATTGCTCAAAAATACTATGCATCAATACGCATAAGGGATTATACAAATACAACCGATTGCCCTTTGGCATCAAAGTAGCGCCTGCCATTTTTCAGCAAGCGATGGACACCATGCTAAGTGGTATTGAGTGCGCATGTGCATACCTGGACGACATTGTTGTCAGGAGCAAATCCCTACAAGAACATAAGGAACATTTGAAACAAGTATTTACTCGAATACAAGAATTCGGCTTTAAAGTAAAAGTAGTAAATGTGACTTTTGTATGAGCGAGATTAAGTATCCTGGAAACACATAATAAACAAACATGGACGACGTCCAGACCCAGACAGATCTGCGGCAATAAAAAATATGCCAGCGCCTGATAACGTAACAACTTTGCAGAGTTTCTTAGGACTCGCAAATTATTATCAATCTTTTATTGAAGGAATGCATAACTTGCGAGCCCCCTTAAATAATCTGCTTAAAAAGGATACACCTTGGAACTGGACGCAAGAATGTCAAACCGCTTTTGACAAAATAAAGAGCGCACTAACATCCGAATTATTCTTAACGCACTTTGACACAAAATTAAAAATAGTCGTCGCTAGTGACGCTAGTTCCTACGGCTTAGGAGCATGCATTCAACATATTATGCCGGATGGGTCTAGAAAACCAATAGCGCACGCTTCGAGAACGCTGATACCAGCCGAGAGGGCATATTCACAAATCGAAAAAGAAGCATTGAGCATAATCTTTTCCGTGACTAAATTTCACCGATATTTATATGGTAGACAATTCTTACTTGAAACCGACCATAAACCGTTAGTCACGATCTATGGATCAAAAAAAGGATTGCCGGTATACACCGCAAATAGATTGCTGCGCTGGGGTACAATCTTACTTAATTACGATTTCCAGCTACAACATCTAGCATCAAAAAAGATTTGCCATGCGGATGGACTGTCAAGACTGATACCACAGAAACACAATCTGGAAGAATCAGTCATTGCAGCAATTCGGACAAATGTTGAAGTAAAAAATATGGTAGCAAACATCATTAAGGAACTACCCGTAACTTTGTCGGACATTAAAAGGGAAGCCGAGAAAGACGAATACATAAAGGACATAAAAGAGAAAATTATAACGGACACAAAGGTGCAGGAAGTTTTCTCCATATGTAACGATGTGTTACTGTACAGTGAGAGAGTGGTAATACCCAAAACATTGCAGAATAGGATGTTAAGAGATTTCCATACGGGACATCCGGGGATAAATCGAATGAAGTTGTTAATGAGAAGCTACGTGTACTGGCGTAACATGGACACTGACATAGCAGCAACAATAAATAAATGTAAAGGATGCCAGTTAGCAGCAAAATCCCCACCTATAGTACACAAACCTTGGCCGAAAACCGACCAACCATGGTCGAGAATCCACATGGACTTCGCTGGTCCAGTAGGAGAAAACTATTATTTAATTGTAGTGGATAGTTACACAAAATGGCCGGAGGTAATGCATTGCAGGAATCCAACAACGAACAACTCAATAGGGTTCCTACACGAGTTGTTTGCAAGATTCGGTGTACCAGACACACTGGTCACTGACAACGGAACGCAGTTCACATCCGCAGAGTTTAAGGAATTTTGCGACACGTTCCGAGTGAAGCACATCACGACTCCGCCGTATCATCCAAGGTCGAACGGCCTTGCGGAAAGGTTCGTGGACACGCTAAAACGAGCGTTAAAGAAATCCATTGGAACACCAACAGAAAAAGCTTTGCAACAATTCTTGCAAGTTTATAGGATCACACCACATCCTAGTACACCATCAAACATATCACCAGCTGATCTAATGTTTGCCAGAAAGGTAAAATCAGCGTTTGATAAACTGTTGCCAAGACAGGCAATTATCCGAAACACTACACACACGAGAAGAAAGAAATATAACTCGGGAGATCGAGTATATTTTAAGTGCTACAAGAATAACACATCTTACTGGGAATGTGGAGTAGTGGATAAACGCATTGGTGATTGTACATATATGATTAAAGGTCCACAGAGTATACATAAAAGGCACCTAAATGAGATAAAAAAAACGTCATATCCAAGATGATGATTATACGACAACAGTCGAAGAGGAGGAAACCATAGATGTCATATACGAATCCTTTAATTTGGAACCGCCTCAATATACACCTGAACCCCGAAGATCAGGTAGGAAAAGAAAATTTAATGAACCATTGATGGTAAACCCAAAAAGAAAAAGATATTGAAATCTGTGTGACTTCAAATCTTGGGAGGGGGGTGTTGTGGTGGCAACCACTCATTTGCATATACGAATAACGTTACACTATAAATGGCAAGCCTAGGTTGGCCTTAGTGTGTGTTACCTAAATGCCACCGGAAGTGACGCCGAAGAGCGTACATGTCCTCCCACCAAGACTCTCTGACTCGACACCTTCATTTGTACATACTGTAACTATACATTTTCTTTAATACACTTATTATTGCATTCTCCTTGTTGTTTGCGTCTTCATTGTATTCCTCACTAATTATTGTTCAACCTTGCAACCACAACAGTTATCAAAAAACAGTTACTTAGTTTTAAAAATATTTATTTATTTTTTATGTTATTATTTCATTCCTTTTTTTTTAGATAAAACACGTATCCAGTTTCAAAAATCATTTAGACTTCCGTGAGATTCGAACTCGGGTATTGACACTGTAGAAACTACTGCCTTAGTAATGTGCATTCTGCCTATTCCTTTTTTGTCAACTGATCACATGCTTCTATTTGCGTACGAACAGACGAATTCTAAAAACACCATAACGTTTTAATATTATTATTATTAAAAACTGTGTTCTGCGACTACGGTAGTAAAATGACATCCCGTAGCTGCAATCAGTCCTCCATGCTAGTTCAAGGCCATCTGGCCTTGTCATGCGCAAGTTGTCGTAGGCAATGAAGTTGTTTCACTGTACGTAGTGGTCCTAGTCCCGCCTGCTTGAGGTCAGTACGTAGTGTGCCCAGCAGATTTGTGCAGTGCCGCCCTAGTCGCGGTTGGTAGGCTTGCGAGCCAGTAACGGCAAAGTCTAGTGCCCTCTGTCAGAGAGTGTCAGGGTCCATTCGTAGGACATGGCCTAACATAGGCCATCTTTGTTCAGTGACCTTTGTGGAGAGAGTTTTTTCGTTGCACAGCTCGTATAGTGCCTTGTTGCTGATAAGTTTTTTCGGCCAGCAGTGACCTGTGATGGAACGGAGGTGTCTGCGGTGGTACGCATCCAGCTTGTCCAGCATGGCTTTTGTTATTGCCCAGCTGTTGCTATTGTAGAGTATGATGGACACGCGTTATAGAGACGGAGTCTAGTCTTCAACGGGATGTAATGAATGAAACGCTACATTGCCATGTATAGAGCGGGCTTAATAGCATATAGATAATAGAGTATTCCGCAGAGTTGTTTATAGGGACCCTGAATACTTAACGATGGATTCAATATCGCGTTTATGTCAGATAATAACGATTAATGAACATTTTTTCTCGAAGAAATTAAACAGAAAATATGCTGATTACTTTATGGACGGTTTTTAAAAAGGATTATATAAACCCAATGAATTTGAACTAAGATATGATATGATAGCGTATTTTTTCGTTAATATATATATATTCTTTTATTTATTTTATACGTACATAAATGTAATCCACGGACACGCGTTTCTGGTTCACAGCCGTCATCAGCATGGCTAATTTTGACAAGGATCGAACCTTCGATACTGATGTATATAGTCCAGCGTTTTACCATCAGACCAAGACGCTCTGTCTAGAAATATGTACGATTTTTATCACCTAAATATTTAATGTATTTTTATGTAATTATTTACCTTATCAGACAAAAAAAAAAAAAAAAAAAACAATCAGCAGGAAAAACAGTGTACGATTTCTATCACTTAAATATTTAATGTATTTTTATGTAATTATATTTATTGTTAAAAGAAACGAACATTGCAATCATCAATAAAAATAATTACATAAAAATGCATTAAATATTTCGGTGATAAAAATCGTACATAATTCTAGACAAGCGTCTTGGTCCAGCGGTAAAGACGCTGAACTATAGACATGCTGATGACGGCTGTGAGCCAGAAACACGTGTCCATGGATTATTTTTATGTACGTATAAAATAAATACATATATACATATATATATATATACTTAGCATAGGAATTCTGATATATATATATATATATATATATATATATATATATATATATATAGTCATCCACATACAGACTGTTTCGCAGCTCATCAGTGCAGCTAGACCAGTTAGTGCCTCAAGCCGGGATCGAAACGCAACCGTCGAGCTGATATATATATATATATATATATATATATATATATATATATATATATATATATATATATATATATATATATATCAGAATTCCTATGCTTGTTTATACCTTTTTCTTTTTTTTCCTTTTTTTAATGATCGAAAGAAACAAATTAATGTACGTTCTATATGTATCAATAACGCTTTCGATTCTTTGTCGAATCATCTTCAGGTGACGAAAACAAATTCACAATATAATACCATATATATATACATATATATATAAACCCTTAGTTCATTCAGGGAACAATTTTACATATATTAATCAAAGAACGCTTTTATTTGTAGACAATATGTAAATATAGATATAGCACGATATGAACATCTATATGCAAAATTAGGATTAAATAAGTATACCCTTTGAAAGAAATATATAAAGAAATATATGAATATTAGATACACTTCAGTATTTTCAGCGGGTGGACTTTTATGCATTGAGGAATCCTCGTCAAGGAAAAAATCAATGCTATTTTGTAAATCACGAAAATATATGTTATTGTGAGAGGCAGAAACAATTGTCTGGAAATAAAAGTGTTTTTGATGAATATATGGAAAATTATTCCATGAATTAACTAAGGTTTCAAATAATATTTAATTAAGAGTTCTAATCGTACACAATTTAGCTATAGCTTGAACTTCAACCTAACCCTAACCCTAACATAAACTTTTGTTATTAACCAAATTTATATATATATATACATATATATATATATATATATATATATATATATATATATATAGTAAGCTATGAAAATATATATGATATCTTTTTCAATTTTTTCAATTTTTTCAATTTTTCATTTTTGGACTATCACTCATTTCCTGGATCAATCTTCAGTCAACCTCCTTGATATCTTTCCTCGATATGTTTTTAAATTGTATGACTTGGATGGATTGTATAGATTTAACAAAAAAGTATGTTTTTGGGTTGATATATTTGATGTTATATACTTTTATGTATTTTTGTATATATTTTTATATATTTTCAAAGTGTAATTTTATTACATGCAGTAATGTCACTGCGGTAATGGTCCTCTGAGGAGAAGAATTATCTTTGAAAACTCATGAGTTAAGGACGTTAAGATACTTTGATACTGAGTGAAATTAAAACTGAATTGTTTAAACTTCGATTATTGAGGAAGTGGTCATTTGATGAGTACCACTGGAGAGCCATGAATTTTAAAACTGTTCTGTTTTTAAATCTCCGAAACAGTTACATGATAAACAGCTGATGATCCTCGTTTTAATATTTCGCACTTCAAGTTAAGCTCCCATGTTTTTGTTTCACTGTTATATACTTGAATCCCCTTTTGTATTTGTAAATTTTCCAACGGTGCGTCGGCTTATGCAAGTGTTAAGTCTTCGATATTTTGGATTTAGTTAGTATCCCTGGGAATTTAAACTGCATTTTCTTTCTTTAAAATGATTCGAAGGTGCTTTAGACTATATATATATATATATATATATATATATATATATATATAATTTTTCAAGTATTATAAAATAATTATTTCATATTAATCCCTGATGCGATAATATATATATATATATATATATATATATATATATATATATATATATATATATATATATATATATATATATATATATATATATAAAATCATCCAGGTAAAACATCCCCAGGATAGTAATCCAAAGAATTTTAACCGGTTTATAAAAAGTGCTCAATATCAAATAGAGCTTTTATATATGATTATTTTTATTTACACAGACATGTACAAAATCTGCGACACTGGCATGTCGATGTTTTCGATCAACAGCTATTATAATATTATATATAATATTATATTATTATAATTATTCAGATTCATAATATTAAGTCAGGTTCATTTTATATTACAAAAAAAACAAAGAAAAGAGCAAACTCACATGTGGGTGAAACCACCAGTACGTGAGTTTGCTCTTCTCTTTTCTTTCTGTATAGTGTAGGTTTTTTTCAAGACACTTTAATCAAAGAATTTTTTACTCTTTGTGAATTTTTCTGATGATTTTGTAATGTTGCAAAGACCATATTGTCATAAAAATGTTGTTTGGCACAAGACAAATGAAACAGACCGTAAAAAATATATCTCACAGAAATGTTCTGTTTTTTAGAAATGTGAAAAAATAAAAAATGAAAATAAAATAAAAATATTGTTATTGGAATATAAAATGAACCTGACTTATATATATATATATATATATATATATATATATATATATATATATATATATATATATATATATATATATATATATATATATATATATATATATAGCACTAATATACTTAAATGCTTATAATACCTAATAAACATAGTTAAATTTTCCCGCCATAATTAATTATTAATCTCACTCCAGGTCTTTACCTGTTTGTCATTATTCCACTGACGATGGACCCAGACGGGTCAGAAAGTACTCTGGACCAACATGTACACTATGGCAGTTTCATCAGCCAATTTCCTTCCGAGATTAAGATTTTAATCCGGAAAATTGAAGAGATCAACACTAAAATAGCCAGACAAAAATTGTCGGTTATTTTTAATAATACGTGTCTTAAAGAAAAAATGCTGCCTCGATACACACACATATATATATATATATATATATATATATATATATATATATATATATATATATATATATATATATATATATATATATATATATAAATATGCTTTAAACATCTAAATATGAGATTACAGCAGTCTATTTCAATCTATTATGATTTCAATAAACTTTTATGGTTATACTTTGTTATTTAAATGTTCCATAAAACAAACACCGTGATGCAACATTGAGGCGATAGGGCAGGGGCTGGAGCTTGGTAGACAGTGTGAAACTTATTAGATTAAAGGCGTTCTTTTAACCTTGTCTAAGAGGGAGATACGCGTGGTTGCACCAGCCTATATATGCCAACAATACTCCATGCATTTGCGAATGGTGACTTTGTAGAGATATAGGATAGTTGCAGGTGTTCTACGACTTTCTATTAAATAATCAATGCATGTGATACTATGGACTGCTCCCCCCCCCCCCGCCGTCCCATATCCAAGACCCAGGACAAGGTGAGAGAAATGATTCACAAAAAGGAAAGTGATCGGAAATGAGAAAAGATAACAGGCGATAGGGAGGCCGGTGAAATCTTTTGTAACCTCTCAGACTGAGTGGCGCCCTACCTATTAAGTTCTGGCTTTTCGATGGTCGGAGGGCGATAGAGAGAGTGACTGAAAAAAAGATCGGACATCTACGGCTTTTGGTCGAAACTAGATATATTGAGTAGACGGGACATACGATAGTCAGTCCAACTTCGGAAGAGATCAGATACGGTAGACCTGAGGAGTCAGTCAGATCGCCGAGAGAGTCCGAAATTCAACGACTCGGCGTTGGGCAAAGTCGGACATTTATCAACAGACATCCTTCAGGTTCCTTTTCCGCGACGACGATGTTTTTGTCAATTACACACACAGTATTTTTGAAATACAGACGTTGACATCTAATGGACGATAATGCAAGCTTTTGTCATTTAGGAACATTAATAAGTAAAAATAAATATCCAGACAGTGAAAATGTATACTTTGAAGTTCACGTGATAACTTAATCATCGGACCCCCCCCCCTATCTTGTTCTTGCGGACCCACTGTGGTCCGTGGACCACAGTCTGAAAACTCCTGGTCTAGATGTCGCATGTTATTACATGCACACAATTACACAGTCGTGTCTGCCTTATTTACAAAGAAAAATTAATATTCGTAACAAAAAAGAAATTTAGTTCAAAACGAGAAAATCCCGAAAACTTACTTTATATATATATATATATATATATATATATATATATACATATACATATATATATATATATATATATATATATATATTAATAAATACTTTTTTATCCATATACATATATTTTTCGTCTTAAGAAGACTTATCAGTGTGCCTAGGTAAGGCTATACAACCGGTCGTTGGGTCCGAACACTGGACTAAAGTCACCTTTGACTTCCATCAGACGTCTTTTCCCGCTCGGACGTGGAATGGAAATATACCTATTTAAGATCCTATAGAGTGTTCATACTTTCTTGTAAGGGGAGGGAACTTTGCAATATTGCTTTTATTCAGAAGCTTTTCATATTTCCCTACAGAGGGTTTTACCTTTGAAGGAAATAATTAAATATGTTTATAATAAATATTTTTTATTTAGACGCACACATATATGTTTCGTCATAATGAGGGTCACCAGTGTGGCTATGTAAGGCTATACCATCGGTCGCTGGTTTCAAATACCAAAAAGAGAAAGAGACAAAGAGAGAAAGCGAGACTCAAGAGTGACTGTTGCTGCCCGGAAATAAAAGTAGTTCTTATATATTACTAATAGAATATCCGCCCCAGGACGAGTATAAGCAATAAATATAGCATTAGTTTCAAAAAATAAATTGGGGGTATGGTACCGTTTCGGTGACACCCACCAAAATGGTATAGTTTTACAAAATAATATTGTACCCACGTTACATACCCTGTTTCTTAGAATATATATTCAATAATTCATGATGATAAATAAAATAGTTGCACATACATATTATTAACGCTCACGCGCGCGCATTAATCGTTTTAAAAATGCATTACTTAATGTAAATTATTCTCTATTAATTTTTTCATATCTAACTTATTTAAAAAATATGTTTTGGACATCAATTTTACAAAAATAATATAATGTGCTCATTGTTGCTGTATTTTTTTAGAATATATATTGCAAAATTCATAATGATTCGTTTATTAGTTTAGGAGATTAAAATTTGGGTAGGTGCGAGTTTGGGTGGGCACCCCCCCCCCCTAAATGGTAAAGTTTACAAAAAATTAATGTGCCCATGTTACTGACCGGGTTGCCGAGAATATATATTCCATAATCCATACTGATCGGTTCATAAAAGATAAATAATTCAACCTCTAAATGTTAACATTTACAAAGAAAATAATGTTTTTTTAGAATATATATTTAAAAATTTATAATGATCATTGGTTAAGGAGATTACCCTATATATATATATATATATATATATATATATATATATATATATATATATATATAGTTTAAATACCATTCAACTGCAATAAATGGATTAATATTATACTGAGATATTAATTGAATTTTTTAGTATAGTAAGAAAAAATCTGTCTGTTTTTGCTGATGGTTTTAATACTGAAATATTTGCTATTTTGTTATATTCTCTGTGTGATAATTATATGGGAGTGTAATAATCGATGTTATTATATCCGTTTATATATGTTACTGGTGTAAGTATATTCGCTTGTAAAGTGTGTATCTGTGTGTGCTATAGAGAATATAAGAAATAATCAGTGACATATGTGTATATCTGTATGTTCATATTTCCAATAGGTTTGACTTGTCCGCCCATTTGACATTTATAGAGTTTAAATTCTCTTAATTTCCATGTTAATTGGTGTTGACCTAGGGGTAGAATATAAGGCTGCGAGTCAAAGGTTACTTTTCAACTGGGTTCGAATCCTTCGACCGGAAAAAAATAACATCTCCTACACTGAAGATTGCATAAGCATAAAACACCGGTGTCTATATGTATTAGTAATAAATATTTATTTTACAGATATTGTTATCGATCACTTAAATACAAGGACTGGACCTCTAGGAAAATATATAATAATAAGCAGTCACAGAAGGCGCAATGCGATGTTCCAGCCTCTATTGTTGTTGAACACTGTCTGACTCAGCTTACTGATTGACATTTATAGAGTTTTAATTCTCTTTATTTCTATGTTAATTGGTGTAGGCTTAAGGGTAGAATATCAGGCTGCGAGTCAGAGGTTATTTATATATAAGGCTTTAGAGTCACTTCCTCTTGCACATTAAAGACAATATTTATTTCGCCCCCCCCCCCCAAGTCCTTGTCAACGGGATATATAAAAACATAGATATATGTATATATACAAATAAATACACATTTGTCCTTTTTTAAAGACCGGAGGGAGTATTAATGTGTGTGTATATATTTTCTCCTTGTGATTGGTTGAGCTGCAATCTGATTGGTTTGGCGTGGGAACAAGACGCAGATTGTCGAATTGGCGGCAAGAAAAAAAACACCGATGTTTATGTTGACAGCTGTACGGCCTTGATATTGTTCGGCCACTTTGTTTTTAATTTACGTAACTGTTTTCACAGAACGTAAAGATAGTCAAAATGCGGTTTAACTTTACCAAAACTATCAGTGTTTACAATCAGCCTTTTCTTGTGCGCGATTGTGTGTGCGTGGATAAGGTAAGCGTGTGTTTAAATATTGTTTTTATTTATGAAGGAACGCTAAGTATCTTAAATATATTTATGAGGTAATGTGACCCTCAGTGCCTTTGCGAGAAGAAAGCAAGAAAAAATGAATGAATGAAGAAAATAAAGGGGGAGGGTAGAAATAATAAAAGAAGAGAATGACCAAAGAAAGCAAGGAAAAAGAGGGAGGGGGAAAAGAATAGGGAAAGGGAAGAGAGAGGAAGAAAGAAACGAATGACAGCTAAAAAATAGAAAGAAAGATACAACTGATGCATGAATAAATAAGTTTGTGAAAGACATAGAGAAGGAAATTTAAAAAATGAAATAAATAAAAGACAGAATGAATAAAAAATAAATAATGAAAAGAGATGATGAAATAATCAAAGAAACGAATAGAAGACCAGAAAGAAAATAAATGATTTTTTAAAGATGTTGAAGGGAAGAAAAAACGAAAGAAATAAAAGACAGAATGAATTAAAAAAATCATTTTAAAAAAAGATTGGGAAATAATCAAAGAAACGTATAGAAGACAAGAAAGAAAATAAATGATTTTTTAAAGACGGAGAAGGGAAGAAAAAACGAAAGAAATAAAAGACAATGAATAAAAAATAAATGATAAAAAGATGAGGATATAATCAAGGAAACGAATGAAAGACAAGAAAAAAATAAATGATTTTTTAAGATAGAGAAGAGAAGAAAAAACGAAAGAAATAAAAGACAGAATGAATAAAAAAATAAATAATAAAAAAAGATGGGGAAATAATCAAAGAAACGAATGAAAGACAAGAAAGAAAATAAATGATTTTTAAAGACGGAGAAGGGAAGAAAAGAATGAATGAACAAAAATCGTTTTATATATAAAATTCAATGTCTGTATGTGTGTGTGGGGTGGGGGGTGGGGGGTGCTTTTTGCGTGTTCTCTATAGATAGAAAATATATGAAATCTATATAAAATCTAAAAATGTATTCTTATGTAAAATTTACTGTGGAAGACAATAGAAGTGTGTGCGAATCTCCAAATGCACCCCTGAAACAGCTATGGGGGAATAACCCCTTAAAACTTCAAATGTATCTTATTTTTATGAAATTTAAATCATATGTATAATATTTTCTGTGGAAGACAATGGAAGTGTCCCTGAATATCTACGTTACCCTCTATGTGCCGAACATCTACGTGCTTTCATTTCTAAGTTACCCATAGGGACAGAACTCCTTTAAACCTTCAAATATGTATATTTGATTTTAATGAAATTTAAACCATATGTATAAGACACTAATTCAGAGAGTTTTCCAGCTATATTAGGGGCGAAACTGGAGGAGCGGCTTTAGTAAAAAACAAAGAAAGTAATATGGTGCTATGAGCATAGTGAAAAAGTGCATAGTAGTGATCTTCAACGTTGGATCTTCCTGCTTGTAATAGATAATAGCGTGTATTATCTTGCGGGGTTCGCGCTGCGTTTATCCGATATAACGATTGTTGCATGTGTTGAAAGGGATGTCATAAATGCTAGTTTCTGTTTTAGGTGTGGTGTCGATGCTTTTATGTTTGCTTGCTCTTATCAAAACTTCTTCTAACGCTGAATCTAACAATAAGATAAAACAACGAATGGGAGTTTTCACATTATGTCCATCCATATTCATAGACAATCAACAAATGCTAACTGATAGAATTAATATCTCTACTGACATATCAAAGCAATATCCTTTGATCATAATTAGTCCGTGTATGCATTCAAGTTTTTTGCAAAACTTTAAAAAGAGAAAAAAAATCATTTAAAAAACCATCTTTATTGTGACGAAAGAGTTTATTAATGTGAATTTAGAATATTATATTTCCTATTATTAAAATTTTAAAAATTAAAATTTGTTAAATTTAAAAAATCTATTAGAAAAATCGATCTATTTATCGATCTATTACAAATTAATTAATACACGTGATATTATAATATTTTAATATATTATAACATTTTAATGTATTATAACATTTTAATATATTATAATCTATTAATACACTAATATTGATGATACACTAATTTTCTTTTACAATAATAATAACACGCAGGTGATAATTAATTTAAACAATTTAATAAACACTAATTTAATAAAAACTAATTTAATTTAATAAAAATTCATTTAATAAACACTAATAATACACTAATTTAATAAACACTAATTTAATAAAAACTAATTTAATTTTATAAAAATTCATTTAATAAACACTAATAGTACACTAATTTAATAAACACTAATTTAATAAAAACTAATTTAATTTTATAAAAATTCATTTGATAAACACTAATAGTACACTAATTTAATAAACACTGATAATACACTAATTTAATAAACACTAATTTAATAAAAACTAATTTAATTTAATAAAAACTAATTTAATAAACACTAATACACTAATATTAATATAATATATTAATATACGTTTAATTAATTTATTAATAAAAATAGATCTATTAAAAAAATCGATTTAAAAAATGTATAAATTTAATTTAAAATTTAAAAAATTAAAATCAAAATTAAAATTTAAATATTTATAATTGTGAAATCTCCTAGGGGACGAAAGAACTAAGTATGTGTTGGATAATGGCCCTATAAAAATGGACGTATCTGTTGGAATTCGTTGGTTTGACTTGCGCGAATTAACGTGGGGTGGACCGGCAGTCGAGTGAGAATGGAGCCTGTTCTCACAGTCAGAGATCACAGACGTGATAGGGTCGCCGTGTGATGAGACCCCGGATCAAGGGTCGGTGTGCCCCTGCGAGAGGCTCTGTGACGTCACAGACCTTTGCGTGGGAAACAGAGGGATCCGTGACGTCACTTGTTCTTCGTGAGAAGCGAGTTTCGGCAGTCTGGGTTTTGGCGGCAAACCGATGAGACGTGATTGTTAAAATGTAATTTACAACAGATAAGTGAAATATTTCCCTAAGAAAATACAACCGAGAAATATCCTTTCTCCCACCCCCCTCTCTCTATTAATGGTTAAGAAAATAATTGTTAACTACGATAAAGTAGTGATTGCTCTCTCTGTCTCTCTCGACGTAGTGAATGACTCCCAGCTGATATAACAAACGCTTGTAATAAAAAGAATTGAAAGTAAAAAGAGCGTTGTTTGGTGAGTCCATCGTGGAGTTTTGTTGCAAACAACGGACGGCGTGGTTCACGGCAGGAAGGAAAGAAGAAAGAATTCATCCACTATACGACACGACCCTCTACACGGCGAGGGAGAAATCTAAGGTATGGAAACAATATATGAACTATGTGATTTATGATGTTTTAAAAATGACGAGTATTAAATGGGAACCGTCATGGCCCTTTCAGGGACGAGTATACGAAATGAGGAAAGCCACGGCCCGTATCGAGAAGAGTGTACGAAACGCGTACTGCCGTGGTTCAGGAAGAGTAGGGTTATGCAACATATAGAACTTAGCGTTAATTTTGTATTTATAGCGTGTATAAAATTCCGTTTATCCAACAACTCTTTTCTTGCCTAAACAGAGTACAGAGTCGACTTCACAATCTAGTGGGGGGGTGATCTCTCCTTTTCCCTACAGCCAATTTCTCACAGATAAAACGTTGCAAATGTTTCTCTACTATGTCGTTATTTCCATGGAAGGTGCTCGACTGAGCTCCGACCTCTGGTTTCTACTTGTAAAACATTCGTAACAAGAAATCGTTCCACCACAACTTCCATGAACATAGTTTCTTTCCAAGAATTTTCCATCTGTGGAAAACATTAGTCATCGTCAAATCCAATGTCATTCACAGCAAGAACTCGTCTAACTGCACATAACTTTCCTTTTTTCTTCCATGTACCAAACATCAAATGGAACTTTCATGAACAGAGTTTTTTTCAAAGAACTTCTCATCTGTGGAACACATTACTATAGGACTACTTCGCTGCCAACTACAACATATTTATCTTCAGATCCAATGTCAACAAATACTTGTCATAAACCGTTATCTTAAGTAATCAAATTTTGTTCATTCCATTCATCATTTTCAATCCTCTCATAATAGTGTTCATCATTCAACTGACAATCACATTAACCCTTATCCTCGAGTGGATGTTGGCCTTTAAATGGTGACTTTAAATGTTACTTTTTATTTTATTGTTTGAATTTTTTGTCTTGGTGAAGACTCACATGAAATAGACTTTCTGTTTTTACATATTGACTGTTTGGGGAAGTTTGCCTGAGCATGTGTCGTCTTGGGTACAGGCAGGGCGGGATTTAAACACAAACTCATGATGTCAATATAACACGCAAATGAGTTTTATTAAATAGAACTCGACAATGTACCACAGAAATGAACTTTATTAAACAGAACTCGACATTTGATATAGTGATGCTTGAAATAAAAAACGAGGAGAGGAGAGCGGTAGTAAGAGGGGGGAAATAGATGCTGCATGTAGTGGGTTGGGTACGTGCGGAAGGAAGTAGGTGGAAATGTAAGGCAGGAAAAGAATAGGAGACAAATAGTGAGGAAGATACATGAGAGAGGAGTGGGTGGAAGGTTAGCAAGAAGAGGGTGTTGTCCCTCACTATCCACCAAGCTCCAGCCCCTGTGTCATCGCCGCAATGTTGCTTCCTTGTGCTAGTTTTACAAGTACTTCAATGGATTGTGCTCTGATGAACTTGCTGCTCTGGTGCCCTCACGACGTAGATTCACTAGACCAACCCGACAATCTGCCAAATCCCATCCATTCACTGTGAAGGTCCCCAGTTGCCGAAGAGCTTTCTACTCTAAAATCTTCTTTGCTCATGCTGCTGGACTCTGGAACTCCCTCCTTGCTCCCTGTTTTCCTGACGGTACTGACATGCAGAAATTTAAAACTAATGTAAACAGACATCTTGTTGCGCAGCTCCTAATTTAGGTTTATCCCCCCCCCTTAAAAAAACCGTTCACCCTTTTTCTCAATAGCCCTTTACGTCTACAGCGGCGGCCTGCCTTGTTTGGTGTGAAGTATGTCTAAAAAAATATGTAATTAGCATATCATTTAGGGTCTGGGATGTGACAGTGCTATAGTGAATACCGACGAAGACTCATGCTGTGGATCTGCACAACCGAGTGCTGTAGGCAACTTTCACATAGTCCCTCATGTAAGTACTTGATTCTATCAGGGGAAACCAGTGCCAAACAAATCAATAGATCTTCAAGCAAATCAATAGATCTTGTCGAGGAGAGGACACTATCAAAAGAAAGAATGACAAAGTTTATACATACAAAATAATTTATTTTTATTAACAACTTTGTTAAGACAATGAAAGATAAAGAGTTCGTGAAAGAATGAGAGTTAGAAGAATCCAAGAACGGTTTTTAAAAGAAAAGTGGTGGACTTAATATTACTTGAGCTGTGATTGGTTGAAAGAAAATGCTTATTTGAGCTTTTCTCGAATCGAGAGTCGATATGTAATAACAACATTTGCTGCTGCTGCTTTGAACAATCTTAAAAGGCTAAGTCATCTGAATTTCGCTTTGTTTAATTAAAGTATGCAATGTAGAAAGAAAAGAAAACAGACAGGAACAAAGACGAACAGACAGAAAGACAACTTTAAACTTTGATACGCTCTAATTTTAAAACATAGCGGTATTTAAGGTAACACCTTTCTATAATACCATTTCTAGATGGCCTGTATGCACAGCGAGTCGGAAATTTACACACACTCGTTCATGAACTGCCCGAATTGTTGACTGCAGAAGGCAGTGTCCTTATCAGCCAGAATCTCGGCTCACGTTAAAAAAATACTGATTCTAATTGTCAGGTCACATGTGCAGTGTCTTGCCGTTGTGTGGCCGCCAGATTGAAAACCGTGTGGGTCCACAATCGATCAGTGTCAAAAAATGGCAACCATTGTAGTGTGTGATGTCCATGCCTAGTCGGTTCCATACCTCCTGCACACTGAGACCTCCCTTTTTCCATTGCACTGGAGCTGGATCTATTGTGTGGCATTCCTCACAATTCCGAATAACTGCCTTTACTGCCGCTTTAGACACAGACGGGTCGATTCACACAAAATATAATGTTCGCCTGATTTCAGGATGTCCACCTTACGCCGAAATAGCTTGTTACCTAACTGTGCCAGAAAAATCATTTAATAAAAAAAAAAGTTTTGACTGTAATTCAACTTCCAACCGTTTTTCGTGCAACCCCCTTTTTATCTGCAATCCAAATCGCTTCCCCCTCTCAGATGTCCTCTTCATTTCTATCAGCTGATCTCCAGATATGCAAATCAGATACCACTATAAAAACCTGCACTTATGAAGAGAAGCCTTTCTTTAACCTGTAGACACGACATGCGAAGCACCCCATTCTTTTTCCTGCTGGTGAGTGTTCCTCTTTATTGTCACACTCCCCCTAATCGTATGATCACACAAGTGACAGATGGTGGCTGATCGCTTTATCCTAGTACTTCTCCATAGTGGGACAGTTATTTCTTCCTCTCTTACATCAGATGTACCAGGACCTTACTTAAAAATGGCAGCATTTAAGGTGACAAAGATAGCGAAAGGTTGAACACTGCTAATTAAAAGAACAACAAAAAAACATGGCCGCTTAATTAAGGGCAAATTGTATTAAATTCCTCTTTTGATCGGAAGTTATCTTGTTTCAATACTGCGAAGGGCGTATTGTCCTTTACATTAACATGTGACCTTTGAAATCTGGAAATTTTATATTCAGCGAAATTTTAAAAAAACAACAAACACCAGAGACAGAAAGAGTTTACTTGATCGGACACCAGTTTCGGCAAAATAAATTAGAAACTAATGGCGCATAAATATGAATTATTTGTTTGTTTGTTCTATCTTTTTTGTTCTGTTATTTTTCTCTGTTTTTTTTTGTTTGTTTGTTTGTTTTGTTTTTTTGTCAGGCTAAAGTCTGCACTAAAATAATTAAACGGGCAAGGGATTAGTTTTTCTTTCATTACCAATTAAATTTATAAAATAAATAAAAGCTAAATTTGTTTCACTAACATTCTGACTATATACCACTCTCACTGTGTTTACACATATCTGTTTCTGTCTGTCACATATATCAATCTCATTTTGTCATATATATATATATATATATATACAATTAATTATAGATAAAATAGTTATACAGGGTGACGTGTTTCGCCGTTACTGCGGCTCATCAGGATTCGAAACCGTGATCACAGAGATTGCAAGTGCATAACTATTAAATTAAACACAGCTATTATCGCTAACGCTAACAACAAATAACCAAAACATTTATAAGCGAAAAAGCATCACGTATTTCAGATGCGTCATTATGGCTTACTGAAAAAGTACCAGATTACAGTATCTATAATGACTTAAATAAGTAAATAATATATATATATATACATGTTTGTTATACACACATGTATGTATGTATTTATATATATATATATATATATATATATATATATATATATATATATATATATATATATTCCATGATAAATGCCAGTATACTGAAATCATATGCACTTAATAGGGTTAAGATGTAAATTCATATACACTAAATGTACAAAAGCAACGAAATTCCTAAATTTTTACACTTTTATTGTTATTAAAGGTGTGCGAGCACAACAGGGCTATGTATTTTACTGGTAGGAATTTTTCTTCAGCGCACCTCACACACTTCATCCACTCATGCATAGAGATTTATACTGTAGTGATGTGATAATGAAATGGTTTGGTTGATATGTAGTCATACCCTATTCAACTTCATGTTACTGGTAATGTCAGGGTGAGGAGATTAAACGTCCAACTCTCGAGAAGAGTAGTATCTGCCATGACAATTGGTGGTGTCTTATTATTGTTAAAGGAAAGACGCTTTGACTTGGTAGCATTAAATGTGACCATCCATTTTTGAAAATGGTAGCATTAAAAGATTCAGGTTACAATGAAAAAATTAGTTTCCACAATAACATAGAACCCCTTAGTATTAATAACAATAATATGACCTGGCAGAAAC
>OY744515.1:90756019-90866019 GCA_963556195.1 Sepiola atlantica
ATAATAATAATAATAATAATAATAATAATAATAATAATAATAATAATAATAATAATAATAATAATAATAATAATAATAATAATAATAATAATAATAATAATAATAATAATAATAATAATAATAATAATAATAATAATAATAATAATAATAATAATAATATAATAATAATAATAATAATAATAATAATAATAATAATAATAATAATAATAATAATAATAATAATAATAATAATAATAATAATAATAATAATAATAATAATAATAATAATAATAATAATAATAATAATAATAATAATAATAATAATAATAATAATAATAATAATAATAATAATAATAATAATAATAATAATAATAATAATAATAATAATAATAATAATAATAATAATAATAATAATAATAATAATAATAATAATAATAATAATAATAATAATAATAATAATAATAATAATAATAATAATAATAATAATAATAATAATATAATAATAATAATAATAATAATAATAATAATAATAATAATAATAATAATAATAATAATAATAATAATAATAATAATAATAATAATAATAATAATAATAATAATAATAATAATAATAATAATAATAATAATAATAATAATAATAATAATAATAATAATAATAATAATAATAATAATAATAATAATAATAATAATAATAATAATAATAATAATAATAATAATAATAATAATAATAATAATAATAATAATAATAATAATAATAATAATAATAATAATAATAATAATAATAATAATAATAATAATAATAATAATAATAATAATAATAATAATAATAATAATAATAATAATAATAATAATAATAATAATAATAATAATAATAATAATAATAATAATAATAATAATAATAATAATAATAATAATAATAATAATAATAATAATAATAATAATAATAATAATAATAATAATAATAATAATAATAATAATAATAATAATAATAATAATAATAATAATAATAATAATAATAATAATAATAATAATAATAATAATAATAATAATAATAATAATAATAATAATAATAATAATAATAATAATAATAATAATAATAATAATAATAATAATAATAATAATAATAATAATAATAATAATAATAATAATAATAATAATAATAATAATAATAATAATAATAATAATAATAATAATAATAATAATAATAATAATAATAATAATAATAATAATAATAATAATAATAATAATAATAATAATAATAATAATAATAATAATAATAATAATAATAATAATAATAATAATAATAATAATAATAATAATAATAATAATAATAATAATAATAATAATAATAATAATAATAATAATAATAATAATAATAATAATAATAATAATAATAATAATAATAATAATAATAATAATAATAATAATAATAATAATAATAATAATATAATAATAATAATAATAATAATAATAATAATAATAATAATAATAATAATAATAATAATAATAATAATAATAATAATAATAATAATAATAATAATAACTAGCGGGACCCGTGTAAATTACACGGAATTTTTAAATTTTTTAATTTTTATTTTTACTTACACCGAAGTTATCGTCTGCCACACTGACCCTAACTCTAACGACGGGGTCAAAGTTAGCGCGGGTCCTAATGTAACAAAGCACCCTCTATTTGTTAGTTACGCTTGCTTTATTATGAGCCCTCCCTTCTAGATAAGAGTGAAATAATTTTTTAAATGATAACTCGTGTACGATGGACACTGCGCATATCTACTAAAAAAGGTTGATATGCTATCCGTTCACAAAAAAAAAAATAATAATAATAATACTGGCCCTCTCTACAACCAAAAGAAAACGTAATTAAATAGATAATGCCCTTAAAAACGCCAAAATAAAAAACAAAAAATAGATTTAAGTTTAAAGCAACACAAAAAAGAACTTTTTAACCAGGTGAGTAGCATACAAAGATTCGGAAGGTCGTTGCTTTCGATGTAAGCATGACACACAAAATCACACACGCTATTGTATTGATATGTGTCTACCCGGTCGTCCCCTCCCTACCTCTCTTCCCCTTCTCCTTAAAATGTAGAAAAAAATCTTTGAAGTTGGTTGGGATCGAACTATAAACCAGTCGGGCCAAAGTTAAAAACAAAACTTCTACGTCGCTAACCGTTACGCCAGAGCGAAATAAGTGAACATTTAACAAAATTAAGCAATTTGAATGTTTTTTAAAATCTAGCTGCGACACGCATGCGCAGAGCTTTTGCCACAAGCGTGACACACGAACACACACGCTATCGTATTAATATATAGATAATAATAATAATAATAATAATAATAATAATAATAATAATAATAATAATAATAATAATAATAATAATAATAATAATAATAATAATAATAATAGATATTTGTTATTGTTTATTATCTATGTACGTATACGTTTCGTCCTTAAATAATCGGGACTCATCAGCATAGAGATATAACTATTCACTACCGGTCGTGCGATTCGAAACCCCGGATTACGAGTATTTTACAATATATATATATATTGTGTGGGTTCCCCCACATGTGAGTTTGCTCTTTTCTTTGTTTTTTGTTTGGTTTCACCCAAAAATGAACCAATGTATAGTGTAGGTTTTTTTCAAGACACTTTAATCCAATAACTTTTTACATCTTTACTCTGTGAATTTTTCTGATTTTTTTTGTAGTATTGCGGAGACGATATTGCCATGAAAATGTTGTTTGGCTCACGACAAATGAAACGGACCGTAAAGAATATATCTCACAGAAATGTTATTTCTTTTGGAAAGGTGAAAAAATAAAAATAATAAAATAAAAACATGGTTGATTGGAATATAAAATGAGCTGACATATATACAGTTGACAATTTGGTTAGCTGAGATCCCCGCACCTGTTTTAGGCATATACTCTGGATAATACATTCGTTTCGGCTTGCAAAGTTTATTCGTGAACTTAGGTGTTGTTAAGATAATGATTACCTCTGTGCTATATCCAGTTTGTTCACTAATGTGCTTCTCGATGAAACTATCGAGATTTGTGCCAATAGTTTTTATCGCAGTTCCCTAGATGAGCTGACATTTACGGAGAATATATTTGTCGAACTTATGGACTTGGCTACTAAGTGGCTAAGACCAAAGTGTAGTATCTGTTCCGATGGATACTACACCCCATGGACTTGTATTGTCTTGACCTTCGGGGCTTGATTTACGCCGGTCTATGGGTCTGTCCTGTGCAGTTCTAGGAGGTCCACCCTCCCAGGCTTCGCCTCCCCTCTTTGGGGAGGAGTAAGTTTATTGCTTACTGCCTGAGGCGCCCCTACCGGGGAATGCCGACGGGGCTGCCCGGGCAATTTTTGATGGTCAGAGTGCTCACCTCTTGGGCGCTGGCTTTTCAACCCCCACTTTCCGACCCGACCTTGGGTCACATCTTACTTGTGGGAGTAGGATAAAACTGGCCTTGTGCCTAACTCCTGGAGAGGAGTAAATAATACTACGTCTCAATTCTTGGCCTTTTGGCTAAGATCAAAGTGTAGTATCTGTTCCGATGGATACTGCACCCCATAGACTGGTATTGTCTTGGCCTTCGGGGCTTGATTTACGCCGGTCTATGGGTCTGTCCTGTGCAGTTCTAGGAGGTCCACCCTCCCAGGCTTTGCCTCCCCTCTTTGAGGAGGAGTAAGTTTATTGCTTACTGCCTGAGGCGCCCCTACCGGGGAATGCCGACGGGCTGCCCAAGCAATTTTTAAACCCCACTTTCCCGACCCGACCTTGGGTCACATCTTACTTGTGGGAGTAAGATAAAAACTGGCCTTGTGCCTAACTCCTGGAGAGGAGTAAATCAATACTAAGTCTGTTGGGTTCAGCTTTGACAGGAACATGTATCCCCAAATTGATATGGTAGAAATGGACAGTCTTTGGGTCAAGTGTTGTCCAAAATTTTCGTTGGATTTCAGGAACAGTTTATTTGAACGGTTTCCAAAGGCATTGTATTATTTCCGCTATGTAGACTACATATTTGCTGTATTTAAAGCCCACATAGATGCGGATGAGTTTCTTTGGCAGTTGAACCTACTTCACCCTTCTCTCTCTCTCTCTCTCTCTCTCTCTCTCTCTCTCTCTCTCTCTCTCTCTCTCTCTTTCAGTTTTCTCGATATGCTATTCCTCATCTAACTCTTCATCTTCTTCTTCCCCTTCCTTTGTGCCATCTGATTCACTCATTTGCGATATTTTATTTTCTCTTTCTGTGATTATATCAACTACTCTGTATCACTCTTTTTATCTCTATTTCCATATATTTATCTAGTTATTTTACTTTTTTCTATCTCTCTCTCTCTCTCTCTCTCTCTCTCTCTGTATCTCTCTCTCTCTCTCTCTCTCTCTCTCTCTCTCTCTCTCTGTATCTATCTCTCTCTCTCTGGTCGCCATTAGTAACGGAATTTGTGTTTTATTTCAATATTTTCTTTCTTACTACCAAAATTCCGTAAAGACAATATTGTCATGGAAATCTTCAATAAATTCTGTTTCATTTTGAATCGGAGACACTTCTTTCTAAGAAGAATTCTAAAAAGGCGGCAAGACATCATTTGATCTGCGGTCCCATTTCCGCTTTTCTCTCGTCTTTTCACCTTAAGTAAATCTATGAAAAATCTATCTATATAAAACTGAATGTCTGTGTGTTTGTGTGTTTGTGTGTGTACTTTATAGAAAAAATGTTAGAGAATATAGATACAATATAAAAGTGTATTCTTATGTAAAATTCACAGAGTAAGTTGATGGGCGTATTCCCGAATATATAAACCCACCCCATAGGGGTCCATGGCGCAGATTTCATCGGAGGGGGGAGGGGTCCTTTTCAGTTATTTTTCATTATATTTTATAGTAATTTGAAATTGCTGAGTCATATTGTAATTTAATTACGTAAAAATTATTACGTAAATAACTTTCAATTTTATTTAATGTTTCTTAGCGTCAATTCTATTTACATGGGGGAGGTGGGTAAGAAACTACGCCAAGGTCCGCCACTAGCCGCCACTGCCCGTACTCTGTATGTACACAAATACATGTACATTTTATAATATCTTATACAAGAAAAGTATTCAGTGTTGTCCTGCAAATAATACCTCAAGTTCATAAAAGAATTTATGGTTCGGTCCCTCTCTTTAGGTTCGGTCCCCCTAATTTGATTCAGTCCCCCTCTTTCCGTTCAGTCCCTCTCTTTGGGTTCGGTTCCCCTCTTTCGGTTCGGTCCCCTTAATTCGGTTCGGTCCCCCTCTTTGGGTTCGGCCCTACTCTTTCGGTTTGGTCCCTTTCTTTCAGTTCAGTCCTCCTCTTTCTGTTCGGTCCCTGTTTTTCCGTTCGGTCACTCTCTTTCGGTTCGGTCCCTCTCTTTGGGTTCGGTCCCCCTCTTTCGGTTCGGTCCCCCTAATTCGGTTCGGTCCCCCTCTTTCCGTTCGGTCCCTCTTTTTCCGTTCGGTCACTCTCTTTGGGTTTGGTCCCTCTCTTTGGGTTCGATCCCTCTCTTTAGGTTCGGTCCCTCTCTTTGGGTTCGGTCCCTCTCTTTGGGTTCAGTCCCCCTTTTTCCGTTTGGTCCCCCTAATTCGGTTCGGTCCACCTCTTTTGGTTTGGTCCCCCTCTTTCTGTTCTGTTTTTCTCTTTGGGTTTTGTCCCCCTAATTTAGTTCGGTCCCCCTTTTTCGGTTCAGTCCCCCGTCTTTCCGTTCGGTCCCTCTCTTTGGGTTCGGTTCCCCTCTTTCGGTTCGGTCCCCCTATTTCGGTTCGGTCCCCCTCTTTTGGTTCGGTCCCCCTCTTTCGGTTCGGTCGCTTTCTTTCGGTTCGGTCCCTCTCTTTGGGTTCGGTCCTTCTTTTTCAGTTCGGTCCCCCATCTTTCTGTTAGGTCCCTCTCTTTGGGTTCGGTTCCCCTCTTTCTGTTCGGTCCCCCTAATTTGGTTCGGTTCCACTGTTTTGGTTCAGTCTTCTTTTTTCGGTTCGGTCCCTTTCTTTCGGTTCGCTCCCTCTCTTTGGGTTCGGTCCCTTTCTTTCGGTTAGGTCCCTCTTTTTGGGTTAGGTCCCCATCTTTCTGTTCGGTCTCTTTCTTTGGGTTCGGTCCCTCTCTTTGGGTTCGGTCCCTCTCTTTAGGTTCGGTCCTCCTCTCTCGTTCCGTCCTTCTCTCTCTCTCTCTCTCTCTCTCTCTCTCTCTCTCTCTCTCTCTCTCTCTTTTCTTTCCCTCCTTCTCTCTCTCTCTCTCTATCTATCTTTCGGTTCTACGCCGTCTTTCGGTTCTCGCTCTCTTTCCCCTCCTATAAGCGATATTTTATGTCTATTTAATAATGATCTATTTATTTTGCTTATATGCTGATTATATTTGACCACTGATGGATAAAGGTGAAGCAACGTGTTGGGAAGTTCATGCGTCCTTTCTCTAGTTGTGAAACTGTGTCCTGATTATGACAGTTGGCTGCTGATAGAATCTACATAATGTTGTGATCACAATGTCTGGATCTGCTTGTGCGAATCATAAGCACAGGCTCTTTTCATATCACTATGCTAAATGCATCATAACAAGTTAAACATGTGACCGCTTCATCAGAGTACAGCGGCGTGCAAGTGAAGTATTAGTAGCAAAAGAGGGAGAGAGAGAGTATTGATTTACTCCTCTCCAGGAGTTAGGCACAAGGCCAGTTTTTATCTTACTCCCACAAGTAAGATGTGACCCAAGGTCGGGTCGGGAAAGTGGGGTTTAAAAATTGCCTCGGCAGCCCCGTCGGCATTCCCCGGTAGGGGCGCCTCAGGCAGTAAGCAATAAACTTACTCCTCCCCAAAGAGGGGAGACAAAGCCTGGGAAGGTGGACCTCCCAGAACTGCACAGGACATACCCATTGACCGGCGTAAATCAAGACCCAAAGGCCAAGACAACACTAGTATGGGGTGCAGTATCCATCAGAACAGATACTACACTTTGATCTTAGAGAGAGAGTAAGAGAGAAACTCTCGCTGCTGTGTTTGGTCAGTGGCTGACAATAAAAAGTGGAAATAATACCTCAAGTTCATAAAACAATTTATGGTTTTTAATGAAATTTATTTGTTAGAGGATAGCTAAGGAAGAACGATAACTCACGTTTAAAAACACAATTTAGGTTTTTAAAACAAGGTTAGAGAATATACATAACATATAAAAGTGTATTCTTATGTAAAATTCACAGAGTAAGATGATGAGAGTATTCCCGAATCTATAAATCCACCCCTTAGGGGTCCATATGGCATATATATGACCCAGGCATGGTACTTTTGCAGTATATGACCCAGGCATGGTACTTGTGTAGTACATGACCCGGGGCATGGCATTTGTGCAGTATATGACCCGAGCATGGTACTTGTGCAGTATATGACCCGGGGCATGGCACTTGTGCAGTATATGACCCGGGGCATAGCACTTGTGCATTATATGACCCGGTGCGTGGCACTTGTGCAATATATGACCCGGTGCGTGGCACTTGTTTTTTGGGTTTTTTTTCTTCCAAATTTTTATTTTTTATTTCGACATTTTGTTTTCTCTTCTGATTATTATGCTCATCAAAAGGAGGGTGAATGTCTATGTTTGTATGTTTTTTATCGCCCCGGGCAACGCCGGGTAGCTTTGCTAGTTATATATAAAAATTCGTTTAAACGAATCATTTCAGATCCCGGAATTGTTTCCAGTCGTCCTGGACTTCTCCTTGCCTCTGAATTCAAGCAATACCAATTTAGGAGATGTGTGGTTAGGGATTGCACAACCGTTGCTTAACCATAGACACATCGATCAGGCACTCTTGCAGGGGGTATTCTTTGTCTCTCTCTGACTGAAAAAGGGAACAACTATAGTATTGTACACTTTTGAATCCAACGCATAGTATTATCAAATACACAACCTACATTCGTCAATAAACTTCGTTTATATAGCGCATGAAAAAATAATCTCCAAATACTTCAAACGTTTAAAATAATATTATACTAAGTGTGAGTTAATCAACGTTTGTTTCCGTAAGGCGTTTTCCTATATGCTTTCATAACACAAAATACATGCTAAAATGGCTTAGTTTTGGGATTAAGTTATGCTTAAAAACAGTCATGTTTAATAGGGCATGTCGATTTTGGAACCGTGGTAATGCGATGGTAATGATATTTGCAGTTTGGCATGATAAATAACGACACAAAATATGTTTTCCCAAATCGTTACCGTTAAGTGAGGAAACGACTTTAAAGGTTGTAAATTAGCGCTTTCGCGTGTCCGTTCAGTGATCAGTGAAAGATTTACCGCCATCAAAAAATTATGTACCGTTGGGGAAATAAAAATGCGTAAATGTCATTTAATAAAGATTTTGTCAACTAAATTATTTACATTGTTCTCAATAAATCAAATAAAAATAAATAAGGATTATAAATAATGAAAAATATTCCCTTGTAAAGGCAAAATGGAGATTAAATATACAGTGTTTAGTAAACATAGTATTTTACTATTTACGTAAGTGACAGCGATAAAAGATCGCTTCATTTTTTTTTTCTTTCATGAAATTCAGGATATGTGATTTTTCAGTAGAAAACAAATTAGTCTAATTTTAATTATCAATAAAACACCATTAAACCGAAAAATGTCTTTATTTTAATGATAAAATTAAATAAATATAGTGTGTTTATTAATAGTGTCTCTGGAACTTTTTTTTTTGGTTATTATTTAAGTTTACACCGTTTTAAATGCATGATGCTGTTATTGTTCAGAATTGTATGAAATATTGACCGCTGTTGGATTTTAATAATTAATAATTTTGTATTTTTATGCAATAAACTTAATTATTTAAAATAGAAAGAAAACAAGCTTTGGTGCTTAAGCATATCCGCCCCGACATTAAAAAATTTAAAGAATGTATAAACGTTATTATGTACTTACGTGTTAGCTGAAAATAAGATTGTGCAGAAAAAATTACGCAAATTCATCCAGTAGTTATTTAATTATAAGAAAAAGAAAAAAAAATGATTTAAATGATTTTACGTAGATTTTGACATTTTTGTAAACAAGGGAGATAACAATTTTTTTTTTTTTTACCAATTGCGGAAAAACAGCTTATAAGTACGATATAAGAGAAAAAAAATTAACAAAAGACATAACCAAGTTTGAAAAAACAACTTATAAGTACGATATAAGAGAGAAAAAACGTAGCATTTTATTGACCCACAGGATAAATTTCGGCAATCTGTTTAAAAAGGTTTTCTAATGTTATTCCCCGAAATTTTTGTCGCCACATGAACTCGGCCAAATATGAGTTTATCATATGCGTATGGGTACCACATTCAGCCTTATTGTAGTTGCGCCTGTTGTTGGGTCAACAAAATTATATCGATGGTTGACGCGCAAATCAGACAATCAGAAAACCCCAAACCAAGAAATCGTGAAAATATGAGTTATCGTTCTTGACCACTGGAAAATCTAAGATACAAAATGGTGGAAATATCTACCGAGTGAAAAAATCGTTAAAATCGTTTTTTTTTAATAATTAAATAACTACTGAATGAATTTGCGTAATTTTTTCTGCACAATCTTATTTTCAGCTAACACGTAAGTACATAATAACGTTTATACATTCTTTAAATTTTTTAATGTCGGGGCGGATATGCTTAAGCACCCAAGCTTTTTTAATCTACGTAATTTCATATTTTAAGTGAATTCAAACGCGTTTGTTTTTCTCCGCTGAAGAAATTATATTTCCATTTTTACGTAAGTAATACAGTTTCGTTCTTTCTAATTTTTTTTTCATGTTTCAAATTAAATTGTTTCAATGAAGTTTATATTAAAATACAATAATGTTTCAGTTTTGTATTAAAAAATATAGCTGATACTTTGTTATACTCGACATACTTTAAGTTAATTTTTGGCGCTTTTTAAGTTATTACCCACCACTTGTTTTTGCATTTTTTTACGGACCATTTTATTTCTGTGTAAACTTACCGGTTATGTCGCTAGAGAAATCCTTTTTTTTTATAATTTACCCTATATATTAGATTTTAGAGTGGGGGATCACTTCCCCATATAAATGTAACGCAAAATAATCACCCACTTCATGACTATTATACTAAAAAAAAATACCCAACACTTGTTTTTGCATTTTTTATAGACCATTTTTTCCTGTGTAAAATTACCGATTATGTCGCCAGAGAAATTCTTTTTTTTTGTTTTTTTTACCCAATATTTTAGATTTTAGAGTATTTTTTTTAGTGTGATGGTCATGAATTGGGTGATCATTTTACATTAAATTAATTTGGGAAAGTGATCCCCCACTCTAAAATCTAAAATATTGGGTAAAAAAAGAAATAAAAGAGGATTTTACCATAACTCAAACAGTATTGAGAGTCTGTTTAAATGGTCCTGTCATTTTAAGCCACAATTTAAGAGGCAGCCTAACCCTAACTCAAACACACTATCACTAAAGCTAACCAAAACTCCTTACCATAATTGTCAGCCATGTTTTTTATATGAAACTAGAAGATATTATAAATCAAACTGTTTTAGACTTATTCATTTTTTTTTTCAGATAAAAATGTCTGTAAAAGGACGTTCTGTTTTAACTCGCGGTAAGAGTTCCAAAAGATTTTCCGGTCCGATAAAACGGAACCCCCAACTTTACAACAAGTTATCCAGTTTAGTTACTTCCTTGAAAATACCTATCCCCACTTTTCAAATAATGATATTTCCAAATTGATTACAAAGGAAATGATCAATATTTGGCAAGCAGTGAACCCACAATTGGCTTTGTTAAGGGAATATTATATAGGGCAGAAGGTGAAAGTATTTTGCTTCAAGAGGGCCAAACTTATAAACAGGAAAACTCTTACTGCATCCAAAGTGAAAATAATTAAGGAACAACTGGACAAATTATTTGATATTTCTTCATGTTGCTGCAAACTGCCTGTCTTAAGATTTGATGACTTTACTGTAAAGTGAAATACACAAAATTGGCAAACAAGGCATATAGTCTGCACTTGTCCTCCTAACAAGAAGGTAATCTTAATTCTATGGTTGTTTTTTGTTTGCATTTTTTATTTGAACTAATTCATGTCCCGATTTTCAATATTTAAATTAATTGAAAAATATGAATTTACTTTTCATAAACTTCCTTTTCTTAGTAAATAATATTGTGATATTTTCCTTGATATTTGTCATGTATGCTAGATCTGTTATTAAACACATGCACATTTTGGAATTTCATGTTCCCATTGAAGAGAGAGAATATTTAAAAGATCAGAGAGAGAAAACGGGACCAAACGGAAGTTTCTAATTTGGACCTATTGACAAAGATGCTGTCAAAAATACAAAAAAGATTCAGCTGAAGCAGATAGATTAGACAGGCAGATGGAAAGGCAGCAACAAGATTCTTCACATGTTGCTTCCTCTACATCAGAAATCTTTTCACAGACATCTTCTAGTGAAGAAACAACCAATGATAGTTTTGAGCCAGGGAGACAGTCTAAGAGACCTTACAGTCTTTTAAAAGTCCCTAGAAATTCTATGGAACTGATTAGAGGTGATATATCTTTTAACCTTGGGGCTTGCCTTGCTAATGCCTTTCTATTAGACTTACAATACATGGGCCTTCTTCATCCAACCATTAATTTAAAACATATTATTATAGATAAATCAAAAATAGGGAAAAGGCAAGAGTTAAAGTAACCAGCCATCAAAAGCATGTCCAAGAATATGAACATCTTATCTGCATTGGAGTTGATTGCAGAGGTGATAAAGACACTTTGTATTAAAAGGAGGTTACAGGGGAAATGGGGAAAAAATGATTTAAAAAGGCAAGGGACCAGAGTGCCACTTAGCATTTACCAGAGAGATAGGAACTGCAAGTAAATATCTCGCCCATAGAGTGATAACTAACATTGGTGCAACTGGTGTTCTTCTAGCAGAGGATGCTGCTGCTGTTCTAGAAGAGTACAACAGTGTAAATATTGTTACGGCAATTTTGGTGGGCAATACTAGTACAAACACTTTCACTGGTCCTCTCGGGAAACTTTGTGTAACTAGTTACCAGGAAATGCACCAGGTAGCATTTCATAGTATTAGTGGTCCTTTGGATAATTTGGATCTTACTGCAGAGGTAATGAATGATTTAAGTGGTGACCAGCAACTACTTTTGAAATGTGCTGTAAGAAAATATTCACTTGTAAAGGCAAAATTTTGTAGAATTTTTACAGTTCTCGTTTATTGAATACAGTTAAAAAATGACATATTTTACTAGTGGTGATTCATACTGAGAATTCTGGTTTGAATATATTTTCCATTCATTGTATCTAACAAAAAATATCAATTTTATCTGGATTTATTAGTGAAATAGTAAAATTTTGAAGTCAGTTTGTCAGCAAAATCCTGCGGAAATTAGGTATTTCTGGACATTTTTGTATCTGATCTTTAAAACGAAATGCTCACTAAAGTTTTAAAGTTAAGAATCTAATTTTTGGGGTACCAGTTCTCATAACACCAAACCCCAGCTTTCGCCACCACAGCAGCGTTGGTTTTCGAAATAAAGGTGACAAATCAACCTGCCCTTATTTAATTGTTCTAATTAGCCGTGATCTATAATTTACTGAACAAGTCAGACATCCCTCTCTTTCTTGGCTATATATCTATTTCTCTCGCTGTCCTTATCATCGTATGTTGATTCAATCACTCTATAACGTAAATTCACTAGACCAACTCGACAATCAGCTAAATCTCATCCATTCACTGTGGAGGTCCCCAGATGCTGGAGAGCTTTCTACTCCAATAGCTTCTTTCCTCGTGCTGCTGGCCCCTGGAACTCCCTCCCTGCCCCTGTTTCCCCGACGATACTGACATGCAGAAATTTAAAACTAATGTAAACAGACATCTCGCTACACAGCTCCCAATTTAGGTTGACCCCCCCCCCCAAAAAAAAACCTTCTCCCTTTTTTCTCAGTAGTCCCTTACGTCTACAGTGGTGGCCTACCTTGTTTGGGGTGAACTATGTTAAAAAAAAAAATTTAATATTTCGTAGTGTCTCTGTTTTTACAGCGCTGTCATCTAATTTACTTCTATATGGTAATAATAATAATAATAACAACAATAATAACAATAATAATAATTAAACAACAACAGCCTATAAATACGAGATATTATTTTTAGTTATGCAAGAAAAATGTCTTAACATATATGTCAGAGTTTATCACTTTTTTAATGAAATAACAGTAGAATAAATAGTGATATTTTTGTGACCAAACTGGTCAAAGATACGTCGAGTATATTTAAGTCTAGCCATACTGAAGAGTCGTGATACAACAAAAAAGCTGTCTGTGGATGACTATATATATAGCACGTATCACAAGTTAGGTGAAAATCAATAAAGTGCTCGATCGTAGGTTCCACAAGAGCTTATATAAAGTATTTTTAACTGAGCATTACAGTGTCTGTTAGGTGTACCTAGGTTTCATCGATCTGGTCATGCCGTATCTGGGGTAGAAACGGGCTGGTAGGAAAAATCGATACTTCAGCAGCGTTCAGCAGCCGAAGACCCAGAAAATAGAGAAAGAAAAAAGAACAAAACACCGGTTCAAGACATGAGTTGGTCATTTTTTGTGTTTGCTCATTCAAAAAATAAACTTAAACAAACAATAACAGCAGACAGCTTTTTACGAAGATGGAATATGTTATGGGGGAATACAAAAAGGTGAGCACAGCTTGACTTGAACTGATGTTCTACACCTTTTCCCCTATTTCCTCTGAGTCTTCGCTTATTAAAGAGTGCTGAAGATTCGATCTGTTCCTATCAACCGGTTTCTACTCCAGATCCGGCATGACCAAATCGATGAAACCTGGGTACACCCAACAGATACAGTAATATATAGTTTTTAAATAGAATACTATATATATATATATATATATATATATATATATATATATATATATAGGCAAACATTATTAAATAACATTGATAAGACTTTTTTTTATTTTTTCAATTTTCCGAATAGTCCATTTAGTGTTTCGGTCAAATTGCTGTATGTTAGTTCCATGTGTTTCTTGTTCCATTTTCTTTCCTTTTTCGCGAGTACTTTCGATTTGATTTGTCAAATCATCTGCAGGCGGTGTTAGTTTTGGTTTCTTAAAAAATATGTCTTTACTGTTGAGTTTTTTATCATTATAACGGCCAGTAATTTACAACTTAAAATAAGCATCTATAATATTGAGATGTTACATGAGAGCGTGATTACGTTCTAAGAGCGTGCAAGATTCAAAAGTTTGATTGCTTCACCGTTAAGAATTTGATTACGTTCTGAGCATGTTAAAGATTCAAACGTATAATTGCTTAATGGCTAAGAATTTGGTAACGTTTATTACTATGCCACACACTTTAAAATATTGTGACTAGTTTCGTAATTCACATTATTGATTATGGGATATTGAGTTTTCATGTAGAGGGCTTCAAGAATTTTTAATCTTTTGGTGTTGGTATCGTGGTGTATTATTTTAGTATTGTTGACTAGTATGTGTCTATATTGTGAAGGGGGCAATCATGTTTTTTTAGGTGTTGGCAAATGGAGCTAGTGTCAGAGAGATGTAAGGTTAATCTTCGGGAAAGTGTTGTGGTTGTTAAACCGATGTAAGAATTAGTTTTATTGTTATTGTTGGAGATACATTCTCCCGTGAGGCATTGAAACTGATATATTACATTGGTTCTTCCTAATGTATTTTGGGTCTGAGAAGTTATTTTTAACTACATGGTTCGATGTTTTCATTTTTTTGTAATAAATGATGAATCTTATTTTATTATATATATATATATATATATATATATATATATATATATATATATATATATATATATATATATATATATATATATATATATATCAGAATTACTTGGTTTTTAGTAGGCCATGATCACAGGCACTGTTTTTCTTGCTGATTGTTTTTTTTTTGTTTTGTTTTGTTTTTCAGACAGTATTGCCTGATAAGGTAAATAATTACATAAAAATACATTAAATATTTAAATTATAAAATCGTACTTATTTCTAGACAGTGCGTATTAGTCCAATGGTAAAGACGCTGGACTATAGACATCAATATCGAAGGTTCGATCCTTGTATAAGTTAGCCATGCTGATGACGGCTGTAAGCCAGAAACATGTTTCCATGGATTACTTTCATGTACTTATAAAATTAATAAAATATATATATATATTAATTAAAAATACGTCCTATAAAGTTAAGGGCGACTAATAATGCAATTTTCCACATCTTAATCACTTAGGAAGTAAGACAATCGAAAAAACAACGAACGCTGCAATCACCAATAAAAATAATTACATAAAAATACATTAAATATTTAGGTGATAAAAATCATACATATTTCTAGACAGGGCGTCTTGGCCCAATGGTAAAGCGATCCTTGTCTAATTTTAAGTTGTGAGCCAGAAACACGTGTCCATGGATTACTTTTATGTACTTATAAAATTAAGAAATATATATATATTAACGAAAAATACGTCCTATAAATGCAATGTTCTGCATCTTAATCAAACGTAAGCAAAAAAAACGAACGCTGCATTTATTTATCTACCTTCCACAGCGGTAAGATGTGACACATGGGATTTGAAAAGCCAGCGCCCGAGAATTTGAGCATTCTGGCCTTCTGGGCAGCCCTGTCGGCATTCCCCGGTAGGGTCGCCTCAGGCGATTAGCAATAAACTAACCCCTTCTCAAAGGTCAACACGATACAGGTCTATGGGGTGCAAACACCAATAAAAATAATTACATAAAAATTCATTATATATATATATATATATAGCACTAGATGAAGTGAAAGAATAAAATAAGGTGCGATTCAAATTTTATTACAATTCAATGTTCAGGCAAAGTTCTTTACTTATGAGTTTTCAAAGAAATCTTCTCCTCAAAGGACATTACTGCAGGTAATAAAAATTAAACTTTGAAAAAAATATATTAAAAAATATATATAAAAATACATAAATGTATATAAAACATCAAATATATCGGCCCAAAACATACTTTTTAGTAAAACTATACAGTTCATCCAAGTCAACAAGTCTAAAATAGCTCCAGGCAAGATATCAAAGAGGTTGATTAAAAAATAATCCAATTGGTGAATGGTTGTCCAAAAACGACAAAAGGTATCCAGGTGGGAAATTCGTTTGCTGCTCGATGCAGTAGATAACAGTGAAAATTGTATTCAAGGTATATATATATATATATATATATATATATATATATATATATATATATATATATATATATATATATATATATATATATATATATATATATAAGAGAGAGAGACAGACTCATGATTGAATTACGATAGTGACTGAACTTCGTACCCAGACAATCATAAATATCTTAGTATTGTGGGCACACATAAATACTCTCACTCGTGTGTGTGTGTGTGTGTGTGTGTGTGTGTGTGTGTGTGTGTGTGTGTGTGTGTGTGCCTACGTTCACAAGCAGTAGTGACATTGTTTATTTGTTGTTTTTTTAGGCCAGGCGCACCATGTGTGACCTGTGCTTTGTGTCATGCATTCCTAGAATCTTGCCTGCATACCATTCTCAGCAGTTTCGGCGGCGACATCGGTGTCACTTTGAACGCGTACCTAAAAATGTTCGGGGGGAACCGCCAACCAAAACGAAGACGCAAACGCGAAATATTTTCATCTGTCGACATCCGCCCTGCAATCTCATTCTCACCGTTTGTATTTTGAGACTAGGATAACGAACAAGATGGGTGCCGGTGAGACCATATTGCAGACACAACTATGTCATTTGAGATCTTTTCTTTTGTTTTTCATTTGTTTTTTTTTGGGGGGGGGGGCATAAGTATCAGAGAATTGGAGGTTGGTTTTTAGTACTTTTAGTATTTTTTTTTAATTCTGATTTTAAGTAATTGGCGCAGTGCGTATTCTTAAATACTCCAAATACTCCACAAGAGAGAATTGCAGGAAAATACAACCCTGAACAAGAAGAAGAAGAAGAAGAACAACAACAACAACAAGGAGGAGGAGGAGAAGGAGGAGGAGGAGGGGAAAGAAGGTGATAAAGAGAAAGAGAAGGCGGCAGAGGAGGATGACAAAGAGAAATGGGTGAAGAGGAGGGGGATAAAAAAGAAAGAGGAGAAAGAGAATGGTAAAAAAATGGAGGAGGATGATAATAATGAGAAAGAGAAGGAGGAAGAGGAGTATGATAAAGAGAGGGAGAAGGAGGATGATAAAGTGAAAATGGGGGAGGAGGATGATAAAGACAAAGACAAGGAGGAAGAGGGTGGGTGAAGAGAAAGAGAAGAATAGTACAGACCAAATGGAGGAGGAGGATAACAACAAAGAAAAGGCGGAGAAGGAAACCACCTTCCCAGGCATTACCTTCTCGTTTTTTTGTTTTTTGTGGGGTTTTTTGGGGGGCGAGGGCAGTGTAGTATATGTTCGTTCGTCATGATACTATCCTCCCAAGAATTACCTTCTCCTTTTTTACCATCCTCCCAGGAATTACCTTCTCCTTTGTGTGTGTGAGAGAGAGAGTACGGTAGTGTAATATCTTATCTGTAGTCACGATACTATCCTCCCAGAAATTACCGTCTCTTTTTTAGGGTAATGTACTGTAGTATTTGTTCTGTTGTCATGAGACCATACTTCCATTGTAGTATATGTATGTCATGAGACCATACCTCCTTTGTAGTATACTCGTGCTGGTCAAAAAAATAGAACATATGTATAAAACTGTAAAAATCATTGCGTTTGAGATAATTTTCGGCTTTTAAATTGTGTAGGCGAAATATTCTATATGTAAATAACAATTACAACTATTTTTAATCATTTGTCATATTTGCATATGTCAGACTTTATTGTCACAGAGTAGTTTATTGTCACATTGGGAAATTCAACGTTTCAATTTAATAGAACATTATTCGTTGAGTAATCTTAAACTCAAAAAATTTCTGTGTTTAAAAAGATTTTGCAAGTAATTTAATCATAATCTCTCATTCTTATCTGTGAGATGTAATTGGTGCTAAAATATTCCTATCATGCTAAACTAACTGAAATAGTTGTTTTACGATAGAAACTTTTTTCATATCAATTGCAATGTCAGTTTTTCGATATTTCGCGTTTCAAAATAATAGAACAAGACAGCTAAGAAAACAAAATAGTTTTTTTTATTAACTTAAATACAAATAAAAATTAATCAATATTTAGTAGCAGCACCTTTTGCCTTGATAACAGCATCAATTCGCCGGGGCATGGAAACAACAAGCTTCTCGCAATTCTGTGTAAACACCGAATCCCATGTGTTCTGTATTGCAATCTTCATGGCTGCAAGGGTAGTAGGTTTTTCTTTGCAAAGCTTCCTCTTCATCTGATCCCACAAGGCTTCAATAACGTTCAAATCTGGCGAGTTCGCCAGCCATTCAAGAACAGGCATCGATCGTTCTCGGAGCCAGGAAGTTGTGGACTTGGCAGAGTGTGCCTGTGCCAAGTCATGTTGAAAAATGATGTCTGTGGCGTCACTGTCAAACTGATTATCCAGCACTTGCAGTAAATTAGCTTCCAGGATATCTTGGTACACTGTTGCGTTTACATTTCCTTTGATGAAGCAAAAATTACCAACACCCTTAGCACTCATACAGCCCCAAACCATGCAAGACTGCGGGAACTTCACAGACTTCTTGACGCATTCTTGGTTATACCGTTCCGTGGATCTTCGCCAAACACGTGGCCCTTGGTCGCCGAAGAAGATACAAAATCGAGACTCATCTGAAAAGATCACACGCCGCCATTCGTCTGTAGTCCAGGTTTGATGAGCAGTTGCCCATCGTAGCCTCTTCAACATCTATTTTTTGTTAAGGAGCGGTTTGGTGGCAGCTATACGATTTTGGTATCCCAATTGCCGGAGCCTTCGGTAAGTAGTGCTTCTTGAAACGTCGGCACTAGAAGCCTGTTTCCACTCTTTAGTAATGTGGCTTGTTGACTGGAATCGACTTTTCTTTGCCACCTTGTCAAGTGCCCGGTCTTGTCTTTCAGTGGTGCTTTTCTTTCGTCCACATTTCTTGCGATTGCTGTTGGAAACACCCTTAACATCTTTTTGGAGGACTTTGGTCACTACCGATCTTGAACATCCGACCTTGGTTGCGATTTCCATGTGCGTCTTTCCCACTTCCAGCAAATCGAAGATTCGCTGCTTCTCAGGCAAAGATATGTCTTTAGAGCGACCCATAATGAGAGATTATGATTAAATTACTTGCAAAATCTTTTTAAACACAGAAATTTTTTGAGTTTAAGATTACTCAACGAATAATGTTCTATTAAATTGAAACGTTGAATTTCCCAATGTGACAATAAACTACTCTGTGACAATAAAGACTGACATATGCAAATATGACAAATGATTAAAAATAGTTGTAATTGTTATTTACATATAGAATATTTCGCCTACACAATTTAAAAGCCGAAAATTATCTCAAACGCAATGATTCTTACAGTTTTATACATATGTTCTATTTTTTTGACCAGCACGAGTATGTATGTTTCTCGGCTTAAAATTATGAATTGCTTTACATTTGACAAATAAGAAATAGCCTAAAAGATAACATAAAAGCATGTAAATTATAATTACTATTATATTTTAATATTTCGAACGGTCCTCCGTCCTTTATCAAAATTAAATGAATGTGAAACCGTTATAAAAACCTGAACATTTGCAACTTTGTTAAATGTTCATTGTTCTTCTCAACATCTCTCTTTCATCTCTCTCTCTCTTTCTCTCTCTCTCTTTCTCTCTCTCTCTTTCTCTCCCTCTCCCTCTCTCTCTCTTTCTCTCCCTCTCCCTCTCTCTCTCTTTCTCTCTCTTTCTCTCCCTCTCTCTCTCTCTCTTTCTCTCTCTCTTTCTCTCTCTTTCTCTCCCTCTCTCTTTCTCTCTCTTTCTCTCCCTCTCTCTCTTTTTCCTCTCTCTCCTTCTCTCTCTTCTTCTCTCTATTTCTCTCTCTCTTTTTCCTTCTCTCTCTCCGTCTCTCTCTCTCTTTCTTTCATAATTATATGCGCCATTCACCACCATCCCACTATTCTTATCATCCCCCCTTTATTTTCGTCATTCGCACCAGTACCTAGAACTCTCATGTACAGATGAAAAATGTGAACGGTGACAAGCAAACAAGATACCCAGAGGTTTAGTAGCATGTAGATTGGTATCTGTGAGAAAGAGGCTCTAGGGAAGAGAAGAGATTGGGGCACAGTCGAGCACCTACCATGGAAATAACGATAGAGTAGAGAAAGACTAGCAATGTATCTTCTGTGAGAAAGAGGCTGTAGGGAAGAGAAGAGATTGGAGCACAGTCGAGCACCTACCATGGAAATAACGATAGAGTAGAGAAAGACTAGCAATGTATCTTCTGTGAGAAAGAGGCTGTAGGGAAGAGAAGAGATTGGAGCACAGTCGAGCACCTACCATGGAAATAACGATAGAGTAGAGAAAGACTAGCAACGTCTCTTCTGTGAGAAAAAAGGTTCTAGGAAAGAGAAGAGGACATCCCCCACTAGGTTTCGACGTCGGTTTTGTACTCTGTCAAGGCATGGAAAGGGTGCTCTGAACAGCACCTCCCTAGATGCGATAGCAGTACTCCATCTTAGGACGTTGTATCATATAATTAAATAAGCATAAGCCGCTTTGATGTTAATATAGTTAGGATAGATGGAAAAGAATGTTCGCATTTATTCATTTAGATTATCAGAATCTAAGGGTTTGATTCATTAGTGTCTGTTTGGTTTATTATTTGATATAGCGTGAATTATGGATTCTCTTGTTTTCTTTATTGCAATTTATTATGTGTTACATGTCAGCGATTATGGCAGTAGTTTCTGTTCAACTCTTCGAGAAGCTATCTAAGATGAGTGCCAACGGTTGCAAACAAAACAACTTGTTTAAAATAAAAACAAAATTGGTCCTTTTGTTAAATATTGCGTGTAAGTCAACTAGTAGACATTTGAGGATTTATGTTCGCAGACAGATTGTTGTCAGGTTAGGCAGGATGTGGGGATCGGTAAAGGGTCGGGCGGTTAACCTTTCAGGCCATCGTTTTTTGTAGGAAGAATAGCTTTAAGAAAAGAAGCGAGTAAATTTAGTCTACGATTTGAAGGAAACGAGAGCGGATTTAACTCAGATAGCTGAAAAATCAGTGACGAAGAAAGCAAGGGGCTGTGGGGTCTCGCTTCTGCAACCCCACTAATCTTCTTCTTCTCGCCGCCACTGAAGATGTTAGGAAATGTGAAAAGCCTGAATAAAATCGTCTTCTTCCAATTTCAGGCGTGAGTGTGGCTGTTGTGCCGACTCAAGTTTCAGAAAGAGAAGTCCTCAGTCTGTGGGTGGACGTTTAAATACACCAGCTATGATGTTAGCTAATACAGTTGCGACGTGCAGAGTGCTGGAATCTGCCTGGGTTTGAGGATAATATAACATTTTTCTCTAAACCAAATACTGGTTTTCAAATGGTGTTTTTTGTTCGCCTTTTGTCTCATGCTGAGGTTAAACGTTTCGCGAATGACTTCCAACTCTTCTTGTCCGTTGTTATTTCGCTTGTACGGCCTGCTAGAATGGGATCGTCACAAACTGATCCCCTCCATGTCAAGCGGACTTACAGCATCAACATCGAAGTGAGACACACTTTGGAACGTTTCAGATGACTGACGACGGGTGACGTGGCCGTACCAGTTTAGACGTTGTCGAGCGACGTATTTCTGGTGGAAGCCTGTACAGTGAGATCGGCAATTTTCTCCATCCGATGCGCTGCAACAAAGATCGTGTCCTTTTGTACTTTTCGTCGTCAACCACGTCTCGCAGCCATACAATAGAACAGGTCGAACGCGTGTTCCATGCGTTTTGTGAAATTGTCGCCAGCTGCCTGAATACTCTTAACATGGCGGATATACATAGTTTTATAGTCGTGTCAGTTCGCCCACTGGAATCAATTGAATTTATTGACTTTTTCGACAACTGAAACAATTTCTGTTTCCATTAAAGTCGGAAATTATCAAAATTAGCCCAACTTGACATGTGGGAAAACCCGACCCACACATATCTGAGGCAATGGCTGAATCTTTAGAAAATGACTTTTAGTCTGTAGTGGAATGGGGTCATAAATGGATGGTAACATTTAATGCTACTAAGACAAAGCTCTTTTCCTTGAACAATTAAAAGAAACCTTTTCAACCACCGATTGCCATGGCTAATACCCGAGAGTCCAACTTTCAAACTCCTCAGCCTAACATTCACAGGTACATGAATTGGAACAAATACATTAAAGACATTGTCAAGGCTGCTGCAATAAAGGCGGGATCTCTCTACCCTGCTAGAAAAAACTTCTTACACTTGCCAGTATCCTGTATCTCTACAAAGCCACCATTCGCTCATGCATGGAGTATTGTTGTCACATCTGGCATGGTGCACCAACCACTAGTCTCTCTCTCTTAGACAAGGTCCAGAAAAGAGTCTCTAATCTAATAGGTCTATCTATTGCCATGGCAAATAACACCCTACCTGAAAGTCCAAGGTTACAAACTCCACGACCTAACATTCACAGGTAGCATGAATTGGAACAAATACATAGAAGACATTGCCAAGGCTCCTACAAAGAAAGTAAGCTCCCTCTACCGAGCTAGAAAAAACTTCTCACACCTGCCAGTATCCTATATCTCTACAAAGCCACCATTTGCCCATGCATAGAGTACTATTGTCACATCTTGGCTGGTGCACCAACCACTAGCCTCTCCCTCTTAGACAGGGTAAAAAAAACTTCTAATGTAATAAGTACCACACTATCTACCAAACTCCAGCCCCTGTCCCATCGTCGCAATATTGCATCCATGTGCTTGTTTTGCAAGTACTTTAATGGAATGGGCTCCGAAGAACTTACTGCACTGGTGCCCCCTCGACGTAAATACCCCCGACTGACACGTCAGACAGCAAAATCACACCCCTTCACTATAGAGGTACCCAAATTCCGGATGGATTTCTGTAGGCATGGCCCCTAATTAACAGTAGCGTTTTACGTCTCTTTGGGGTGAAAGAAAGTACAAATAAAAAGTTTAAAAACACGTGCTCACGTTACTCAACGTGTTGCCTATAATATCCCATAATTCATAATAACTTCATTATTTTAAGGGTTTACCGTGCACATAGATATTATTGACGACCACGCGTGAAGTGGTCTGGTTAAAACTTGATTACATAATATAACTTAAAATTCGATGTAGAGCAATTTTTTTCTTTATGAATGTTTTGTATTTCGCTTATTGTAGAAGTATTTGGGGGTACACCCTTTAATTGATAAAGTTTACAAAATAATAATGTGCCCACGTATATCTACCTATAATTGTTGATTATATATATATATATATATATATATATATATATATATATATATATATATATATAAGGAAATAGTAGTTTGCTTGAAGCATTACTAGTAAACAAGTAAATATGAAGGTGAGAATTCCGAGGCAGGAGCAATGCAATGTTGAAAACCGGAAGGTGGAATATGGTATGAACAAAAATAAATGACAAAAGACGGTAAATCTCAGATCAATTCATTGATATTTCAACATTTAAATATAAAGACAGTAATTTGTAAAATTGGTGGGCTTACTGTTAAATATATATATATATATATATATATATATATATATATATATATATATATATATATATATATATATATATGTATATATATATATATATATTAAAGAAAGAAAGATGAAGATAAAAAATTGCATAAAATTACATAAAGTTACATAAAATTAATACAAATTGTATTACATCGAAAGTTCAGATGCAAGGAGTTACATTAATCCTTAAACCATATATATATATATATATATATATATATATATATATATATATATATATATACAGATTAAAATCGAATTAGAATAATAAAGCAATTTTTTAAAACATAACTCAATCCCATAACTAAGTTACATTTTAGCATAGGAATAAGAAAGCCTTAGAGAAAACAACGTTGATTAACTAACAGTTAGTATAAGTATATATATATATATATATATATATATATATATATATATATATATATATATATATAAACTATTGACTTTTCTCACTGTGCGTAAATCTGTGCACCCTAATATGGACCCTTTTTTTAGTTCCTGTTTACTTGCCCCCCTCCTCCACGAGGGCAGAGTAATGCACAAATAGGTTTTTAAATAAAATTGTCTATATATAAATATAGGTACGTGCAAAAATGGCGCCTTCTTGTACGGACTATGCTTATTAAAAAGCGCTTATCATTAATTATTTAATTAGTTTCCGTGTAAACTTTGATTGTGTTTGAAATATAAAAGCCTAAACTTAATCTCTAAACGAAAAAAACTGCATATTTACGTGTGAAAAATATAATAAAATATGTAATTACGACGGTCAAAACCCCAAAAAATTCAATGAATTTTGAACTTTGAAAAAATTACTTGTAAAAATCCCTTAAAAGATAAATATAAGTTTTGGGGAACTATTTCAAAGATAATTATTAAATTAAAGTCATAAGACACTGAATTAAAAAAAAATCCCACGTTTGACTAAAAATTAGCAAAATTATCCCTTCAAATGTGATAAATGAGTAAAATCCGCCATAACTTCATCGGAAAAGGACGTTGTTTACAAATTGACTATTGCTGTGCAAAATATATGGAAGACAAAAAATGTCATAATTTATCATTTTTAACTTTATATATAAAAATGTAATAATAGTTTATAGAAGTTGAAAAATTATTATCCATTAATTTCTTTATTCTTTTTAAGGTTATAAACAAATTTAAGTACCCTTATTTTGTTATAATAAAAAAGGAAATGCTTATTTAATTATTTGTGAGTGTACGCAATTATTTTTAACTGAAAAGGTTCAGTTTTTAATTTCGTAATACTCTGAAATTATTGATGACGTCTGTTTACCAATGTTTTTCCTTAGAATTTGAAATAAAACTATTTTTTAAATGTTAAAAATATTTTTACGTTACGAACTGCGTCAATTTTATCAATTTTTTTTACATGATTTAAAACTTTAGTTACTCGATTTATTCTTAACGTGTGGTAACGATAAATTACATTGATTCTTTTAAAAATAAAGTGTTTTTATTTTTTATTTTAAGTGTGAAAAAGTAAATTAAAGTCGATGACTACACTGACAATTTATTCATTGAAAAAAAAGTTAAAACAGTTATTTATTGATAAACAGAATTCAATTTTGAAAGAAAATGTCATGTTTGAATTCTCTTTATTTATTAATAAATAATTGTTTTTAACTTAAATATTTATTAATGAAAAAAAGACAAAACAAATACAAATATTTCCAAATAATTGACGATGAATTGTGAAATGAACGAAATTGTTGAATCTCTAAAAAAAAAAAAGTTTTGCGCTGTAAAAGTGAGTGATTGTTGGAAGGCTAATCCCACCTGGTTATTACAGAACGGGGCTACCATACTAATGAAAGTTCATCGTTAGTAGAAATTATTCAATTTTTAAAATTCTTTTTTTCGTTAAGTTCCTGGATCTCAAATTTGTCAATTTTTGGTTTATTTTCAAGATTATAAAAAAAATTTCTTGCGCTGATGATACCACGTTCCTCTATGAAAGAGAAATATAATTATGTCGCATTTTTTATTTTTCCAAAAACTCTAATCATTAAAATCACATGAAATATTTTTTGCAATTATATTATTTTTTTGGTGAAAATATTGATTAAACAATGCTTTATTCAATAATAATATCGCTAATTCAAAAAATTAATTTTTCTTCGAGTTATAGTGATTTTATTAACACGGTATTTACTGGCCTTTTTCGTAATATATACGAAATATTTTGAAAAAAAAATTTAATTGTTAACATCTACGATCATTTCTTTACATAAGCAACAGTTAAAAAATCATGCATTTTTTTTATTAATATATAAAAATATAACTTTAGTAAAGGTGTATTTTCTTTTTAAAAAATAATACATTTTCACTAAGATTTTTTTTTAAATAATGGGTTCATTATATTCCGTGATTGTTGATTAATAAATATTGAAAATTTTAGTAAAATTGGTTGATTTCCTGAATTTTAGTGTATTTTTAAGTAAAGGGGGGGGTCAAAATGTTTTTTTCATTTTGGGAATCGGCCATTGATTTTGCACGTACCTATATAAATAATATAAATAAAATAAAATTGCCTACATATACATATCTAACTTTATATATATATATAGAGAGAGAAAGTTTGCATCTTAAAAAATATAGGTTTTTTTTAATCACATTTCGAACCAAACTTTCTTAAAACAAACTGATTTGTGTGTAACCGTATTTCTCAGTCCAATCAAAGGTCCGTTAACATGTGGCAAATCCCGTCAAACTGTAGCCAACATGCCACCCTGTAGCAATTGAAATTATCCAGCAAAACAGGTCTGGGTACGAAAGGTCATATGCGTTTGTGAACGATTTTGTTAATCGTTTTCTATTATACATAATTAGATACACAATTATATTGTTAAAAATGGTTTGTTTGTCAGCGCGGGCTTCCATAATTTGTAGTTTCGCATTTGAGCGTCGTTAGTGTCTTTTGAAGGAGTCTTCTTTTTTCTTCTTTCTTTTATCTTCTTTTATCTTCTTTTTTCTCTTCCGACACCCCACGCGCGATGTTCTCACATTAAATGTCTCTTAAAGGTCTGGGAATTTGAAGTATAAAAACGATTCATTAACCAATACGATAATTTTAAATTATTTTAGTCAGTATGGTCTTCCATATCTTTGAGAAAAGTTACTTACTACTCAATTTTAGATGTATCCCTACAAGAGTTTATTCGTGAAAAGCAGACTGTTCTAGTAACGGAAAGCTGTAATATCCTATAATCTCCTGCTGTCGTAAATGGAGTAGATTGAGTAGCCTATTTCTCGGCTCCTCACGAGAACTGGATGTGACACAAGGTTGATTTAATGTGGGTGAAATCAAGCTCCCCAAAAGGTGCACTTTTGCACAAAAATAACAACTGCCTCAGTCTGCAAGAATCCCACCTCCGACCGGGTATAGAACAGATGATACAATTTGATCCCAGTCCGATTGGGTTGGAAGAAAGAGAGAGAGAGGGGGGAGAAGGCAAATACTTGCATACACACTAGATGAGTTTAAATCAAAGTTCATGTGGGTGGAACTGTTCCATTCTATAACATCACCCCTTTTTTTTTCTTCCTTTTTTTCTTTTTTAAACGACATGCTGTCGCTTGATCTTTTGCTTCAGTTGTTAACGAAGTTCGTTGTGTAATAATGTCCACAAGTGGTGTGTGCTCTGGTCGCACGTTATAAGTATTTGTAAAGAGATGATGAAGATTCCTGTATGAATCGAAAATTTGAATTTAAATAAATAATATGTTTATTTAAAAAAAACACCCTCTGCATTTTACTGGTTTCAAAAACAAAACTGTTTTAATTACAAAATGTAAATGCATTAAATACAGCGGAACTCTTTACTAATACATATTTATTTAAAATTATACTGTTTTAGTCGACTTGGCGATTTAAATTTTGAACAATTTCTTTTTAAAATGGGTAAAGTCGGAATTTTTACCTTAGTGACATCTGATTATGTCTCTTCTTTATTTTTGATTCATTTAAAATTGTAGCAATTTAATTCGTTTTGAAACAATAAATATTCTCCGTCTTCTTACCGTAAATATAATTGTCAGCTAAATATTGTGACGTTTTGAAATGTATTTAAAATTGTAATGTATTAGTCGACAGAACAATAGAATTCGATTTTGGAACAATTCATTTTTAAATGAGTAAAGTCGGTATTTTTTACTTTAGCGACATCAGATTAATCACTAATCAGACGATCTCAATTTTTTAAATGTGTGTGAAAGGTGATAACGTAAGTACGAACATGAAGTGCCTTAGCGTATTATTATATAGATGTGCGTGTGTGTGTGTGAGCGTTAGTTTACTGCTATAATCAGCAGGAGCTATTGACATTGGTTTTCGCGGGAATGTTTTTTCCTTCTTCAGTTTCAACAATAAACTCACAAACTCGAGACGTGTTTTATATTCTTCCTTTACTTGATTTAAATCTCGTATTTCATTTTTCCCTTCCACAAAAGTCTACAATGAATAGATCAACGGGTGATGCAAGCAAAAGTATTGTTGGCTTTTTTTATTATTGTTATCCATCATTACAGCTTCCGGGGAAGAGAGGAAGACGGCTGCTGCTATCGCCACAACAACTCTGTTTCTGATGCTAAAACTTCATGGCAACAGTGCCTACTGTCACTTTCTACTAAGCAAGTACTTACGTGCCAAAGAATGCATCAACTTAACAAACTATGTATACAAAGGAAGCCTCAACGTTGTGCGAAATGAATCCAATCTGCCCTTTGCCAGCCATTGTGTGCAAAGATTCGGCAAGCTGCACGCTTTACATTCTTTCCAGGTCATGAGCACTTTTGGTTCGTTTATAACGGTTCAATGATGGTACCATTCCCATCTGAAATGGTAGACGTTTAGCAGAAGTTTTTTTTTTTAACATAGTTCACCCCAAACAAGACAGACCGCCACTGTAGACATAAGGGGCTACTGGGAAAAAGGGTGAAAGTCTGTTTACATTAGTTTTAAATTTCTGCATGTTAGTACCGTCAGGAAAACAGGGAGCAGGGAGGGAGTTCCAGAGTCCAACAGCAAGAGGAAAGAAGCTTTTGGAGTAGAAAGCTCTTCGGCATCTGGGGACCTTAACAGTGAATGGATGGGATTTGGCAGATTGTCGGGTTGGTCTAGTGAATTTACGTTGTTGGAGCACCAGAGCAGTTATCATGTTTTGTTTCAAAGTTTGCTCTAACCTCAATAAACTGTCGTAGAATCCCTCCGAATGTATTACGAAGTGGTTGGAGATTAAAATATAAACAACAATAAGAATAAAAGGTGCCTCTTCATGATTACCCATAAGTTGCATATAGATGTCAAAAAAGGAAAATAGCAAGAAACCTTATGGTGTACTTACTTGTGAGGGAAAATAAATACAGTTCACCAAAAATTATGGAAATTCATCCAGTAGTTTTTGTTTGTATAAAATAAATTCAACTTTTAGCCATACACGGAATATCGCCACCATTATCGCCATCATTATGAAAGTCAAGGGAGACAATTCAAACTTTTGGGAGAGAATCCACCTTTTTTTGTTTAAATGCGAAAAGGGAATTATCTCCCTTAAATATCATGATAATGACAGCATCAGTTTCACATACAAATTATTTTAGAGTAGGGGGATCAGTTTCACATACAAATTTTATGTACAATGATCAACCACTTCCAGACCAGGTCGTATTTTTAAGGCCATGTAATCGATTAAGAAAAAATTGCCCATTTTGTTGTGTAACCATGGAGAAGCATCGAATAAAACACATTTACGCATGGTACAGAGAAGTACAGATAAAAATACTGCGCAACAAAATATCCCTTCGGGTATACGAGTGTAAGGTTAAAGCTGCGTCCGAGAGAGAATACCACATGAATGTGCCTGAGTTAACATAGAAGGCACGGATTCTTGTGAACTTCGTTTTGTGTAGCGGTATTGGTCTCTTGTACAGAATGACAGGCAAAAGGCAGATTCGATTCATTTTGCACAACGTTCAGGTTTCTTTTGTATACATAGATGGTTAATCAGTCATCATCATCATCATCATATTCGATTTAACGTCCGTTTTACATGCTGGCATGTGTTGGACGACTTCCAAGCTAACCTATCTTTGGCCAAGTCTCTGTTCATCTCTCTTTCTCTCAAGTTCAAAATCACTTTCCCCTATGTTTTCCTTGGCCTTCCCCTATCAACTGACCCTGCTACCTCAACTGTTCTACATCTACTCACCTGTTCTGCGTGCATCTCCCTATACTGTCCAGATTTAATCTTCCTCTTCCTTTGAGTTCATCAGGAGGGTTACATCTGGATAGTATAGTGAAATAAGTTGATGGGACTGCTTGAATGATCCGCTGATCCATTAATCTATTGTGGAGTGTTGTGGAAGAAGAAGAAAATGCAATCTTTAAATCAAGTAATAAGGTTAAAATATGGAAAATTCCAAATAAGCTTCCTATTTACTTGCCTCCCCACGAGGGTAAAGTTAGGTACAAAATCTGTTTTTAATGTGAGGAAAGTCCAGCAACTTTTGATCGCCCCATTCCTGTTCTCAAGCGGTTGAGTGTTTTCCACTGGAGCCAGGTTGCCTCTGAACTGGGGTTGGGGGGGGGGGCTCAGAAGGGAGGATTCCCATGTCAGTCTATCCGTCTGGTCCGCAGCTGTAGTCTGGTCTCTTCCTGAGATGTTGTTAGGGGTTCGACATGGTTGAGGAAGCTTCTCCCAGACTTCAGTCGTTGGACCGTTGACCCCCACCCTCCATAAAACATTCACAGCGAGAACTCAACTTTTTACCGCCGCTGCAAAATACTTTCCTTTCTTTCTTTGTGTACCTAACATCAAACAGTTTTCATGAATAAAGTTTCTTTCAAAGAACCTCCCATCTGGCGAACACGTTGCCGTAGGACTTCTTCCCTACAGAATATAACATGCTTGCCTTCAAGTCCAATGTCAACAAATGCTTTTCAAGCCGTCCTCTTAAGTAATCAAATTATGCCCTTTCCATCCATTGTTTTCAACCCTCAAATGGTATAGCTCAGCATTCAACTGACACTCTCGTTAAATCTTACCCTCGAGCGGCTTTTCACCTTGATAAGTGCTCATCTATTAGTATAAAAATAAACATCGGACAACCCTAACCCGACCCCTAACCCCAACCCTAACCCCGACCCTGACCCCCAACTCTAACCCTGACCCAACCCCAACCCTAACTCTGACCCTAACCCCAACTCTTACCCTAACCCCAACCTAACCCTTACCCTAACCCCAATCCTTACCCTAACCCCCACTCTGACCCTTACCCTTACCCTGACCCTAACCCCAACCCTTACTCTTACCCTAACCCCAACCCTAACTTTTACAGAATTTAGGTTTACATCCGACGTGACGTTTGTGTTGTTTAATATGCTATTCGTTCCCCTCGCCAGTTAAAGACTTCGAAGGGTAAGTCGTACAGGCTCTAATCTAATGAGTATTTGGAGATTTATACTATGAGCAAAACAGGTCACACGAATGATCTGACTTGGAAAATCTCTATTAATTAATTTTGGTTGCTTTCTTTTAACATATTATTTTAGTTTTTAAAAGAGGGTGGTCACTTTCCTATTTAAATTTAATATAGAATGATCACCCACTTTCAGACCGATAAATGAAATTATAAAACTAATGCTATGAGAAATGTAAATAAAACAGATTTTGGGAGAATCTATTATATAAAAGGGAAACGTCTGTATGTACATACATACATACATACATACATACATACATACATACATACATACATACATACATACATATGTAACGTATCTCCTCCAGGGCGGAAATAGATACATATATAGTATTCGCATCGGGGCAGAGATAGGTACGTATTTAGTATTCGCATCGGGGTGGAGATAGGTATGTATATAGTATTTGCACTGGGCCGGAGATAGATACGTATATAGTATTTGCACCGGGGCAGCAATAGGTACGTATATAGTATGCGCATAGGGGCAGTGATAGGTACATATATAGTATGTGCACCGGGGCAGCAATAGGTACACATATAGTATGCGCATTGGGGCGGCGATAGGTAAATATATAGTATGCGCACCGGGGCGGTGATAGGTAAATATATAGTATGCGCACCGGGGTGGTGATAAGTACATATATAGAAGGTGCAGAGAGAGGTGATACTTTTAATAGAAATATGTCATACTTTTGCCCTGGGCAACAGAAGAGGAGTGATGGGAAGAGACAGCTTTCGCTGAAGGTATCAGCATTCGCCGGTATGTGCGCCTCAGGCAAAACCTGAGAAAGTGTAGGTATTCACTGGTAGCGACGCTTCAGGCAAAAGCATATGGATTAGCCGGTAGGTGTGAAAGTGTACACATTCGTCGTCAGGTAAAGCCTGGGAGGAATCTCAAAAGATGAGATAGTTATTAATGTAATTATGACTACTACACTTTAGTCTAAGGGAACAGAAGATAGTGAATGATATTCTGATTTTTTATTACAGAGTGTAGGATCGAGACCGATCAGATAGGACTAGATACTACACTTTGATCTCAGGCAAAATGCTGAGAAGTAATTCACAAGAACAGATACTACACTTTGATCTTAGCCAAAAGGCCGAGAACACAGATGTTTTACTCCCTCCCACAGCGGTACGATGTGACACAAGGTCGGAAAGTGGGATTGGAAAGCCAGCACCAGAAAAGATGAGAACTCTGGCCTACTAAAAATGCCTGGGTAGCCCCGTCTGCATTTCCCGGTAGGGGCGCCTCAGGTGATTAGCAATAAACTAACCCCTTCTCAAAGGGTGAGAAGGCAACGCCTAGGAGGGTGGACCTCATAGAACTGCACAGGACAATTCCTGCGACCAGCAGAATCAAGGCCCGAAGGCAAAGATGGTACCAGTTTATAGGGTGTAATATCCATCGGAACAGATACTACACTTTGAATTATTTATTTGCAGAAAATATAGCAGATTTATATTCAAAATAAATTAGGCACAAGGCCATCAAAAGTGTGGGGGAAATGGGTGCCGTTGGTCATCCTTTGCCTAAAGTAATAAAAATGTCTATCCTACTCTTAACTAGGAATTTTTGTTCTTGGCCTTTTGGCTAAGATCAAAGTGTAGTATCTGTTCCGATGGATACTGCACCCCATAGACTGGTATTGTCTTGGCCTTCAGGGCTTGATTTACGCCGGTCTATGGGTTTGTCCTCTGCAGTTCTAGGAGGTCCACCCTCCCAGGCTTCGCCTCCCCTCTTTGGGGAGGAGTAAGTTTATTGCTTACTGCCTGAAGCGCCCTTACCGGGGAATGCCGACGGGGCTGACCAGGCAATTTTTACTGGCCAGAGTGCTTACCTCTTGGGCGCTGGCTTTTCAAACCCCACTTTCCCGACCCAACCTTGGGTCACATCTTACTTGTGGGAGTAAGATAAAAACTGGCCTTGTGCCTAACTCCTGGAGAGGAGTAAATAAATACTCTTAACTAGAATCATCTCAGTCACCACAATACCACATTTGCTCTAGGGGCCGTCCTACTTGGGCTATTATCAACTAAGTTTGCCATCTTAAAATTTTTCCCATAGTTCTTTCAAAAATAAATAAATAAATACGGTTATATATACAGCAATTGATTGGTGAATAATGGGGGAGGGGAGAAAAACAAAAACCAGTTGGTCAGACCCTCCTAACCCTTTCTAAACATTACTTTGATCTTAGCCAAAAGGCCGAGAACAAATATTTATATAATTTTTTTTTGGGGGGGGGGGGGGGATTTTATGAAATTTAATGAAGAATTAATAAGATATCGACATTTCTATAGGGTCAAGCGGCGATAGGGTTGGAATTTTATAAAAACGTACTGAATTCGTTAGTAATTAGATAAGTATGGTTGAGTTTGAACAAAGATTTCATAATACTATCGTGGGAATGTCACAAACTCTTTGGAGATGAAGGAGGTTGAGGTCCTTCTTTTTCTTCTACTCCTTCTTTTCTTTCTTCTTCTCCTTCTTCTTCTTTTTCACTTCCTCATTCTTCTGCTTCTATTCGCCACTTCTTTTTTCTACTTCTCCTCCTCCTTCTTCACTTCCTCCTTCTCCCCCACCATTCTTTTTTCTTCTTCTTCTTCTTCTTCTTCTTCTTCTTCTTCTTCTTCTTCTTCTTCTTCTTCTTCTTCTTCACTTCCACTTTTTTCTCTCTTCTCCTTCTTCTTCTTATTCACTTCTTTTTTCTCCCTCTCCTCAACCTCCTACTTCTTCTTAACCTCCTCCGTTTTCTTCTTCTACTTCTTCTTCTTCTTCGTCTTCTTCTTTTTCTTCACCAACTCCTTTTTTCTACTTCACTTCCTCTTACTTGTCGTTCTCCTTCTCCTACTTCTCCTTCTCCTCCATCCTCTTTGATCTCCTCCTCCTTCTTTTTCTACTTCACTTCCTCTTACTTCTCCTTCTCCTTCCTCCTACTCCTACTTCTCCTTCTTCCTCTTTCTTCTCCACCTCCTTCTTTTTCTACTTCACTTTCTCTTACTTCTCCTCTTCCTTCTTCCTACTTCACTTCCTTTTACTTCTCCTCTTCCTTCCTCCTACTTCTCCTTCTCCTTCATCCTCTTTCTTCTCCTCCTCCTTCTTTTTCTACTTCACTTCCTCTTACTTCTCCTTCCTCCTACTTCTCCTCCATCCTCTGATCTCTTCCTCCTTCTTTTTCTACTTCACTTCCTCTTACTTCTCCTTCTCTTTCCTCCTACTTCTCCTTCTCCTCCATCTTCTTTGATCTCCTCCCCTTCTTTTTCTACTTCACTACCTCTTACTTCTCCTTCTCCTTCGTTCTACTTCTCCTTCATCCTCTTTCTTCTCCTCCTTCTTTTTCTACTTCACTTCCTCTTACTTCTCCTCTTCCTTCCTCCTACTTCACTTCCTCTTACTTCTCCTCTTCCTTCCTCCTACTTCTCCTCCATCCTCTTTCTTCTCCTCCTCCTTCTTTTTCTACCTCACTTCCTCTTACTTCTCCTTCCTCCTACTTCTCCTTCTCCCTCTTTTTTCTCCTCCCCTTCTTTTTCTACTTCACTTGTTTTTACTTCTCCTTCTTCTCCTACTTCTATTTCTCCCTCATCCTCTTTGATCTCGTCCCCCTTCTTTTTCTACTTCACTTCCTCTTACCTCTCCTTCTCCTTCCTCCTACTTCTCCTCCATCCCCTTTCTTCTCCTCCTCTTTCTTTTTCTACTTCACTTCCTCTTACTTCTCCTTCTCTTTCTTCTCCTCCATCTTTCTTCTTCCACTCTCAAACCCTGCCTTTAAGATTCACATTATATCGTATCATTTCTCCTTATGCAACTCATGTCTTCAACCCTCATTGTCCAGTTTTCACTTCTATACATTATTTCTCTGCATACACATCCCTGACAGACTCTTCTCTTGGTCGATAGTGGTAACGCTCTGCTATTTAGTAATGACCGAACTTCGTTACTCTTGAAATCACATTCGCACCAGCTTCTCTCTGTGTCATATTCGAGCTCAGTCGTTTCCATATCAAAACTTTCATTATAAATGATGCCAACCTTTCTGTGGTCTTTCATGTGAGTACCCTATTCTATTAGGGGAAACAAATGCTCATAACAGAAACAAGTAGGTTAAAAAGTATTAACAGACCAATTCATTCAAATTATGTTAATTTTTCTCAAAAAAATCAAAAAATATATCATGTAATCCCAGCCGTGGAAAATGGTTTTGTTTTTCTACTCGTATCTTGCAACAATACACACCACTTCTTGAGTGAAAATGTGCGTTTTTACACAATAAGAAGTCTACAATGAAAAATATATATTTACACGGGAAAAAATATTTTTTTGCAAAAGCATTGATGATGTTTTAGGTAATTATGAAACAGTGGTCGCATTTCTTTGTCTTAGTTTTTGACCTCCGCACAACATTCATATTTCAGGAATTACTTTTTTTTTCTTCTTTTTTTTCATAACATATCTCACCCCAAACAACGCAGGCCGCCACTGTAGACGTAAGGGGTTACTGAGAATCAGGGTGTAGGTTTTGGGTGTCACCTCAAATTGGGAGCAGTGTAGCGAGATGTCTGTTTACATTAGTTTTAAACCTCTGCATGTCGGTACTGTAGGGAAACAGGGAGCAGGGAGGGAGTTCCAGAGGCCAGCAGCACGAGGAAAGAAGCTCTTGGAGTAGAAGGCTCTCCGGCATCTGGGGACCTCCACAGTGAATGGATTGCATTTAGCTGATTGTCGAGTTGGTCTAGTGTATTTACGTCGAGGGGGCACCAGAGCAGCCAGTTCATCAAAGCACAATCCATTGAAGTATTTGTAAAATAAGCACAAGGATGCAACATTGAAGCTATGAGACAGGGGCTGGAGCTTGGTGGATAGTGAAGGACCTATCAAGTTGACGACTCTTTTTTGGACCTTGTCTAAGAGAGAGAGAGAGACTAGTGGATGATGCACCAGCCTAGATGTGGCAACAATACTCCATGCATGGGCGGATGGTGGCTTTGTAGAGATATAGGATAATTTCAGGTGTGAGGAGTTTACTAGCACATTAGAGGGAGCCCACCTTCTTTGCTACAGCCTTGGTAATGTCTTCAATGTATTTGTTCCAATTCATGTTACCTGTGAAGATTAGGCCGAAGAGTTTGAAAGTTGAACTCTCAGGTAGGGTGTTATTTACCATGACAATCGGTGGTTGGAGAGGTTTCTTATAGTTGTTGAAGGAAAGGAGCTTTGTCTTTGCAGCATTAAAAGTTACCAACCATTTATGGCCCCAATCCACTACAGCCTGAAGGTAATTTTCTAAGGATTCAGCCATTGCCTTGGATATGATCGCGTCCGTTTTGCCCACATGACAAGAGTAGAGCATGGTGTCGTCAGCAAATGTACCAATCTCAGACTCAATGTCATCAGGGAGATCGTTTATGAAGATCAGGAACAATAAAGGTCCAAGGATAGATCCCTGGGGTACACCAGCATTTATGTCATGTTGCTTAGATGAATGGCCATCGAGGACAATCTGAATCTTTCTTTTGGTTAGCAAGGATCTAATTATATTAAGTATTTACCCAGTAATACGATATGAACATATTTTCAAGAGAAGCACTTTATGCCATACCTTGTCAAAGGCCTTGGATATATCAAGTGCTACTGCCCTAGCTTCACCTGCCTTGTCCAGTGTATGATATATGCATTCAGAGATGACCGTTAGGATGTCCGCAGAAAGAAGTTTAGCATTAACTAAGTGGCGGACTATCGCTAGATTGATTAAGAATTCAAAGATTTTAGCAAAGATCAGGAGTAAACTGATTGGGTGCTAGTTCTGAGGATCAGTTCTATCCCCAGAATTCTTGATGACTGGTACCACAGGGACAATTTTCTCAGCTATCAGGGGAGCAAGATTCATCTAGGCATTTGTTGTAGTGTTTGGAGAGGATAAGAGCCAGTTCAGCAGAGCATTTCTTTATTACTATTACAGGTATAAGATCAGGCTCACAAACTTTAGAGGTATCAAGGTTTTTTATGATGTCTCTAACCTGGGATGGGGGGATGACCAGGTTTCCAAATGTGGCTTCGGTCCGCAATGGGAATTTAGGGAGATGGTGGTTTGCTGAGTCCAAAGTGGAGTTCAAGGTGAAATGCTGGGCAAGTAGTTCAGCCTTATCAGTTGCCGTGCAAACGACATCATTGTGGTTTGATAGTGGGGGAATCGTTGATTGACCATTGTTCACCACACTATTGTAGATTTCCCAGAAATCGTGAGTACCTAGTTTCTGTGACTGAATGCGTTTTTTTGGTTATCTCTGTATACCTTCTCTTTGCTTTACCTATCACGGCCTTACAATTATTTCTTGACTCTATAAATTTCTGTCTATTAGTAGCTGACTTATGGTTGACACACTCGGTTATAGTCTCAGTAGATTCGAACTCACTGGCATTCTTGAACCATATTTGTTTAAAATATGGCTGAAGAAAGCCAGTGAGACAGAATATGTATATGAAAGATAGAAAGGAAAAACAATTAAACACAGGAAGAAATAAAAATAAAATTACTGAAGACGTTCGTTGATCCAGACGATACCAGTCAAATCTCTCATTTGATTTTTATTCTTTTACGTGTTTAATTGTTTTTCTTTCTTTCGTATATATATATATATATATATATATATATATAATCCCACAGAATATATAATAGAAATATACAGATAAAATTCTCTTAAATATTTCATGAGATAGACCCCAAAAATGTCCTTGTTAATTGGTTCCTTTACCATCATCCCTGAATCCATCCCGATTATTCGTAACATGTTATAAACAAGTGTTACTTTTAACCTGATGAGATAATTTGTCAAAAAAATATATTACTCTATCAGAAAAAAAAATCGTGTTTTAGATTTTCTTTTTGAACATTTTCTTATCAATACATTTCTAATTCGCACAGAGATATAAAAAAAATGTGTTCGATATCTAGGAATTCCATTGATTATTTTGAAGGCCTAAATTAGGTGCCTTCTCATTCTTCTCTTTAGTAAAGTAGTTAAACCTAAGTATTCCAATGATTTTTAACCTAAATCTTTGAAAATAATAATATCAAATGTTTTATGTGTATGTGTCTTCACCTGAATAAAATCCGTGTTTCGCTGATAGGGAAGAAACGGCAATTTGTAGCGTTCAGAATACTCTTCTAATCTTGCATGTTATTCACTGGATTATTTATGGTCCGTACCGATTTGATATTATCTTCAGAATTTATGACTCAATATTAATCTAAGCCGGTTTTTAAGACTCACATTAGAAATCCATCATCATCATTATCATCATCTTATAAGGATAATTATCTTTACCGGTTCTTTTCTTTAGAAGAACACAGCAGAAAAGGATATCTTAGCAATAAAAAATCTTCAGAATTTATGAAGGTGTTGGATACACATCACTCAATACTGAAGGATTAAATTAAAATGAATCCAACATAACCCATCCAGAAAATATTGACATGTACCTAACAAATATTAACATGTGCCTAACAAAAGTGTGGAGTCAGAAATCGGGGATCAATAATTTTTGCAGATGTCTGAAATGTTTTTGTTTTTTTCTTTTCTTTATACCCCCCACCCCTTCAAAAAAAAAAAACTTTGGAGTCTGCATGTGTGAGGGAAGGGGTTCAATTAACTTGGAATTCTGAGAATCAGCAATTTTCTGCAAAGTCAAAGTTGTCCCCCCCCCCTCATAAGACTCCAACCTCTGATGCACAAAGATAATTTAATTAAAATAAAACAAAAAACAAAACAAAACTATATTGTTTGTATTATTATTTCGGACTACTATTTACATCTTGGTTGTTATATTGACGTTTCGACCAATTTAAGCTCAGACCTTCTTAAAGACATTGGTTCACAATTCCGTGACGTCATAAAACGAATCTGGCTGAAACGTCGCTGGACGGAGGAATGGCAGGCAGCAGATAAATCAAGGTTTCACAGATTTGTGGAGGACCTGGATAACCTACCAGGCATGGACCTCCCTCGCCGGCAGTGGACAATGCTCAACCGCCTCAGGACAGGTGTCAGCCGTTTCGCTGCGACCATGAAAGGATGGGGACTCAGGGACTCGGCTGTCTGCGACTGTGGTCACTCTGAACAGACAATAGATCACATCATCGAATCATGCCTCAAACATCGACCACCCAATGACGAAGCTGGCATAGCTGTGCTAGCCAACAAAACATTAGCATGGCTTTTCTCAACCGAGCTGGTGATCTAACAACGAGATGCTGTAAAGCAAACGAAAGAAGAAGTTCTAAATGATAATCTTTCAGAGATTGAAGGTTCAATCCTTACTACAGGTGATAATAACTAAGATTCAACACAAATTAACACTTCTACTTGGTCATGGCTGACAGAACGAGGACAATCTATCCATGTGGATTAAATAAAGAGCTCAGTTCAAAATTTTATAAAAGGTTCTAGAGTTCGAATAGAAGTTTCTCAAGTTCAAAAAGATGCACCTTAAGATCGTTGGAGGTTACATCGGCCAAAACGTTGTGAACATAACAACCAAGATGAGAACAGTAGTCCGAATAATCCAAATTATCAATCCTTATCTCAAAAAATTCTGAAACAATATTGATCCAATATGGCTGACAAGTTGCAAAGAATAAAATAATTTTTATCAAATGACCCACATTTTCAAACAAAACCATTCCATAAAAAAACAAAAGACAAGCAAAGATTATGAACCTATTTTTTTTTAATAATTTTATTTGTTTAGGAAAATATTTAATGCATTTAATTCCTCAAACCTTTTTGAGGTTGTAGCATGTATATTCTTAATAAAATCATAAGCCAGAAATATATGTATTTTCATCTCGATACAGGTAGATAATCCTACTCATACTTACAGGTGGTGTGTATTCGAGTATACGTCTGGCTGTAATGGTCACTTCTTTCTAGTGTCCTATTGAAATCCAATTTCTTTAAAGTTTCATTTCAAAAAAGAATTGTTCTTTTTTTATGTCTAATTCTTGCCAGTTGTTTCTTTTAATAAAATGAATATCTTTAAAAAAAAAAAGAAATAAAAAAGAAAGAGAAATCCATATATTTTATCCAAATCAGTGCTACTAACCCTAACCCTAACCCTAACTGAAGACTCCGATGCTTTCGGCAGTTATCTTCAGACTCTCTTAATTTTATTTCTTGGCTCCTTAATAAATACTATCTATTAAGCAGCACCCTAGGTACATTTTTCGTGTGGCCTTGAATCAAACTTGACAAAGTAATGTTGTAAGTTTTTTTCTAGATATCAAATATTGCCAGGCTGTCAGTTAATTTGTATTGATATAATGCTGAGAGTCACAGAGTGCAAATAAGTCAGAAAGCAAACGTGTCAAATTCAACTACATGACAGTTTATTTTCGGTTTGCGCCACCTGCGATAGGAAATAGTAACGGAAAGGGTTGCTTTTGACATGCGTTTTTGCTTTCTTTCCTTTTTTTTAGTAGGAGAAAAATCAGTTTTGCAAGAGACGGCGGTTATGATGAGTGGTGACTGATACACAAAAGTTAAAATAATGGAATTTTAAGTAATAAATTATATTTTATAAGAAAAAGGAAAAAAAATGTCTTATCTTTATTCAAGTCATTCCATTTTAGCTTGCAGAAGTCAACCATCTCCCGTCCTTGAAGTAAAGACCACATTCTTCTCTAACTTTGCAGAGAAATAATGAACAGAAATTTAATGACACTTATCCCTCGTACTTCAAGATGTTCGAACCAGTGATAGGAAAATAAGAGTTTTGTGGATTTAAGTCACAACGTGAGCATAAAACTATGAACGTAGAATTGGTTTGAACAAATGTGACTTTTGTACCCCGCACATGCGTTATATGACTCCGAAGATCTTGTGGCACGATACCAGGACAAATAGTATCACAACTAAAACTAAAATTAACGGAGCCGCAAGATCCCTGCTGAATGTATCGAGGTGGTCAGAGGTTGGTAGCACCAATTCTGATAAAATATGTGTATTTTTGCCGGAACAACCTAGAGTCGCGTTTAACAATGAAAACTAAAAAAAAAAAAGTTACTACACATGTGAATTAATCTGGCCCAAATTCAAATTTTGTCAAACTTTCACACCTTTGAAAACTTTTATTCCTTATAAAATATATAATTTATTGAATAAATGCTGAAAATGTCAGTAACATTGGATAATTATGATTGTTGATGATTTAAAAAAAAATAATGCATTATTTAGTTTACAAATAGTAACCTCCTTGCGGAGGCCGTGTATCATAGATTGGGAAGGGGCATCAGCCCCTAGTGTCCGGCACTATATTAAACGGGGCCTAACAAAATACAATACACAAGCCTTGATTTAATAATGTCGTAAAATACATCATCCAAATGCTTTGGGACACATCATCAGACATGTTTTTAAGCTGAAATCATAAAGTGCTTTAGGTCTAACAACACCAGACCCCTTCACACAGATGACCCAGACGATATTGATCAAAAACTAGCTTGTGACCTAGTAGCCAGCTATAAAAAATAAAAATTTAATAAATGGCTGACTTATATTTTCTCAATAAATATTCAGGTGTTTGCTGACTTTACTTTCATTTGGAAGACATGCATTGTTTTTTTTTTGTTTTTTTTTTGTCCTTTTATGACAGTTTTCAAGACTAATTGATTTGTAGCGGTAAAGGATTAGGGTTATTAAAGGATGTGTTTTTAACATTAATTATGAAGAAAAGCAATTTGATCATTTTGCTGGCCAACTACAATTTATTTTAACTTCCAAGTTTGAAGTAAAGAAAATATATTTACAGTTGAAGACAAAATTACAGTTCTTAGACGTTTTCTTCTCTTATATACGTATCACATATATATATTTCCTTTTGACTTTTTCCGGTATTTGTGGACTTCTACTGGTGAGCACTGAATCACGTTTTTTTATTGTTATGTAATTACCAAAAGGTATTTTTAGTTTTGGGGGGCGAAACAGCTGTTTGGAGAAACTAAAAATAAAAGCCTTTAACCAAACACCTGGAATTATATATATATATATGTATGTATGTATGTAGAGAGATACATATGTGTGTGCGTGCATATATATATATCTATATATATATATATTACTGTTTTTTCAATTTTTAAAGATATTCTTTTTTAAGAACAATTGTATTAAAAAATATCTTTTCACTTTAATTAATTTCGAATTTTATCTAGAAATTCATTTTTCACTATAAATTCTCATATTTTTATAAATTTTTGTTTTTAAAAAAAAATTTTTAATTGTAAATATGTTTTCTATTGGTGTATGTTTATTCTAAACCTGTACTATTGGTATATATTTTTTTCTCGTATTGTGTCTCTTTTGGGTTAGGGTTAAGGTATAGAATAGACATATGTAGCTTTATATGCTCTTTAGAAGTGGATTGGAATTATCCCTCATCTTCTCAAATTGCTGTATAACTAAAAGTGGACTATACTCTAGTCTTGCTGCCATGTTTTAACCTCAAACTTGATCTTTATACCGTGCTGATGAAGATCCTCGATATCAATAAAAATCCATATCGTCTCAGAAACGATCGTACACAAAGCTGTTGTTTCTGTTGAATTCTTGGAACGTATGTAAATGAATATGTCATAAACTTGTTTACCTTGGATCAATAATATATATATATATATATATATATATATATTTCAGGCGTATATATATATTTTTTTTCAAGCATATATATATATATATATATATATATATATATTTCAGGCGTATATATATTTTTTTTCAGGCATATATATATATATATATATATATATATATATATTAGTATTTCATGTATCCACATAAAATTTAATAAGGAGATGTAATTTTTTATGTATCAATTTTCAGTATTTACTTCAAGAGTGCTCGATGCGTAAGTAGAGCTAGATAATAAGTTATGAAAATATATTTATGGCAATTAAGCTTCACAGAGGCTCCCGCGTTTAATCCTCAGGGGGAATCATTTTAGCCTGAAGATTCCCCCCTGAGGATGAAACGCGGGAGCCTCTGTGTAGCTTAATTGCCATAAATATATTTTCATAACTTACCATATATATAATATATATATATATATATGTGTGTGTGTGTGTATATGTACATATATATGTGTGTGTGTGTGTATATGTACATATATATGTGTGTGTGTATATATAAGTATATGTATGTGTGTGTGTATATGTATATATAAGTATATGTGTCTGTGTGTGTGTGTATATATGTATATGTATATATATATGTATATAAGTATATGTGTATATATATGTGTGTATATATATGTGTGTGTTTTTGGCATGCATCAGTGTATATATGCCTGTATGTACGCATGTGTATGAGTGGGTGTATGTGTGTGTCTCTTTATTCGTCTGTGAGTATGTGTGCACTCATCCTTATGTGTAGGTATGCCTGTAAATCTATGAATTATATTTCATTCAGCCTTAACTTTAAAGACTTCTCCCTGTAGTCAGTCGCATAATTCTGATGCCACATAGCCAGACATTAGTCCCATGCCATTCTGCTTCCTTATCTTTCTGCCATCGGCCTTCTGTTCCGATGGATACTGCACGCCTGTTCTGTGCAGTTCTAGGAGGTCCACCCTCCCAGGCTTCGCCTCCCCTCTTTGAGGAGGAGTAAGTTTATTGCTTACTGTCTGAGGTGCCCCTACCGGGGAATGCCGACGGGGCTGCCCAGGCAATTTTTAAATGGCCAGAGTGCTCACCTCTTGAGCGCTGGCTTTTAACCCCACTTGCTCGACCCGATCTTGGGTCACATCTTACTTGTGGGAGTAAGATAAAACTGGCCTTGTGCCTAACTCCGCGAGGAGTAAATAAACACCTCTCGGGCGCTGGCTTTTCAACCCCCACTTTCCGACCCGAGCTTGGGTCACATCTTACTTGTGGGAGTAGGATAAAAACTGGCCTTGTGCCTAACTCCTGGAGAGGAGTAAATTACTCTATTCTTTGGTCGAGATCAAAGTGTAGTATCTGTTCCGATGGATACTGCATCCTATAGACTGGTATTGTCTTGGCCTTCGGGGTTTGATTTACGCCGGTCTATGGGATTGTCCTGTGCAGTTCTAGGAGGTCCACCCTCTCAGGCTTTGCCTCTCCTCTTTGGGGAGGAGTAAGTTAATTGCTTACTGCTTGAGGCGCCCCTACCGGGGAATGCCGACGGGGCTGCCCAGGCAATTTTTAATGGTCAGAGTGCTCACCTCTCGGGCGCTGGCTTTTCAACCCCCACTTTCCGACCCGAGCTTGGGTCACATCTTACTTGTGGGAGTAGGATAAAAACTGGCCTTGTGCCTAACTCCTGGAGAGGAGTAAATTACTCTATTCTTGTCTCTTTCTTTTTCCTCTCTCTCTATTTATTTAATATTATCTTTCTATTTTCCTTTAATATGCCAACCTCAGAACCCACACCTTTCTTCTTTGGACACTGTCTTATACTTTATACCCTCCCCTTCATTTTTCTTCGTATTTTGTCATTTCCCCTAACCCCCTCACCTTTAATACATTTAAGTTTTCGTTTAAGTTGGCTCCTGCTGATTTTTAATTTTAAATTTAAGTGGAACTTTAAATATTCTATTAATTTTTCATTTTCCAGTCCCTATTTTTAACTATTGTTTTTTTGATCGGATCTTACTGCATATTTCTACTCCATCACATATTTACTATATATACATCAGACCAGGAAGTTATGGCTTGCACAACTCCTATCAGCTCATAAGAACCCTTAATTGGACATTATACTATTCAACTCCGAGTGAGTCTTCTGAACTTTTTATATGATTTTGTTTTTTCTATGGTGTTATTATTAATTTACATACACCCTGAATACAGTTTACACTGTCATCTACTGCATCGATAGCACATTTCCTGCCTGAATAACTTTTTTCGTTTTTGGACTACTATTCACTACTTGGATTGTTTTTTAATCGACTTCTTTGAAATATTTCTTGAAATTGTCTTAAACTGTATGAGTTGGATGAATTGTATAAGTTTAACAAAAAAAAAGTGTGTTTTGGGCCAATATATTTGATGTTTTATATACTTTTATGTATTTTTTATATATTTTTATATATTTTCAAAGCTTAATTTTATTATCTGCAGTAATGTCATTGCAGTAATGGTTCTCTGAGAAGATTTTCTTTGAAAACTCATGAGTTAAGGACGCAGTATCACTCTTTGTTTTTGAACTTTAATAAAATCTGATTAATTTCTCATTTTATTATGTCATTCAATCCAGTAATATTATTGCTCTATACACTATATTGAACTTTTTTTTATCCTGATAGTCTACTGGTTAAAGATATTATTTATATATCTAAAGTATTATCTTACTCTCTCTCTCCATCTCTCTTTCTCTTATATATAGAGAAAGAGAAAGAGACAGAGAGAAAGAGAGAGACAGAAACAGAGATACTAGCTGTCCCTACTTGGCGTTGCCTGGGATGCAGTAAAGTCATTTTAGTTTTTATTTGTTTGAACATTTCTAAGCAGAAAAATAAATAACATTTTAGTTGTAAGGTAGACCATTATATTCTTCAATCAAAATATGAGTTATCCCCCCTGATTTTTATTTTAGGTTATAATTTTTAAATGTTTATATTAGCTGTCGTCGATGCCGGACTAAGTAATTCTAAAAATAAATTGTAGTAGGCTATTTTATTGCCAAAACATGATACACCAATAACAAATGAAAATTGGTTTGTCATAAGCAAAGTTTCATTTGTCAGCTACATTATATATATATATATATATATATATATATATATATATATATATATTAAGGGTGGCGCGAGAGCGCTCTATCCCTTAGACTTCACAAATGGTCTATGCTGGAAATCTCATTTCTTTGATCAATCATAACTCAAAAACCAATAAACCAAATTAGTTAAAACTTTGCACAAAATTTTTATTTGATAGGTTCTATAAGTGTGTAGAATTTCAGCATATTTAGTCTAGGCAACCCAGAGATCCAGAAAGTTCAATCATGAAATCATGTTATCTGTGTGTACGTACGTACATACGTACGTACGAGCCACCCTGTATCTTATCGACCATTTGATGGATTCAGCTGATTTTTGGCAAAGATAGAGGTTCTAGTGTCTAGTTGATGGTATTTTAATTTCAGTTTACCATATACCTTGATTAGTCAAACTACCAACTATATCAGTTATGAGAAGGTATTGTATTGAGGCATAGCCTTTACAAAAGTAGTGACATTCCATGAAAAATGCCAGTATACTGAAATCATATGCCCTTAATAGGGTTAAGATGTAAATTCATATACACTAAATGTACAAAAGCAAGGAAATTCCCAAATTTTTACACTTTCATTGTCATTAAGGGTATGCGAGCACAACAGGGCTATGTATTTTACTGGTCGGAATTTTTCTTCAGTGCACCTCACACACTTCATCAACTCATGCATAGAGATTTATACTGTAGTGATGTGATAATGAAATTGTTTGGTTGATATGTAGTCATACCCTTAATGACACTGAAAGTGTAAAAATTTAGGAATTTCTTTGCTTTTGTACATTTAGTGTATATGAATTTTCATCTTAATCCTATTAAGGGCATATGATTTCAGTATACTGGCATTTTTCATGGAATATATATATATATATATATATATATATATATATATATATATATATATATATATATATATATATATATATATGAGAAAGGAAGGATGAGAGTAATCCGATGTAATGGGAAATGAAAAAGGAAAAATCAAGAGATATTTTTTATATATTAATCAACGTTTCGTCTTTATTGTAAGACTTCCTCAGGATGATAATTTTAAGAAAAATGTCATGCAAGTACATCGAAATCTTGGGTTGACATGATGGGTTGATGAGGAAAAGTAGTAGCCGTGGCTACTAAGAGCGCTGGACTGGGGATCCGGGCTGAGAGAAGTCAGTCAGTAGCAGAGAGTGAAATGAATATGGGAGGGGTGGGAGTGTTAGTGAATTTGTCTTAGGGTGGGAGAGAGGGGAGGGGGTGCTGAGGTTTTTGTCGTGGTGAGGTGTAGCATGGACTTTGAGGGCTGTGGAAAGAGGAGGGAAACTCTGTGTCTTTGGAAAGACGAAATGTTGATGAATATATAAAAAATATCTCTTGGTTTTTCCTTTTTCATTTCCCATATATATATATATATATATATATATATATATATATATACTTGAGTTGGTGGTATTTTGGTGCTACTTTTGATTAAAATCTACTAATTTTGGTGTTTCTTCCACACAAATGTGCATTATATACATGAATTGTGATGAAACAATCGGAGGAGGTAACAAGCAGACGTGACTTTCTGTTCCTGCGTTTTCTCAGTCAATTCCAGTATTTGATGGAGTTATATTAAAATCAAAGAAATCGTTTATTTCATGTGATATTCGTGTTTATACATAATTAAAAAATATTTTCCTTTCTCATAATATTTTGCAGTATTTTAGGCCAAGTATAATTGAAAGACTGTTTGCTAATGAGCCGGGAGACCAGGGTTCAATCCTCGGTCGAGTCCTACCAAAGACTAAAAGAATCGTACTTGATGCCCTCTTGTTAAACACTCAGCATTACAAGGTGAAGGTTAAGCGGTGGAACTCTTGGAAACAAGTGGGGCTCTCCCCTACATCTCGGTGTAATAGCTAATGTAAGGGAGCCTTTGAGTCGCCCTCAACTATGGTCGACCACTTTGCTTTTTTAGGGGGCATCACCAGATTACCCTGCATCACACTGTACAAAGGTTTCCTGTTTGGATCCAGCTAAGTTTCAGAATTGATGGATGAACAACTGTTCTTGAAGAGTTGATTTTTATATCCATATATGAGATGTTATGTAAGTATGGACACATGTGTATTTAGATTATATATATATATATATATATATATATATTTGATTGTTATTCCACGTATGCTCCTAGAGAAGTATTTTATATATGATTAGTGGTGTATGAAGCATTAAAAACGATGTTGTTGTTTTTTTAATTGTTTTTATTTTGATATTTCGAAGAAACGTTATGCGTGGACCATCGCACGCGCCATGACAAAAAACGAACGCCGCACAGTTCAAAATTACAGTTTGCTTAACGATCCTCAGTTTTCTTCATTTCAGATCATTTTTTGACAAAGACCAGAGGTCTGGTCGAAATAAAAACAATTAAAAAAACAACAACATCGTTTTTAATGCTTCATACACCACCAATCATCTATAATATATATATGTGTGTGTGTGTGTGTGTGTGTGTGTGTGTGTGTATTTAAGTTTAGAGATATGAGTTCAGAAGTGCCTGATCAATATAGCAGCAAGTCATACAATTAATTACATATATATGTGTGTGTATTTTAACGATTTAAGCTATCACAAATATTGAACTGTCGGTATTTGCAACTTGATGATTGATTTTTGTAGTCAACTCAAAAAGGTTTAATAATTGATTTTAATTTGAGTGTATGTCTGTACGTATGTGTGTGTGTGCATAAATATCTAGCATTCTCTCTTCTTTTTTTTCTTATCTTTTTGTTTTTGCTGGGGATGGGGCATCCTACCGGATGCCAGACATTCATCGTCTTTTTCAGAAACTCCAGCCGAGAGATGTTTTCATATGTGTATATATAAATTAAATACATGTATGTGTGTATCTATATATCAATACATAGATGAGTGTGTATGTATCTATATCTCTCTCTATATATATATATATACATGTGTATCTGTATCTCTCTCTATATATATATATATACATGTATATCTGTATATCTCTCTCTCTCTATATATATATATACATGTATATCTGTATATCTCTCTCTCTATATATATATATACATGTATATCTGTATATCTCTCTCTATATATATATACATGTATATCTGTATATCTCTCTCTCTATATATATATATATACATGTATATCTGTATATCTCTCTCTCTATATATATACATGTGTATCTGTATCTCTCTCTCTCTATATATATATATATATATATATATATATATATATATATATATATATATATATGAATGATATAATTACTATTTCATGTATCCACATAAAATTTTATCAGGGGATATAATTTTGTATGTATCACTTTTCAGTATTTACTTCAACAGTGCTCGATACATATGTAGAACTAGCTAGTAAGTTATGAAAATATATTGATGGCAATTAAGCTACACAGAGGTTCCCACGTTTTATCCCCGGGGTGGGGGGAGAGAATCTTCAGGCTCAAATGCATTTTAGCCTGAAGATTCCCCCGGAGATGAAACGTGGGAGCCTCTGTGTAGCTTAATTGCCATAAATATATTTTCATAACTTATATATTTGTGTGTGTATCTATATTGTATACATATACGTATGTGAGTATCTCTATATGTAACTATGTTTGTTTGTGTATGTTTTTTATGAGAGAAGAAACAAATCTAAGATAAAATTTCTAAAACAATAGAAAAAGCAAAAGACATGTGACCACTTTTTTTTCTCTTAATAAATAATGATAACATGAAAAATCGCTTCCATTTAATTCTGTGAAGAAAGAAACAAAACTTTGTTCAAAAAAAAAAAATGAGGTTGCAATTAATGATCAGTTGTGCAACGTGTCTCTTGGGTAATTTTTTTACATTTTTTTTTTTTTTCAAACAAGTGATCAATGATAAAAGAATACGACAGATGACCAATCATAGGGTCAAAGGTTATATACAGTTTGACCTGCAGATACATTTGAAAACAAAGAAAACAGTCAACAATTAAAGAAAAGACACTTAATTTGCAGTTAATGAAGTTCAAGAAATATAACATTTAAACAGTGTTAATAATTGTGATAATTATTTAACAAAACTAATAATTATAATAATTATTTAAAGAAAATTAATAAAAATAATTATTTAAACAAATTTATAATAATTATATAAACACATGAATTATAATTATTTAAACAACTTTAATTATAATATACGATATTTATTTTTAAAGTTAATTATAATAATTTAAATAAGTTAAATTATAATAATATTCAATATTTTTTAAACCAAATAATTATAATTATTTATATTAATTATATTTATTAAAACACATTTAATTATAATAATTATAAACAAATTTAATTATTATAATAATATTCAATACTTATTTAAATGAAATTATAATAATTATAATTATCTAAACGAAATTATGATAATTATAATTATCTAAACGAAATTATGATAATTATAATTATCTAAACGAAATTATGATAATTATTTAAACAAATTTAATTATAATAATAATTATTTAAACAAATTTTATTATAATAATATTCAATACATTTTTAAATAAAATTATAATTATCTAAACGCAATTATAATTATTTAAACACTAATTATAATATTTATTTAAATAAATTTAATTATAATATTCAATACTTATTTAAATAGAAATTATAATAATTATCTAAACGAAATTATAATTATTTAAACAAATTTAATTATAATAATTATTTACACAAATTTAATTATAATAATATCCAATACTTATTTAAATGAAATAATAATTATAATTATCTAAACGAAATTATGATAATTATTTAAACACTAATTATAATAATTATTTCAACAAATTTAATTATAATAATATTCAATACTTATTTAAATGAATTTATAATAATTATAATTATCTAAACGAAATTATAATAATTATTTCAACACTAATTATAGTAATACTTATTTAAACAAATTTAATTATAATAATATTCAATACTTATTTAAACAAAATCAAGAAAGATCTATGATCATAATATACATTGTTTTTCTTTAGACTATTGTGCTGTCTTTAACATTGATATTTTTTTTATTACGTTTCAGACGATGTGCTTTCTGACGATCTTTCGATGTAGTGTTCATTTACTAGAATGTTTTTACTGTAATTGAATAGTAGTCTTGTTTTAGGAATTTTTGAGATGATGATTGCTAATTTGAATTATTTAGATTATTCGGACTACTGTTCTCATCTGGGATGGCATTCTTACCCTAACAACATTTCAGCCGATGTAACATCCGACCTTCACGTGCATCTTGTCGAACTAGAAAATCTTTATTTCAAACTCAGAAATCCGCATGGAATTTCGAACTGACACTTTCGTTTAATTCATGGGGCTAGATTGTTCTCATTCTGTCAGCCCTGACTGGGTAAAAGTCTTTATATTCATAGTATCGCCTGTACTGAGGTTTGAACCTTCATAGTAAAATTGTCCACATCTCCAGGTTGTAGTGGATTGGGGCCATAAATGGTTGGTAACTTTTAATGCTGCAAAGACAAAGTTCCTTTCCTTTAATAAACCTCTCCAACTACCGATTGTCATGGCAAATAACACCCTACCTGAGAGTTCAACATTTAAACTCCTCAGCCTAACTTTCACAGATAACATGAATTGGAACAAATACATTGAAGACATTGCTAAGGCTGCCGCAAAGAAGGTTGGCTCCCTCTACCATGCTAGTAAACTCCTCATACCTGACATTATCCAGTATCTCTACAAAACCACCATCCGCCCATGCATGGAGTATTGTTGCCACATCAGGGCTGGTGCACCATCTACTAGTCTCTCCCTCGTTGACAAGGTCCAAAAAAGAGTCGCCAACCTAATAGGTTCTCCACTGTCAACCAAGCTCCAGTCCCTGTCCCATCGTCGCAATGTGGCATCCTTGTGCTTGTTTTACAAATACTTCAATGAGTTATGTTCCGATGAATTGGCTACTCTGGTGCCCCCTCGACGTAAATTCACTAGACCAACCCGACAATCAGCTAAATCCCATCCATTCACTGTGGAGGTCTCCAGATGCCGGAGAGCTTTCTACTCTAATAGCTTCTTTCCTCGTGCTGCTGGCCTCTGGAACTCCCTCCCTGCCCCCTGTTTCCCCGACGGTACTGACGTGCAGAAATTTAAAACTAATGTAAACAGACATCTCGCTGCGCAGATCCTAATTTAGGTTGACCCAAATCAACATTAGCAATTCTTATAAGAATATTAGCATAATATAAATTACTTAAAACGTCTACCTGTTCATGGTTGACAGAACGAAAACAATCTACCCCTGCGGATTAAATAAAGGGTTCAGTTTGAAATTCCAGACAGTTTTCCCCGAGTTCGTCAAGATGCACCTGAAGAAAGTCTGAAGTTACATCAATCAAAACATAAGATGAGAATAGCAGTCCGAACAATCCAATTCATACAAATTATTCCGATTGATTATTCATCTATACTAATTTTTCTTACATACTTAAATACAATGAACAGGTGATTTTAGCGTTTATTTGTAAATTCGGGAACACTCAGGTGTAGTATGACGTAAATAACTGAATGAAGTGTGACACGAACATACCTTTAATTTTTTTTTTTGAATCAACGTTTGCCTTATTGAATTCATGTCTATGTTAATATTATAATAATAATTAGATGCAAGTGTGTAAAAACAATGTTAGAACAGGAAACTTCCACATAAGGTTAGAATTAAATAGCATGGAATTTTCCATTAGAAGTCTAGTGAGAATTATGTGTTCCGGCAGTTACGTCACATACAGGAAGTCACTAGTATGACGTGGTGAATGCGTAGAAAAGATCTTTCTCTTTTCACTGAATTGGCAGTAAGAATGGTCGGACTTTTGGATAGCTGCTCCCACTCCGCATGGGGATGGGTTGGGAGTATTATATGTGTATACATGTATACTGTCAAAAAAAAAAAAAAAAAAAATTTTTTTCATTTAAAAAAAAATATTTAACCAAAAAAAAAAAAATCTTTGTAATTTTAAAAATAATTTTAAATTAAAAAAAATTTAACAAAAAATAAAAGAAAAAAGAAAAAAATTTGTCTAAACCCAAGTGAATTTGTGCGATTGTTATTTTTGTTTAATATTGAGAGCTGTTAGCAAAAACAAAAAGACGATGTCTACAACAAGAGAGGAAATGAATTACTGGTGTGTGATATCTATCAGTAAGACTCAAGCTGTCTACGCGATGAGCTGCCGTCTGAACAATTTGTGGTGATCAAAGCATTGGTCACCGCAACAATGTCACGCTATGTCGGAAAGTTAATAATTTATAAATGAATATAAAAAAAAAAGAATTATCAGTTCCTTGGGTTTAAGAACATAAGAAAACAATGATATTTAAATATGGAGAAAATATCACGAAAAATTAAGAATATATATGAAACAAGTTATTACCAATGGAAATGATATAAACTTTGACACTGGATGATTCCCTGCTTTTAAATTAGGTCCTTCGGATTCCCCTTTTGTTTTCTGTTTTGCTCTTATCTTCTCTTTTCATTTTGCTAATACGACATCTGTGTAGAATTTGTATATACATTTCGAGTACATATATATGCATGTTTTGTTTATTTTTATATATGTATATCTATGTACGTATTTGTATATCTTACATAGATTTGAATTTATTATACCCTGACCGTACATAGATTTGAATTTGTCATACCCTAACCCTACATAGATTTGAATTTGTCATACCCTAACCCTACATAGATTTGAATTTGTCATACCCTAACCCTACATAGATTTGAATTTGTCATACCCTAACCCTACATAGATTTGAATTTGTCATACCCTAACCCTACATAGATTTGAATTTGTCATACCCTAACCCTACATAGATTTGAATTTGTCATACCCTAACCCTACATAGATTTGAATTTGTCATACCCTAACCCTACATAGATTTGAATTTGTCATACCCTAACCCTACATAGATTTAAATTTATCATACCCTAACCCTAACCCTGCATAGATTTAAATTTATCATACCATTAACCCTAACCCTATATAGATTTGAATTTATCATACCCTAACCCTATCCTCCCAAATTACAGATCTTTTTGTTCTTTTTCTCTCTCTTGATAAAGCCCACGCAACAATTGGGCGAAACGTTGAGTTTTAGGTCTTCCAATATTCCATTTTAATTCATAAAGGTTGGAGAGCATATCGGCCGAAACATAGTATAAATATAAATATCAACGTTGAGTACAATAGTCTGAAGAAGAAGAAAAAAATGCAAATAACGGTAACCACTTATCCCTAAAAAATACAGACAGAAATCGTCCATCGTAAGTTTAACGATGCAGATTTGCGATGTAACCACAGAAAAAAAACTTGCTTAAATACCCCAAAAAAAGCAAGGTGCAAGATAACGATGTGTTATTTTTAATTTTTTAATAATTAAAATAAAATAAAAAATTTTAATAATTTTTTTTAATGATTTTTTGTGGTATTTTTAACTGAAGTCAACAGAACAAAAAGGGGATAAAAAAAACAAATATGCAACAAATAAATGTTACCAAAGGCAAGATAAGTTACTCTTCTACCTACCTGGATAAGTTTTTTTGTGTTTTAACTTATTTTAAAGCGTTATTTACTTCAATAAAAAAAGACAAGTGCAAAGACATCACGTTAGAATAAAACAAAAATGTTTTAATGGTGACGGTCACCACATCAGGTCCTGAGAATCACGCCAAAATTGGAAATTAGACAAAAATACAACTAATAACTGTCGGGCGAAAATTTTATGTTCAACCGAACTGTATATTTTATTGGCTGTATTTTTGTTTAATTTTCGATTATTTGGCGATTCTCGAGCCTTCATGTGATGACCAGTGCCATTTTCTTATTCATTCTAACTTGATGTCTTCGCACATTACTTTTTTATTGAAGTAAAAACGCTTTAAAATAAGTTTAAACAAAAAAAGATTTATCCAGGTATGTAGAATAGTAACTTTTCTTGCCTTTGGTAACATTTATTATTTGCATATTTGTTTTCTTACCCCTTTTTTTGTTCTGTTGACTTCAGTTAAAAATACCCGATTTTTTTTATGTTAATAGAAGCAGTAGACCTGAAAAATATTAACAACTGAGGAAGCAGCATCCATTAAAGAGAGTTGTTGCCCTTTGATTTAAAAAGAAAAAAGGAGAGAAAAAAGATGCAAGGCTGCCATTTTGGTTTGGGTTAGAATGAGGTCTTTTTTTATATGATTCTTTTTTTTTATAGTAAAGCAGAACCCTCGGAACTGACCTCTAAAAAACGACAAGAGAAGCCAAAAAAGGGTCTGCTGCTAGCCAGGTTTAGCTGTACAGTTTTAATTTTGGTTTGTTTGAAAACTGATTATCCAAGAAGAGGATAAAGTGCGAAATCGTTCTAATGTGAGACTACAAATCTAAAACAAATTTCGCCTCCTCATTAGTGTAAAATATTTTTTCACCCCGGACTCTCGAATAATCAGACAAGCCCGGATTTTTTTTACTTATCCTATCAAGAAGGTCAAAGCTGAGAATTTTTGCTTTGTTTATTTTTAGAGGATAAGCAAGACACACTTAAAATATATAAGTTGGGCAGTGTCAAAAATATTTTTTTTTAAGTTTGTACAAAAAAAGATATTTATATATATTAAATAAATATTTCTTTAGAATAAAAATTAACTTAGGAAATATTTGTTAACAATTTTTCCATGTAAAACAAAACTATAAAAAAACAGTATGGGGTGGTGTGAGGGCTGAATACAAAAAAAATATTAATTAATAATAGAAAAAATTTAAGTTTAAAATTGATAAAGATTAGAAATTAAGTTTAAATGAGAAAAAGAAAATTTGAAAGAAATAATAAAAAATTTTAAGTAAAGTTGATTCTTTACTTAAAAAGTTTTATTATTTCCTTCAAATTTTCTTTCAAAGTTGAAGAAAAAAAGAAAATTTGAAAAGGAAAATATTTCATTTAAAGAAAAATTTACAGGAAAAAATTAAAGAAAGTATAAACAATTGAAGAAAGGGAGAAAAATTTGAAGGAAAACAAAGAAAGTTGACAGAATAATCAAAGAAAAAAAAATGAAGAAAAAAAGAAAAGATGAATTTGAGAAAAAAAAAACATAAATTTAAAAAAACCCTCCCAGAAATTTAAAACAAAAAAACAGAAATTTGAAGAAAAAAGAAACAGAAATTTGAAGGAAAAAGAAACAGAAATTTGAAGAAAAAAGAAGCAAAAATTTGAAGGAAAAATAAACAGAAATTTGAAGAAAAAAGAAACAGAAATTTGAAAAAGGAAGAAAAATTTAATTAAGGAAAAACTAATTTAAAGGAATAAAGAAGTCTAAAGAAATAACATGAAAAATTACGATACGTTTAAAAATCAAAATTTATGACAACGCTTACAAAAAAGAAAAAAATATAAACAAAACTGATTAATATATAAAAAAAAAGGAAAACGTTTGCTCAACATTGTAATGTCTCCAAATTTGGTCAGGCAGATAATAACAATTCTACTGTCGCAGCAATAAATTTGACATGTACAAACTGCAGCAAAAAGGATTGGATAGAAACAAAAACAATATTAACTGCCGATGTCTTAAACCAGGACTGTTTTTTTATTAACATGTTTAATAATAATTGTCTTAAATCAAGATTTCTCTTTTCTTAAATCAACATGTTTAATAATAATTCATATCAGGTGAAAAGCCGACATCCTCCTCATCCTGTTTCAGTTGGGGGACGACTGGTGGAGATTAACATCTCCGCGCAATTGGCAAAATATAACAAGATTTAGCCTTAAAGTTTCATCCATTTCTTGCCAAACGTTTCAGGTTTTGTATTTTCCGGGTTTTTTTATGCCAAACGTTTCGGGTTTTGTATTTTCCGGTTTTGTTATTTCAAAGGGTTTGTATATACAAAAAATGATCTGATTTATTTTTTATTAAGCGAACCCATCTTCTTCACCCTGTACGCTGCCAGTTCAATGGATCCAGCAGCTCGTACAGAAGAAGTAGAGTCTGTACTGCCCTGGCTTGTGTTGAAAAAATACTCATGGCGGGAGAGAGGGGAAGTCACCTCAGTAGTATCTCCCTCGTGAGTAGAAACAGGACTAGTCGGTGTACATGCTCTCTCAGAAGAACCATGGCGATGAAAGCGTGGTTCCATGATAGGTGTTCTGGGACTTTTCACAGGGCTTGTCCTTGGAGATTGACGTTCATGTCTCCTCGTAACTGATGACTCGCGTTCTGTTGTAGTACTGGAGAAAAGCAACGAGCACTCGATACTCCGCTGTTTCGTGCGGAACGCTCTCCGGCGAGATGCTAACCGGCTCCGGGGGCTTTCCGTAACGGGTGATGTGAGGTCAAAGTCTTCATCATGAAATTGGACATTGGACGTGTCGGAATCAGCATGACTTTGGAACCGGTTAGCGTGAGCTGTGAGAAAAAACTCGCCCAAATGAGCGACCAGGTCCATCGGGAAGCCGATCTCCTGTTGTTGGGAGGAGCTTCCGTGGATGGATTCCTGGTGGAAGCGCTCCGCTGCACGACGAAGCAGCAGCGGGGACCCGGGCAAGGATTGGCACTTTCGGCGCCGACCCTTTGACCGTTTGTGGTGATGAGGAGTAACCGGAGTGCACGGTGGGGTAAGAGGCGATGATGGAGATGGCAGGTCAAACGTTGAGGAATTTTGGTCATTTTTGACGCCGACCATTTTTTTGCCATCCCGAAACTTATTTGACTGCGCAAACGGATTGGCTCTCCCTGGCGTGTAGAACTGATCGAGCATACTCATATTCTGTCCGATTACCATTGGCGTCATAGCCGGATCATCATCCATTGATGCCCAGTTACAGGAATCCAAAATGTTGTCTTCGGATCTAGAGCGTTTGCAGTGTGATTTGTTTTCTACAAAAGAAACAAAAAGAAAGAATTATACGTTTGCAAATTACCAATGATAATATAACAGACACTATAAAATGGCATAATAAATAAAGAAAACAAACACACGCTCTACTCTTGTCATGTGGGCAAAAACGACGTGCACATATCTGAGGCAATGGCTGAATCCTTAGAAAATGACCTCCAGTCTGTAGTGGAATGGGGTCAAAAGTGGATGTTAACTTTTAATGCCACAAAGACAAAGCTCTTTTCCTTCAATAACTACAAGAAACCTCTTTAACCACTGATTGTCAAGGCAAATAATACTTTACCTGAGAGTTCATCATTCAAACTCCTCGGCCTAACTTTCACAGATAACATGAATTGGAATAAATACATTGAAGACATTGCCAAGGCTGCTGCAAAGAAGGTGGGCTCCCTCTACCGTGCTAGTAAACTTCTCACACCTGACATTATCCTATATATCTACAAAGCCACCATCCGCCCATGCATGGAGTATTGTTGCCACATCTGGGCTAGAGCATCATCCACTAGTCTCTCCCTCTTAGACAAGGTCCAAAAAAGAGTTGTCAACTTAATAGGTCCCTCACTATCCACCAAGCTCCAGCCCCTGTCCCATCGCCACAATGTTGCTTCCTTGTGCCTGTTTTACAAGTACTTCAATAGATTATGCTCTGATGAACTTACTGCTCTGGTTCCCCACTACATAAATTCACTAGACCAACCCGATTATCTGCCAAATGCCATCCATTCACTGTGGAGGTCCCTAGTTATGCTGCTGGACTCTGGAACCCCCTCCCTGCTCCCTGACGGTACTGACATGCAGAAATGTAAAACTAATATAAACAGACATCTCACTGCGCAGCTCCCAATTTAGGCTGACCCCACCAAAAAAAAAAAAAATTTCACTCCTTTTCTCAGTAGCCCCTTACGTCTACAGTGGCGGCCTGCCTTGTTTGGGGTGAAATATGTTAAAAAAAAAAAAACATATGTTAAAAAAAGAATAAGTGTATGTTACCATAATAAAATGTCAGTAGTATAGCTTCTACACCTCTACTTACTGAGCGGATGACAGTCTAAGTATTATATACTTATCGGAAGAGTCCATTGTTGAGTTAAATAGGCTGAAGATAGCATGGGTGAAATTTTCTGAGCTGCTCCCTCTGATAATATCGCGAGTTTCCCCCTCAACACCCAGGGTAAGTTGTATAGCAACTGTGTCAGGAGCGTCATGATATATGGCAGTGAATGCTGGGCGCTCACCAATCTGACTGCAGCGCAATAACAGATTGCAATGTGAAATCTGACCAAACGCAACACGTTAGGTCAGAGAATTTGCTGAAAGCACGACATTTGCCCAGCATAGATGTCATCTTAAGGATGAAAGGTATGGTGATGTGGAGCACTCATCCTCCTGGATAAACCGTTGCAGAAGCATGGATATCTTAAATCGCAGGAAAGTTGGTTGGCCAAGGAAAACTTAGAAGCAAGTGATTTGTCAAGACTTTACAGAGTGGAATTTGAAGAGAGTTGACCCACTGAACTGTGAAGATTGGAGCATGAGAAATATAAAAAAACGTCTGATCCCTGGACAAGAGAAAAATGACATTAAATAAATATATATATCATCATCATGGTTTTCGATCACCCTCACTGATTTTATTCCACCTTATTGGCGTGTCATTCAGAGGATATGCCATAGTCGCACGCTAGGCGACAATATTTGTCCATAGCTAGGTTTAGAGCTCATTCCCTTTTAACATACAGCGCCTGATGTTTCCAAATGGTCACCTATCTGGAACTAGCCGCCATTTAGAAAAGATAGGTAAGATTAGCAGACTAGGCAACTGGATCTTCTTTCAATCGTAACAAATCATCTTTCCAGGCAGCGAAATGAGCTTTTTGTTTATCGTGTCATTACGGGTGATGAAATAGCGTTTCCTATGACAATATTCAATGCAAAAGGCAATAGGTTGATAAAGGTAAATCGTTACAACCTACCCCAAAACCTGAGATCTGTGGAAGAAAGATTTTACTGTGCGTTTGGTTGGATACTCGTGGCATTGTCCATCATGAGTTTTCAGACAGCAACCAAACACTAAATGCAAACTTGTATGTTGAGCAGTCGCAGCGTGTAGACGAATATCCGAGAAAAGACACAGATTGCTCCCTCAATGAAAACGCAAGACCACACGCTGCAAAAGTCATGCAGTAAACTATTCCACAACTTGATTGGTCTGTTTTACCCGATCCACCTCATTTCGACTGATTTTCAACTCTTTATGTTTTTACAGAAAATCGACATAAGGTTAAAAAAAACACCCAAATCCTTTTTTAATCAAAACCATCTTAATTATATTCGGATTAAAAGGTTAATTGGTAAATGGGGAAAAAGTCATTGAAAACAATGGCGAATATCCAATTGATTAAAATGTTATTCAGTTTGTATTATAAATTAAATTAGATATAAAACAAAACAGTATTATATATATATATATATATATATATATATATATATATTAATAAATAAATCTTAATTGTCGAGCACTGTCTTAAATTATAACAATCTGAGGTTGTTAAACAAAGCTTACACACCCGCGTGTTTAAGAACCCTTTCATCTCAGAACGTTCGAACCCTGTCGCTAGCTTAAAATGTATCTTAATTTCGTCTGTGGCGATTTCCATTGTCTTCTGAACCAAACACTAAATGCGAACTTGTATGTTGAGGAATGGCAGCGTGTGGACAAAAATCTGAGAAAAAAAAAGACGGCCGGCACTTGTCAATAGGAAAAAGGTTCTCGTCCATGACAACGCAAGACCACACGCTGTAAAAAAGTTTTGCAACTTGGCTGAGCTGAAAATGCACTTCAAGACAAAAAATTCACTGAAGACAAACAGGTGAAAAAGTGTATGAAAAGTTTTGTTTTTTTTAAATCAAAACTGTCTTCATTTTATTCAGATGGCATTGGAAATTGGTAAATGGGCAAAGGTCATTAAAAACAATGGCGTATATACAATTGATTATAATGTGCTAATTCGGTTTGTATTATAAATTGAATTAAAGATCATAAAATGAAAATTATTTATAAATCGACCTTAGAACATGAAATGGATCGGGGGGTATAGGATTTCTTTAAATTTTAGTTAATGTGCTTGTGATCTTTCTTAGGTGAACCACTCACAGTTGAAGTAATGGGTGCACGGAACATTGTGGTCGTCACATACTTCTCTATTATGTCAGTTTTGTTTGTTTTTTTTATTTACACATCTATTTTTTTAGACATCCATTTTATTTATTTAGGTTTTTATTTACGAATCTATTTTTTTAATTTATTAATCTTTTAATTTTTGTTTATTTTTATTTTTTATATAATTATGTTTATTTTTATTTCATTTATTCATCTATTTTATTATTTCTCTTTTTTAAATATAAAAATATAAAATAAATTTTTTTCAAATTTTAATATAAAAATATAAAATAATAAAAAAAATTTTAAATATAAAAATATAAAATAAAATTTTAAAAAATTTTAATATAAAAATATAAAATAAAATTTTAAAAAATTTTTATATAAAAATATAAAATAAAATAAAAAAATTTTTAAATATAAAAATATAATAAAATATTTTTTTTTTAAATTTTAAATATAAAAAAAATTAAATAAAATTAAAAAAATTTAAATATAAAAATATAAAATAAAATAAATTTAAAATAAAAATAAAAATAATCTAAAAATAGATCCCTAAATAAAAAAAATATTTAGGCATCTATGTTTAGATCATTTTTATTTGAGTATCTATTATAATTTTATTTTAACTTTTTTTTTTTATTTATTTACTTTTTTAATTTTATTTGTACTTGTTTAATTAAAAAATAAAATAGATGATTAAATATATTTTGGTTTATTTTTTAATTAATTTTTTTGTTTATTTTTATTTAGCTATCTATTTTTATTTAGGGATATATTTTTTATTTTTTGTTATATTTAGTCGTCCATTTTTTATTATTTAGGCATCTATTTTATTTATATTTTTATTTAGCCATCTATTCTTTTGTTTATTTTCCTCTTTATTTAGGCATCTATTTTTATTTAGGGATCTATTTTATTTATATATATTTTTTTAAATTCTTTGTTCATTTTTATTTTTATTTTATAAATTAAGTTTCAGATTTTGTCTCGGAATGTAACACATTTAAAAAAAGCTCATGTGAACTTAACTTTTCTCTAGTTAGAATGGAAGAAAGGTATAGGAGTTATTTTTCTTTTAATCAATGAGCAGGTCACCTTTCTTCGGTAAGCAGGTCACCTTTCTTCGATGAGCCATCCACAATCGAAGTGATGGGTGCCACCAGACATCACATTCATCACCAGAATATTCGGTGAACACACACGCACTTCTGTATGATTTTATTTCTGTTTTTTAGTTTGTTTGTTTTTTATTTATGCATATATTTTATTTTTTTAATTTATTTAGACATCTACTTTAATTTTTTTTTTAATTTTTATTTATTTTCATTTATTCAAATTTTATTTATTTATTTTTTTTTACATTTTTTTTTATTTGGGCATATATTTTATATTTTTATTTATTAATTTATTTAGACATCTACTTTAATTTATTTTTGAATTTTTATTTTTTATTTACTATTTATTCAAATTTTATTTATTTATATTTGTTTTTATTTAGGCATCCATGTTATTATTTATTTCATTTATTTATTGATTTTTTTTTTAATTTTTATTTATTTATAATTTTATCTTATTTCCCCATGAAAATATCAATCAAACAACCCGTTTACCTTTCCTATCTTTTGGGATCTTCCCAGCATTACTTAAATAATGTTGCATTTTAAGAAGACACTCCACGTTGTCTCCAAAGCTGGGACGTTTCTTCGGATCAATCTGGAAAAAAAAAGAAAAAAGGTTTAAAGTATTGGTTACGATTTTTACAAAGATAAAGAAATCAAAAGATCCTGTATATGCCCTTAAACTACATCCGGTGGTGAGGCCCGCAACATGGGAGCTTTGGGGTGAAGAGGGGGGAGGGTTAGCCCGTAGTTTAATAGCATGCCTAACATGAATTTATGGGGATGTAAAGCTTCAATTCAATAAACTCTTTGAATTTTCAACAGAATTTTTTAGATTGAAAATTTGGTTAACATCCCCTTGATAGTTTGTTATGCACTAAGAGGTCACCACTTACCAAGGCCCAAAGGCTACTCGAGCCTAACCCTAACCTTACTCGAGGATAAGGATTTAATGAGTTTATAACATGGACGGTGAGACAACATCTTGAGTATTGGTAACGATTGTTAGAACTGGGCAGAATTTTATTATTTAAGAGAACGGGTCAACAACAAGAATGTGTTACCATTTCAGCTGGGAAGCAGCCCTGCCGTATTGTGTTTTGCATTTCCGTTTGCTCTGACCACCACAGAAATAACTTAAAATCTTCAGTTATGCTTGGTCAGCTGCATTTGTCAGATCTAACCTTGGACGCTTTGAACTGAGTAAGCACGGACATTTATCATTACAATTCTATAACAGAATTATGTTTAATTTCAGTTTCCGGTTTGACTAAGATAAATATAAAATTACAGACGATTCCAGACCTTCGAAGTCTTACAGTTTTGCTGGAGTCGCATTGTTTTCATCTTAATCTGTAGCAGCGACGGCAAACGGTGGCAGCGGCAGAAACAATAGCAGCAGCAACAACAACAACAAGCCGCCATAACGATTTTGAATCTATGCTTAATTTCTAAGCTGGGCGCTGATTCATGAAAGTATTTAACTTCCTTTCTGGCTTGCCCAATCAGGGGCCATCTCTCATGCGAGCTGAGCATGTGATGGGAGATTATAAAAAGGATAACACACTGTATACTTCATCTTTCTTACTCACAAGATGGAACTGACAGCTACTCATCCAAATTGGTCGGACCGACTACAAAATTTCTCTTTTGGCCTGCAACCTTCCTGCCGACCCACAGGCTCTGGCGTCGAAAATACCCAAGAATCCAACATGGCTACGGCCACACACATGTAGACTTAATATAACATGCATGCACAAGCCTACATACACACATAGACACAGCCCAACTTCAACACCCGTGTACGTAAACACATTCTCATATATGAACTCTTGCTTTCCTTACAAACAGGACATTCATCCTAAACTTCATATATGACCTCGTCTCGTGACCTACTAACGGGACATTTATTTAACACCACGTGGATTTTCTAGCCTTTTGTCTTCATCCATACTTATGGACGTCTTCATTTACTAACACCATTTTCTTTCATTATCTTTTATTTACATGTTAACGAAGACGACTCAATAAAGTTGTTTTAAATGTTAGAATGAGACTGTCTTCCTATTCGACAAATCTAACAGTCTCAAGATTAAGAAAGTTAAATAAGTTCTAAACACCAGTGCTAGTTCCAGAAGTTACTCTGGTGATCCATCACAGTAATTGTTAGGAAAAAAAATCTTTGCAAAGATTGAAACTTTATGAAACACTTTCAAGTATTTTTGCTATTTGGCCTTTCGGCTAGGAGCAAAGTGTGGTGTCTGTTCTGGTGCTACACTTTTTTTTTTCTAGCCTCGGTCAGTGAAGGAGAAATCCTTCTAGACTGAGAAAAAAAAAATGCTTCTTGGGCTTTTGGCCAAGATCAAAGTGTAGTATCTGTTCCGATGGATACTACACCCTATAGACCGGTACCGTCTTGACCTTCGGGCCTTGATTCCGCCGGTCTGTGAGTTTGTCCTGCACAGTTCTGCAAGGTCCACCCTCCCAGGCTTTACCTTCTCACCTTTTGAGAAGGGGTTAGTTTATTGCTATCGCTTGAGGCGCCCCTACCGGGGAATGCTGACGGCGCTGGCTTTAAATGTCACAAAGACCCCCTTCCACGACGGGCGTTATGCCTAAGGTGTGGTGCATTCCGAGGGATGTAATTTTCATTTTATATAGAAATGAATGTTTCCGAGGAATGCAGCAGCCTAAATATATTCTCGGACTTTTGGCCAAGATCAAAGTGTAGTATCTGTTCCGATGGATACTGCACCCGATAGACCAGTACTGTCTTGGCCTTCGGGTCTTTATTCCGCCGGTCTGAGTGATTATCCTGTGCAGTTCTGGGAGGTCCACCCTTCCAAGCTTTGGCTCCCCTCTTTGGAGTCGAGTAAGTTTATCGCTTACTGCTTGAGGCGCCCCTACTGGGAAATGCCAACAGAGCTGCTCAGGCATTTTTCGTAGGCCAGAGTGCTCATCTTCTCGGGTGCTGGCTTTTCAAATCCCACTTTTTCGACCTTGTGTCACATCTTACCGCTGTGGGAGGAAGATAAATAAAAAATAAAAAAAGACCTTGATCTAACCCTGCCCTCGTGGAAAAATAAACGATACATAAATAGGAATTATGTATTCAGAGTGTGAAATACAAATAGAGATCTACGGAGAGTTTTTAAAATATATTTTTACTAATGAATCACCACTTATAAAGGCCCAGGGGCCACTTGAGGATTAGGGTTAAAGAGATTTCCAGTTGGACGATGAACACTCCCCCGAGAGGATTGGAAACAATAGGTGGAATGGACACAATTTGATTATCCAAGAGTGTGGCTCAACAAGTATTTGTTAACATTAGACTTGAAGACGGCCATGTTGTAGTCAGTTGTGAGGCAGCCTCGTGGTATTGTGTTCCATAGATGGGATGGTGTTCTAGGAAATAAATTTTGTTCATGGAAGATACTGCGGGTGAGCTCCCAAAAAGCAACAAGTTATAATACAGAGAAAAGTGACCGATTCTCTTTCTTTGTTCCTATTTACTTGTCTCCCCATGAGGGCAGAGTTAGACACAAGATCGGATTTTATGGTGGAGAAAATCAACATCTTTTCAAAAAAGAGGCACTCTAGATTGGAATGAAAATAAAAAATGTCCTCAGTCTAGAAGGATGTCTCCTTCACTGACCGAGGACAAAAAAGATTAAGTGTAGTATCAAAATAGATACTACACTTTGATCGTAGCCAAAAGACCGAGGGATCATTTGGTCCATGAGGATTAATTGAATCGGAGCTGGTTGCTTCATATCAAGTCTCCAGGGTTTGTTTGTTTTTTTTTGTTTGTTTTTTTTTGTTTTTTTAAACAAAACTCCATTTTTTTTGTTTGTTTTTTGTTATTCTTACGATTTGATCAATAAAGTCGAAAAGTTTGCTATTTGAGGAAATTATGAAAAATTCAAATTCTTTTAAATGATACAATCAAGTTATCTCCCTTACTGTAGTCAAATTTTGTTACTAAATACAATCGAGTATATCAATTAGTGTTGAAGCAACTCCAGAGTTCACACAGCACACTACAGATACCTATAGAATGTAAGTAATTGATTTTTACATTCAGCAGCTGTTAAGATAATCGATTTCGCCGCAGATTCATTTATTTAATAGAAAAATACAGTGCTCTCTTAAAAAAACGAATTTATTTAATAGAAGAAAAATACAGCGCTCTCTTAAAAAAAAAAGAATTTATAAACACATAGGATCGATAAGATCGGCAGATCATTTGATTTTACACATTCCCATGAAAAAAGGCGAGAATATTAATTGAAAACATTACTAACCAACAGAGCATTGCCACTGTCAACCATGGAAAAACTATCAGGCATGTGTACACAGTGTAATGATGTATGGAAGTGAAAGCTAGCCAATGGGGGGTGAGGATATGCGTTGCATGGAGAGAACTGATATGAGACTGATACGATGGGTGTGTAATGTGAATCTTAAAGACAGGCTTAGATCTGATGACCTCAGAGGGAAATTAAATCTGGACAGTATAGGGAGATGTGTGTAGAACAGGAGATTCTGATGGAATGGCCATATTGAAAAAATGGATAAGAGTTCATGGGTTAGCAGATGTAGCACAGTTAAAGTGGCAGGGTCAGTTGGCAGGGTCAGGCCAAGGAAAACATGGAAAGAAGTGAGAGCTAAATAAAGACCTGAAACAAGTCAACTTCTTAAATCCGTTTAACGCATGCCAGCATGTAAAACGGACATTAAATCGATGATGATGGTGATGGTGATGATGATGAATTTAAATTTGTCAAACATATCCAACCAGTCATGTATAAAAATAATAAAATTTGCAATGAGTTTATTTAATTTACACAATATGAACCAGAAGTTTGGATTTTTAAATATATTTCTCCCCCACCCATTTTTTTTTTTTTTTTTTTAGCAAAAGTCATCTGATAAAAAAAACACTACATTAAACTAAATACTGAATACATTTGAATAACACAAAACCCTAATTTTTTGTGAAAATTTTTTCTTATAAATAGGCGCAATTTAAGTTGATGCTGCAAATATGAGGAAGATAACTCGATTATATTTTGTAACCAAACCTGACGAAAATAAGGGAATCAACTCGATTGTATTTTGTAACCAAACCTGACGAAAATAAGGGAGACAACTCGATTGTATTTTGTAACCAAACCTGACAAAAATAAGGGAGACAACTCGATCGTATTTTGTAACCAACCCCGACGAAAATAAGGGAGACAACTCGATTGTATGTTGTAACCAAACCCGCTGAAAATAAGGGAGACACCTCGATTGTATTTTGTAACCAAACCCGACGAAAATAAGGGAGATAACTCGATTGTATTTTGTAACAAAAGCTGACAAAAAGCAAGGGAGATAAGTTGTTTGTTTGCTTTCAATAAAAAGGAGACATTTTTTTTGTCATTTATTTAAAATATTCATTTAAATGAAGAATTCTGTTTTTCAACAATATTAAACCTTCATTTCTAAATGAAAAAGTTTTTTTCTTTTATTTAATTTAATAATTAAAAATGTGTCTATATACCAATCCTTTGTTATTTGTTAAATAAATATTACGTTCTTGTAGGTAAACATACACAAGTCAAATAAATTAACAAGAAAACTCTTTTGATATACTTACAGATCAGGCAAAAGTAGGTATCTACACCAAAATTTACGGAAAATTATCGAGTAGAATTTTAATAAAAAATATATTTCCGATTCTCCGTTGGCACAAATGCATGAACCGCCTTGTATGAGAATGACGGAGTGACTTATCTCCCTTGTTCTCCCTTTAACGTAAAATGTGTTAGTGCCACGGAGATTCGAGAATATGCAATAGAACTCATTTATATTTTTAATTAAAATTCTACTCCCTTACTGTTGTCAGATTTTGTTACAAGATACAATCAAGTAATCTCCCTTTTTTGCAGCATGAACTTAAATTGCGCCCAAAAATAATCAAAAGAGTCCTTAAATATGTGAAGTTGAACGTTTTTACTTTTCCATTGACACAGAGAAGATATTTCATAAAACCACGTTTTGTCCGTCTCCCTAAATGTGGGCATGATTATTTTAATGTTATAATAGTCCATGTTTATCTGCGTTATTAATAGGAGCCAATCTATTTTTCTTGATCTCATCTTGATGAAGCTCAGAATAAGTCAAACGTTGAAAATATCAAAAAATAAACAATAATTTACTCTTGACTTATTTTGTGAGATTCTCATCCATTAATGGAATTATACATCCCAATATACAAAGACGACGAGTGTAGGAAACAAAACTGAATCAGGATATCACTTGTATCCTGACTCGCACAAGACAGCAAACAGGATTTACAGAAAGCCAAAAGTCGAACAGTTTTTAACTGACTTAAACTCCGATGAACACGACCTATGGCTACAAGTCTTCAATTAACACCGCCTCCAATGAGGAGGATCTTCAACAAACACCGGATATCGCAACAGGGAGCGAGCGTACAACAGAAATGATGGCAGGCTTGTCACTGAACTGACTAAAAAGGTCAAATACGTCTGTTGATATTGAACCCAGAATATCATTGATTGGTCAGATCATTTGCATAACAGGATGCGGCTCACTTCTGTCTACAACTGCTTGTGTGAGATAAACACTGTCCCCTTTGTGTGGAATAACCACTGTCCCCTTTGTGTGGGATAACCACTGTCCCCTTTGTGTGGGATAACCACTGTCCCCTTTCCAACGCAGACACGGCACTGATTCTCAAGGACGTAATCGAATTTGGAAACTTGGGCTTTATGAGTTTGAAATCTGCCATCACATAGCGAAAACGAGCAAAAACATTTTTGCATGAGGTGAGTCAGCTTTTTATCAAAGTACAGTAAACAGAACAGTTTAATACATTTTGTCATGTTGCATGAACGTTGATGATGATGAGGCACGGTCAGGTAGAGGCAAGCCATATTAATATTCGGAGAATCATAGGAGAAAGTCTGATTAGTATTTTGAGAGCATTAGCCAATCTCAGCATCTCACAGTTCAGTGTGATTCATCATCTTCACAACTTCGGCCAAAGGATCCAGAGCACTAAATATTGAAAAACCTTTGACTCCCATTAAAGATCCATTTTTTATGCCAATGTCTCTGTTCTGAAATGGGATAGAAAGGGAGGAAACTAATCAACCAACCTGACAACATCTGAAGGCCAAATGTAGAAAATCCAGTGGGCAATACTCGATCATTTCACTAAAGGCAATGTAATCCAAACCAAAGTTCTGAAAAAAAAAAATGAAGAGAAAATTATAGAATTATCCAAAAGGTGCTTTTTATATACATATATATAATAAATAAAACATTTTTATTCATACAATTGTTTCTGCCCATTTTCAAAATGTCAATTTTTTTTCTTGATAATAAATTAAACATGTTTTTAAAAAGCTTTTTCAATGAAATTTTTCTCCCATCCAATTAAACCAAAAAAACACACATCTCTCATGAGAAAAAACACAACAACATGACTCGTTCATTCACTATCCAGGTTTATCGTCTATATTCCCTTTGACAAGATGTTCGATGCTGTCTGGTTGTTCTTATACTGTCTCGAGTGATCATAATTGTGGGGATTGACTGTGTCCATCTGTCACTGTTTAAAGTCTTGGCTGATGGTCTGTTTCCATGTTTTCTTAGGGCACCCGGCTTTCTTTTTGCTGTCCAGTCTTAGGTTTCTGCAAATGCTAATATACCCCTTGTATCTTTCAACATGCTCGAACCAACGTGGACGGTTTGCCCTTATTAAAACATCAAGTTTTGGAATGGCCAATTTCTCAAGTCTGTCTTAATGTTCTGGATCTGATCTGGCTTTATATTGCATATGCACCTAATCATTACCCTTTCATTTCTCTGGAGTCGGGCAAATGAAGCCTGTACAACACTCACTGCCATAAAAAAATCACACTTCTTACAGATATCATAGACCTTACCCCTGGTAATAATTGGGATGGCTCATAATAATAAAAAAAAATGAAATAAAATATTAGGTCGTAAGAAAATGTGTTTTTCGCTTTAACTTTAAATACTTAGAAATTATTTTAAACACAACAGTAATTGTCACAAAATTGTCTGATCTATTCCCTGCTTCCTTTGTTTCAGCTCGTTTGAGTCGTTGGTCTAGTGGTCTCCATCAATTCGTTGTTTTAATACCTCATTGTAATAGTTTCCTATTCCAGTAGTTTCTTTCCAAGAACTGCAGGCTTGTGGAACTCTCTTCCTGCTGACTGTTTTCCTCCTATGTATAGCCTTGGTTTTTTCAAGACTAAAGCCAATAGGCATCTCCTGTGTTTGCGATAATCATCTTTCTTTCTTGTTAGCTCCTTACATCAAGTGGCTTCATGCCTTGTCTGGAGCGATTTACATTTTTTTTTAAATAGATAAATAAAACAACATTTACAATCAACACAATTTTGGCACAAAGAAGCAAGTTTATGCACTCCAGTTGCATAAAACGCTCGAAAAATATTTCTAGTTGGATCTTTGCAAAATAGAAATATTTTCAATTGAGACGTGGTCAAGATGTTTGGAGAAGTGGTAGTCAATGACCGAGTGGTTCGCCATATACGTGGGCTTAGCAGAATTTCATGACCTAATTTATTATCGAACAATTGTGCATAGATGTTTCCATTAAAGTCTTCAATTTATTGTTGTCACCTGCAAGAGAACCCCCATGGTCTTCTTCATCCTGAATCAACCCTAACCTCTAACCCCCCCATGGTCTTCATCCTTAATCAACCCTAACCCCTAACCCTCATGGTCTTCTTCATCCTTAATCAACCCTAACCCCTAACCCCCATGGTCTTCATCCTTAATCAACCCTAACTCTCATGGTCTTCTTCATCCTTAATCAACCCTAACCCCTAACCCCCATGGTCTTCATCCTTAATCAACCCTAACTCTCATGGTCTTCTTCATCCTTAATCAACCCTAACCCCTAACCCCTAACCCCCATGGTCTTCATCCTTAATCAACCCTAACCCCTAACCCCCATGGTCTTCTTCATCCTTAATCAACCCTAACCCCTAACCCCCATGGTCTTCTTCATCCTTAATCAACCCTAACCCCTAACCCTCATGGTCTTCTTCATCCTTAATCAACCCTAACCCCTAACCCCCATGGTCTTCATCCTTAATCAACCCTAACCCCTAACCCCCATGGTCTTCTTCATCCTTAGTCAACCCTAACCCCTAACCCTCCATAAGACTCCTGCCATACTTTGAACACCTTGATTTCCTGGGCTTGGATTCACTGAAACTCAGGGAACCCATTAATTTGACTGAGTGGTTCGCCTAAGAAAGGTGACATGAATGATGTCAACTGTGTGAGTGTTTGTTGGGTACTCTCGGAGGAGATACGTTACACACATACGTTACACACATACGTTACCTACATATGTTACACACATACATAGTGACTAAAATGAAAAGAATTCCTATAAAACATCACTTCCAAAAATCAATTTCCTGTTCTACTTAAATAACAATTAAGTTTACATAAAATTTTGGGAGACCATACTTTGAACGCCTTGCTTCCCTAGCCTTGGATTCATTGAAGCTCCGACATCTTGCAACTGACTTAGTAAACACCCACATAATTATTACCCATCTCACCAACAACAAGCCCGAGTACGTTTTTGATCTATATATACATCATCTTTTTCTTTTCGTCTGTTCATTTAAGGTCACCCTTTCGCCTTTTTAGCGTCAGACGTTTTCTGATATTACGCAAGCTCACTCTCCAGTTCTCACGTTTCATCGAGTCAATTGTTTCCCGATTCCACTCTGTGCGGTCTTGTCTAATCACTTGCTTCGAAGTTTTCCTTGGCTGGTCAACCTTCCTGCAATTTAAGACATCCATGCTTCTGCAGTGGTTTATTCAGGAGGATGAATGCACCACATAACAGCATATTTATGAAAATCAGACTTTCGTAGTTATGGATTGCCCAAGTGACATATATGTTTTCTCCATCTCTCTTGAACACTAGCTCCGTCTAATGATACTAAACAAACAGTGGCAATAATTGTATAGGCAGAGGCGATCAGGCAACATTAATATGAATAAGTACATAGAAGTAGGGGTGGGCTATAGAAACAAATTTTTTCAAATTTATGCCAAAAGTGGCTTATTACCTTCATTTATATGTAACTAGATGGGAACAAGTGATTTTTTTCAAAACGGGTCAAAATTGGAGGGTCGCAAGCCTCAAACGAGAGTTGGCCGCGTCAATCCGCGAAAACGGCCCAAATTTCACCCCAAAAGACACTTAACCACTTATTGCAAGTCTTAGGGTACATTTTTTGACCAGAAATGCCTTTATATACCAGAATCTGTCATTCTCATATACTGTCCTACAAGTATAGGGCTTCTTAGGGTATCTCAGGGTCCAAAATGGGTCAAAATTGCCCCAAAATAAGCCAAAATTGGCCAAAATGGCGGTTTTGACCGAAAAACAGCTATTATCATCTCCCCTAGTCTATAAGACAACTCTGTATGGCTCATAGCAGTTGGGAAAAACTGAAATGGGCACCCTGTTATCTTCTCCCATTCTTTTCTTAAGTGTTAAAAATGACAAAAAGTGGTCAAAATAAGAGAAAAAGGGCCAAAACTGAGTTTTAATGAAAATTACCATATAAGGAAATGTTTCCTTTTAATAGCAATTCATTGTCTTCTTTAAATGGACTTGATGACACTACATTGCACTAATTGTGAAATGATTCATTGCACTATGCTTTCTTTTTCAGTTAGTAAATGCAGTGAACATGGCTGGTGCAGCAGGGCAGATTGATGAGAATTAGTTATGATGATTGGACTTTTCTTCTGCTTGATTCTCTTCCGACTGAGGCTGAGTGTGTTCAAGCTATACAACATCATGCTGCCAAATACAGTACCATAACACAGAAAAACCATATTCATCAGTTCTCTTTGCGGCTCCTACAATTGTGGCAGAAAGACTTTGGAAGTGATGTTCATTATGTAACGATACCTGGGATCAAACATAAATTTGATCGATTGCTAAAAGTCTACGACACGAACGTCTACGAAGCGAAAGGTTCCAGACGTGTGAACATGATCAAGTGGAAACGAGAACACTGTGTCCTTTTCAACCTGTTGGGAAAAGATGTGAACCCTGATGATTTTGATGACCATGAGCGTAGATTCTTTTTTGATCAAAAGTCTCTTGCACGTAAGTGGCTTATCGACACATTCCATGTGGATATGGAACACGAAGAAAGAATTCAGGCAGAGCAGCAACAACAGAATCATTTTGATGATGATCCGTTTGATGAAGTAGATGAAATAAGTGACCAATTGCCACAGCTCGACACCTCATCAAACAATCTGAACTACTCATTGAATAGATCAGGTGCCATCCGTGTCGAGCTGTGGCAATTGGTCACTTCATAAAACTAATCATCATCAAAATTTTGACCCGTTTTGAAAAAAATCACTTGTTTCCATCTAGTTACATATAAATGAAGGTAATAAGCCACTTTTGGCATAAATTTGAAAAATTTTGTTTCTATAGCCCACCCTTAATAGAAGATAATGCCAAATCTGCTACACAGAAGATAGGCTCCCTCTACGGGTGCAGAATCAAAAAGCAATGTTTATATACTCAATTGGTTGGCAGATTAAGTTATCACTTTGATCACTGTTCTCACATCACTTGCTTTTATACTCTTAAAAACTATTATCACCTAATATTTGCAATAGTGGAGGTAGTGCACACATGAACAAGTAGATTACAATCTTATAGCTCAATAGTAAGATTAGTATAGATTGTTCTATGTACAGGTGGGCGGATTTTTTATGCATGACAATATATATATATTTACATGACAATTGCGGACACTGACAGAAGATAGGCTCCTTCTACTGGGCTAGAAAACCTCTCACATCTGCCAGTTTCCTATATCTCTATAAAGCTACCATTCACCCGTGCATGGAGTATTGTTATCACATCTGGGCTGGTGCACCCATCACTATCCTTTCCCTCTTAGATAGGGTGCAAAAAAAGTATTTCCAACCTAATGGGTCCTGCATTGCTGCCAAGCCCTAGCCCCTGTCGCATCGCCGCAGTGCTGCATCCCTGTTCTCGTTTTACAGGTACTTCCACAGAACGTACTCCGATGTATTTACAGCACTTTACCCCCCCCCCCCCCACGGAACGAAAATACTCCTAACCTACTCGACTAGCAGCAAAATCCCACCCCTTCACTGTAGAGGTCCATAGATGCTGAAAGATTTTCTACTCTGATAGCTTCTTTCCTCAGACAGCTTGCCTTTGGAATTCCCTTTCTTCTCACTGTTTCCTCGACCGTACAAGAATGCAGAAATTTTAATGTAATTGTAACAGCAAGCAAACTGGAGCAAAATCTCGGACACAAATTATACTGATGAATATGTATTTATTTGCGCGCACGTGGCCAACACTGAACTATAACATCTTTTCACTGTAAAACTGGAAATACATGAAAATAAACAAGTCTTACAAACATGTTCTAAGACAGAACAAAGCAAATTATAAAAAAGTAACAATTCAAATAGGTTTAGAGAACTATGCGTTGCTTACCTCTATTTTTGCCAAGCTACTTGCCCCAGAGGCAACGTCTATCACAAGCAGAACAAACGTCCGACTCCCATGTTGACTGATTCGAAAAGACCGCCTCTGGGCAAGCAGGCGGTGTAGAGGCACGACAGTTACCCCGTGCGCATGTCTTCCGGAAGAGGACGATGCTGAATACAAAATGCCCCCTTCCTGAATTATGACCGGCCAACATGTGAAACTGCTACGTTTACAGTAATGTTGCTGCTCAACTACCCACCCAGGTTGCACTCCTCTATAAATCTGGGCCATATCACAGTATCCTCTTACGCTTCAGTGGCAATACGACTTGTTTGGGACGAACAAATGTTTTAAAAGATAATTAAATAAAATAAGTCATCCTTAGACGGGCAGCCCTCATTGAGTTCATGTTAACGAATTTTGCTTGTATTTTGTAGCAAATATCTTTCAACAATATTAAACTTTCTATTTACAAAAACAAGAAATTTTTATTAAAATATTAACGCACAAAAACCTGAGAACGAAACAGTGCCCAGACATGTTTCGTTTAAATTTGATCGGATTCATGTGGAGTCGACGAGAGAAGGGCCAAGTATGTTCTCGTATTGTTACTTGTATTCGAGAATATTAATATTGTTTTCCAGGTCTTCGTTCGCTAACATTGTTTCTTAGCTTTTTTTTTTTTTTTTATATTGTTTCGTTTTCAGGGTTTGTTTTTTTTCGTTAAATAACTACTTTTTTAAAATAAAACCAGTACAACTCCATGACGACCTACAAGTAAAATATGCCAGATAAATTAAAATAACAGAAAAAGGTTAGTATATCCTTACTTGTGATGAAAAAAAAAAGTTGGGTATACCAAAGATTTCAGAAAATAATCGAGTAGAAGTTTCAATAATATGTGTGAATTTAGACTTGGTTAGCGTCATTTTTATTTTCTATTTCAAAAATGCCATTATGTAATACTTTTTAAGAAATGGCTTTTGCTTCAATAAATTCTTATGTTTTTATCTTATTTCCTTATTGTCTTTTGTTTTTCTTTCCGAAAATGGTTAAATGCAATTTTATCAAGAGAAGTACCCTTTTTTAACTCTAACAATAACTTAACCAAACTAAACCAACTCTAAAGTAACCATAAATTACTAGTATCATATTAAAAAAAAGTTTGAATTATCTCTCTGTAAATTCATAACAATGGCTGAAAATGACAGTACGATTAAAGTTAAGTTTCTTGAATAATAATACAAAAAAAAATAATGGATTATTTTCCGTACATTTTGGTGTACACTAATATTTTTCAATCACAAGTAATATTTCTTAAAGTTGTCCTGTTATTCTAATGTTAACTAGCATAAATATCTTGGGGGTCGATTTGGAGAAATGCCATAAAAATTCCTTTATTTTGTAAATAAAAAATTTAATAATAAACTTGAAAAATATTTCTTACAAAATACAAACAGAAAATCGAGATAAGTTACATCATTAACAAGAACTTCGGGAGCACCAGACGAGCGTCCAGGAAACAAAAAATCAGGAAACAAAAACAGTATCAAGAAGAAACCGATTGAAGAAAACATGCTCAGATTTGTTTTGTTTTTTTAATCCATTATCATGTTGAAGTTTAATTTAGGCGAAAAATAAAAAAAATGGTCAAGGGAGGTATCGAGAGTAGAAAGTGACTAACTTTTGTTTACTTTCGACAACCTCATAACTCTCGCTTCCCTTATTTTATCCTTTAGTCCTCACATTCCATAAGCGATGTTTCTGACAAAGGGGGAAGAATTGCTGTTTTCTGAGTCGGAATCTATCCATCTAACAATTACTGTTGGCTAGTTTTTGACCTTGAAGTAGTATTTATTTTTTAGCTCCTTACATCAAGTGGCTTCATGTCTTGTCTGGAGCGATTTCCATTAATATATATATATATATATTAATATTTTTTCAAATTTTGGCTTTTCCACTGCCAACTTATCTATCTATGTAATTCCTCTGATGATAAGATTTTAATCTTTGAAAAGCCTTGGCTTAAGGAAAGAATAATAAACATATTTTTTACCAAGTATACCTTGCATTGAACAATCGAAGTTGAAATAAATTTGTCATTCGTACATGTTTATCCCTCTTCTTTCATCTCAAAATGACTATACACTGACTCACAAGAGGAATGGTGAACATTCTCCAATGTTTACAAAAGTAACAACACAACGCTGGATACTCCACCAGACCAGATGAATTCTTGTCCTGGAATATAGGAAGACCTAGCAAAAACCACAAGAAAAATAAACTATAAAATAGTTAATTGGTTCAGATGAAATTTATTGTATTTCATTGCTTTACTTACTAAGGTTTGAGAAGTCGAGAAGAACCTTAAATAAACGCTCGTATATCTATGTATCTAAACGAAATCAAGTATTAGCCCCAAGAAAGGGGCTCCTTGATCTCTGAGATGTAACTGAGGTAAAATGAAGAAAAAAAAAAGAAAGCAATCATGTACCTAAAACCAGTTTTGCAGAATGGAATATTTTCATTCAAAACATTGAGAAATCATGTGTTTTTATTCAATTAAAAAAAAAGAAAGTATATTTAGATTTGTATCTATTCAGCACCAAATTTCAAAATTAAAAATAAACTTGAAAAACTTATTTATGTTTCAGAATTTTTTAGATGAGGGTTGATAATTTGTAGAATTTGGTATATTCGGACTACTGTTCTCATCTGGGGTGTTTTTATCACAACGTTTCGGCCTATGTAACCTTCGACCTTCTTCAGGTGTACTTTGTCTCGTTCTATCTGCCATAACTGGGGAAAAGTCTTCAGTAATTCGCAATTCTTCGTATCGCCCACACTGAGAATTGAACCTTCCACTTTCAGATGACTGTCAGAACTGAATTTTATGCCACAGGTCGTTCAATCGATTTAATAAAGGGTTCCGTTCGAAATTCCGTCCAGATTCCTGAGTTCAACAAGGTACACCTGAAGAAGGTCGGAGGTTACATCGGCCGACAGGATGTGATAAAAACACCCAAGATGAGAACAGTATTCCGAATATACCAAATTCTACAAAAACTTATACGTTCAATTTTTAGCAGTGGATTCAGTTTTCCATGTAAGTTAAATCTAGTGTTTACAAACGCACTTTCAGAATTTCGACGGGTATCATTTTATGTTGAACTTACATACTAAATTAGATGCACTTCTTTACTTTTCTTAAAAAATATATATATATAATCTAATTTAATGTTTATACCTAAAAACTAAAAAAATACACATTTTGATTTTCAAGTTTTCAGGGAAATATCAATCCCAATTAGATAATTTTATGTTAAACTTACATAAACAAACTAAACTAAAAACTGTTGGGTTTTTTTTTTTGGGGGGGGGTGCTTTTTTTATAGAAAACATTAGCTTCTTGAAAGTTTACAGTGAGAAATTTTTTCTGTGGTGTTTTATGAACAATTTGGTGGTGTTTTATGAACAAATAGAATTTGTAACATGGGAGATAACTCTTATGCTACTGAGTAAGAGTTACGAATTCTATAATCAGTAACATGGGATGGAACTCTTACTAAGTAGAGTAGGAGTTACCTCCCATGTTACGAATTCTATTTAAATTTTACCAACAAAAATGATACTGTTCATCTTATGAACGATAAATATGTTTACTCTTCATTAAGTAAAATGTAATTTGTGTTTATAATAATACTAGCTGTACGTTTGTTAAATAACAGATTATGTGCGCTGAAATGTGTTTAGTTCACCACTTAATTAAAAAATAAAAAATAAAGAGAAATCTTCTTAGCCGAATCAAATGTAAACAACCGGAATTTGCCGAAATTTACCGAAGTTCATAAATGTCAACTATAAATTATCAAACAAAAATAAAGTCTTATTAACTAGTACTTATCTGGAGAAAATGAAATCATTCATTAAAGTGATAAGGTAGAAAGTTTGTTTACCTTCACTTTGAAACAAAAATGAAATGCTGTCTGTAAAATCAATTTTGTTAACATCTCCAAGATAATAAAAAATATTTTATTGTAATCACGTCATTTATTATTATTATTATTAATAATAATACTATTATTAATATTATTATTAATAATAATACTATTATTAATATTATTAATAATAATACTACTATTATTAATAATAATAATACTACTATTATTAATAATAATAATACTACTATTATTAATAATAATAATACTACTATTATTATTAATAATAATACTATCATTATTAATAATAATACTATTATTAATAATAATATTACTATTATTAATAATAATATTACTATTATTATTATTATTATTATTATTATTATTATTAATATTATTATTATAATTATTATACGGTGAAAAGTTTATTCCTGTATATTTACTATTTTTCTTCAACAGAAACAAAATTCTCCTTGCAAAAACTAAAACAAAATAATAACCGTTTCTAAATTCAGTCGTACTCGTCCGTAACTTTAAAATTGAAAAACAAGCAACAACAACGGAACTGATCTAGACTGCCAAGGTTATGGTTAAAGGCAAAATTAAGGCCAAGGGTAAGCGGGACCGACCAATGGATGGACAAACAGACAGACAGACAGACAGACAGACAGAGCCAGTAATGGAGATACGATGTCTGCCTGTAAAAATGACTTCGTTGGTCCATCGGATGCACATTCTTTTAAAGTCTGGTCGCGTTTGCAAAAACATCTTATTTAGCCGACGGAAATTCACTAGACCAACTCGACAATCAACTAAATCCCATCCATTCACTGTGGAGGTCCCCAGATGCCAGAGAGCTTTCTACTCCAATAGCTTCTTTCCTCGTGCTGCTGGCCTCTGGAACTCCCTCCCTGCCCCGTTTCCCCTACGGTACTGACATGCAGAAATTTAAAACTAATGTAAACAGACATCTCGCTGCGCAGCTCCCAATTTAGATTGACATCCCCCCCAAAAACCTTCTCCCTTTTTCTCAGTAGCCCCTTACGTCTACAGTGGCGGCCTGCCTTGTTTGGGGTGAACTATGTTAAAAAAAAAAATGACTGAAGCAAAAAAAATAGCTAGTTCAACTAGAGTAGCCTCCCTTGGAGCATTCAAGCGATTTTTTTAGAATGTTTTTGAATTTTTTACGGTTGTGTTATTTTTTGTTTTGTTTTTCCTGCCATGAGAGTAGAATAAAAGATTTTACTAGTGTACACCCGCTGTCAAAAATGGCGGAAAAATATTATGCTTCACCAGTGTTCGCACTCGCTATTCATATAAAGTCATAGAATTATGTCAGTAATTTAACTTTTCATATATAAATTATTATTATAATTGTTGATGACCTAAAGAAACAAAAAAAAAGCTAGCGTTGACTTTTTTTTTTATTATAGAGTGGTTGATTTCTATCCACGTTCATTTCAAGCGGCGGGGTAAACCTTAGGTGGTTGTCCGATTTGCTATTTGCTTTCTCGCTTACTCTCCCCACTTGAAATGGTTTCGTCCAAAAGTTAGAAAAAGGCATGTCTTTAAACCACTATCTTTTACGTGACGGGATGGAAGTACATATACTTATTATTTATTATTAAAACTGTGCTCTAGCAGTCAAATGACATCCCATAGCTGCAATCAGTCCTCCATGCCTAGTCCCAGGCCATCTGGCCTTGTCATGCGCAAGTTGTCGTAGGCAATGAAGTTGTTTCATTGCCTGCTTGAGGTCAGCATATACTTATTTATATACAAATAAATACACATTGGTCTTTTTCCCCGCCCCCCCCCCCCCCAAAAAAAATGGGGGGGGGGGTGAAACGAAAATACATTCCGATAGATTTAATTTCGTTAATTGAATTAATTTTTTTAAATAGGATTTTTAAAATTCTGTTTTATTTTACATCCATGCATTTCAAATTTCAATGAATATTCGATTTATTAATAGTAGATAAATAAATTAAATAATAATGTGTAAGTCATGTAGAGACGAGAAATACACCGATACATAAATGGCCATTTAATTTATTAATATAGAAATTTTAAATACATTCTGGATTACTCTTTGATATTTGAAACTGCTAAGTTGTTTTTCTATTTTATTTGAGAGCTGAGACGTTTTTTTTACGAAGGCCATTGTAACTTCATTGATTCTTTTTATTTCATTTTAATAATCATTTTGTATAATTTCCTGTTTTTAACTGTCTCTAAAGTGAGACTTTCTCCTTTTCAAATGTTACCAAAATGTCGGTGAAATTTTTTCCATTGAGAAACCAAGGCAATATGTTTGATACAGCTCTGATCACAGCTGTCATATCAGGTTTCATGTAAATATTTTTACACTTTGGATTTTAAAAATAATCTAAATTCCACATGTATAGAGTATTGTTGCCACATCTGGACTGGTGCTCCAACCACTAACTTTTCCGTATTGAACAGAGGGTAAAAAAGAATTTCTAAGATAATAAGTCCATCTCCAGCCCCCCTCACATCACCGCAGTATTGCATCTCCATGCTTGTTTTACAAGCATCTTGACAAAATGTGCCCAATAAACTTTCTGCGCGTAATGAAAATACGCCCGACCCACCCAATTAGACATAAAATCTCACTCATTAGAGGCCCCTAAATGCTCGAAGATCCTCTACTCTAATAGCTTCTTTCTTTGGACCACTTGTTTTGGGAATTTTCTAAATGCTCCCTGTTTCCCCAACCATACCAACATCTAAATGTAATGTGAACAAACATCTTGTTGCCCAACTCTTCCCCCAGGTTTCCCCTTATAAATCTGGTCCCTATCACAGTAGCCTCTTATGTTTCAGTGGAAATATGCCTTGTTTGTGGTGAATAAAAGTTCATAAATCTTTTTTTAGAAATATGCCTTGTTTGTGGTGAATAAAAGTTCATAAATCTTTTTTTAGAAAAGCCACCAAATCATAGAAGTAAAAAAAAAAATCTAACTTCCAACCTTCTTCAAATGCATTTTGTCAAACTTGGGAGTCACTATGTTCTGTGGAACAACGGATAAAGGCGTTGATTAACAATCAGTTATAAGTGACAGTCTTCTGCAGGTTGACGGTTCTATTCTGTAGTGAGAGGCAAAAATAACTAAGAACAGCATAATATTTAATTTAAACTCTTGCCCAGTCATGGCTGACAAAACGAGAACAATCTACACCAATTGATTAAATAAAAAGTTCAGTTGCAAAAAATTTCGTGTCGGTTCTCGAGTTCGAAAAAATGCACTTGAAGAAAAAGGTTACATTGGTTGATACATTGAGAATATAACAACCAAAATGAGAATAGTAGTATGAATAATTCAAATTTAACACATGCATAATAATATATATTAATGATATAATATAATTTATAATATAATTAAAAATATAATATAATTAATACTATATATTAAAAATATAATATAATTAATATATATTAAAAAACTAATATAATTAATAATATATATTAAAAAACTAATATAATTAATAATATATATTAAAAAATATCATAATTAATAATATATATTAAAAATATATAATTAATAATCCAAATTAAAAACATGCATAATAATATATATTAATAATACAATATAATTAATAATATATATTAATAATACAATATAATTAATAATATATATTAATAATACAATATAATTAATAATATATATTAATAATACAATATAATTAATAATATATATTAATAATACAATATAATTAATAATATATATTAATAATACAATATAATTAATACTATATATTAATAATACAATATAATTAATACTATATATTAATAATACAATATAATTAATAATATATATTAATAATACAATATAATTAATACTATATATTAATAATACAATATAATTAATACTATAATTAATACTATATATTAATAATATAATTAATACTATATATTAATAATATAATTAATACTATATATTAATAATATAATTAATACTATATATTAATAATATAATTAATACTATATATTAATAATATAATTAATACTATATATTAATAATATAATTAATACTATATATTAATAATATAATTAATACTATATATTAATAATATAATTAATACTATATATTAATAATATAATTAATACTATATATTAATAATATAATTAATACTATATATTAATAATATAATTAATACTATATATTAATAATATAATATAATTAATAATATTTATTAATAATATAATATAATTAATAATATATATTAATATAATATAATTCTTCTACGACAACAAGACGAGAGCAAAGTGATATTACTGATTCTCTCTCTTCTGATCCGAAGCAAATAGTGCAACAGTGGCTTAATTAGTCCAGCAGATGTTTATATGAAAACAAATATTCTCCCACCTCTTTTCTTTTTTTGTTATGTTAATTGAACATTTTCAATAAAAAAATAAAATTGCTTGTATGTCCACTTCAATCTCACCATCACTTGTTGATACCGTGTCATCATTGTCAGTTGCTGATCCCAGACCGACATAGGGATCAAGGTTTCTATATCGTCTCTTTCTCTTCTACACATGTTACATAATGAGGGCTGTGTTTCGATGGAAAAGTTTGAGTGACACCTCAGGGTCAAAGGTGACCCCAGAACGGAAGTTGTAAAACCATGCAATTTTCAGGGCGAAGATTTTCTATCTATTTGTCTGGCTATACTTCAAGTAGAAAAGACGTGTCTAGCATGCTGTCCCCAATAGGGGCAGCATGCATAGTGTGGTTGGGTGTAGCGGGACGAGCTATCCGTTTATCTGTTTGTCTGGCTTTCTCTCACACGTATGAAAGTCACACATCCCTCTAAGGTTTTTTTGCGACTAGGGCCCATAATTCTAGTATTAAAAATTTGCAAATGATTACCTGAAAAGAGTTTGGTTTGTCTGTTTTAAGGTACATCAACTGAAACACAATATTGTCACCCATGAATTGTATACAGTTAGTTGAACACAAATCGATATTTTATTTGTCGGTTCGTACCTTTCGTAACAGTATTAGTGCAATATTGAACGATACAATTTGAACTTGGAATAGCTGATTCCTTAGAGAGAGTATCTACGAAGGCAAGTTTCTTTCCAAGAACTCGTCTTCTACTAAAACTGTAAAGAACTTCCCTTTTTTACTCTGTGTACCTCTTACCCAACGGAACTTTCATGAACAGAGTTTATTTTCAAGAAACACGATTCCATGAGACTGCTTCCTTGCTGACTATAACATGACCGTCTTCAAGCAATAATGGTAAAAAAAATGAATTTACAAAGAGTATTGTTTTGGTCTCTCTGATGAAATATTTAGGAGAATTATTTTCCGTGTATTCATATTATATATATATATATATATATATATATATATATATATTTTATTATAAACTAAAACTATATTTATTTACATAGATAAAAATAGATTTTTTAAAAACAAAATAAGAAACAAATATTACACTGATCCTGAAGAATTAAACTATAAGATTAATAATTAAATGAATAATTAATAAATTAGTAATTATATATTCCGTAGGTTTTTCTTCTTTCAAAGTTGACACAGGATTATTAATTAAAATGAAAGATGCACAAAGCGACATAAAAATGAATAAATGATAAATAAATTAACAAATAAATAAACAAAGATAAACATAGCATAATAAACACATAGATAAATAAATAAATAAATAAATTTAAAAACTTAATGAACAAATTAATAAATAATTACAACATGGCCGTCTTCAAGTCTAATGTTAACAAAACTTGTTGAGCCATCTTCTTAAATCATCAAATTCTGCCCTTCCACTGATCATTTCAAATCCTCTCATAGTATTGTTCATCAACCAACTGACATTAACCCTTTATCCTCGAGTGGCTTTTGACCTTGGTAAGTGATGACTCATTAGTATATAAATATAAATTAATTTAAGCAGACAGACATCACTCTTATACAACTTGTATACTAAGTATAGATTGATTAGGATTGGTTAACAGCAAAGCACCAACTATGCAAATTTAAATGTATCTTGGTGGCCCCTTTCTCTTCTACACTCCCTCCTGATCACATGATCACAACGCTGGTGGCTGCAGTCACATTCTCTAACCTTGTCTGAAAAGAGAAAGAAATATTAAAATGCCATAAGAAATTAACTGACCTGTGTCCTGGGCAAAATGTCGGGGTCAGCTTCAATTCGGGCGGTGATTTCACAAAGAATGATTCCAAAGGAAAAGACATCAGCCTGCGGGAAAGAATGAAATAAATCCATTTGTCAAAGAGAATTACAGCAGCAACAAAGAAATTAATCACATGCGTTTTGATTTTACTTTGATCGGGATTCAATTTTTTTCTTTTAACCAGTTTTCAAACCAATCCATGGCCTTTTGGCTATGAACACAGTATAGTACTTGTTCTGATATATATCTGTACTTGGCCAGTGAATCCTTCTAGACTGAGCGATTTTTTTCCCCAATCCAGAGTGTCCCTTTTATGGTAGTTGGATTTTCCCCACATTAAAAACCGACCTTGTGGGAAGACAAATAAACAGCAACAATGTGCTCTTTTCGAGGGAGAGCAGAGAAAAATAAGTCTAACAGAACCGGTTGGAATAAATTTTGGTAAATTTGGCGACAGGATTTAGGTAAGCTAAAAACAAAGTTATAGAAATTATATAAAATGTTTTGAGAAAGATAAGGGAAAATAAAAATGGTCAAGGTTTTTTGATTTTCAAAAAACATTGAAGCAAGAGAAAAAAAAATGTCATGGTTTTTTGACTTTCAAAAAACATCGAAGCAAGAGAAAAAATAAAAATGGTCAAGGGTTTTTGACTTTCAAATAACATTGAAACAAAAGAAAAAAGAAAAATGGTCAAGGGTTTTTGACTTTCAAAAAACATCGAAGCAAGAGAAAAAATAAAAATAATCAAGGTTTTTTGATTTTCAAAAACATCGAAGCAAGAGAAAAAATAAAAATGGTCAAGGTTTTTGACTTTCAAAAAACATTGACGCAAGAGAAAAGAAAATGTGATATGCATCTTAGAAAAAATTGATATAAAATATAGTTTTAGATATTAGAGAGAGATTGAAAAGACAGTCGGGCATGTTCAGAGGAGATGTCAAAATGATAGAACTTTGAAAAAGGAGGCCAATAAAGTAAAGTATTATTTATTATACAAAGGGCAGCTGTCTGTGTGTGTCCATCTAAAAGTCAGAAACTACACAAGACACACACACAAAACTGATATATTCTTTTTTACCATTACCCTGAACAGAATATGCAAACATTTTTTCTAATATTAATTCCTTTGGGGGTCAACAGGAACAAAATTAGTCGAGAGAGGAGAGGAGGGGGTCGACACTTCGAGCAATTTTTTTCCATCGATCTTTGGTGCGAAATGGTACTTTTTGTTCTGACATTTGAAAATTAAATATATTTTTTAACGTATATAGGTGGGTAAGGAAAGGTAAGATATTGCTTAATGGCACATCAATCCTTTTTGGGTCATTTGATGCCATGAATGTAGAAGGAAATATCCTTCATTTGAGTCTTAAGTCAGTGGGTCATTTATAGTCATTATTTAAGAGCTTTGGTATTTCGAATTGTTGTCATTTTGGTGAAGGTTTTTATGCTTCAAGTTCTTTATATCTTCAAATGTTTAATCATGGTTTTTGGTTTGGTTGTTTTTGTTTCACGGCATATCAATCCTTTTCGGGTTATTTAATGCTGAATCCGGTCATTTTGGTGATGGTTTTTATGCTTCAAGTTCTTTATATGTTTAAGTATTTATTCATGGTGTTTGGTTGCGTGAAGGGGGGGGGCGTAGAAAGAGGGAAGATGGAAGAAGAGGGGAGGGAGGGAAATTGTTGTTTTTTTGTTTGGGATTTTGCAGAACATGATTGAGTTTTGCAAAGGAAAAATAAAACAATAAAACATTAATGTTTGGTGCATTTTTAGTCAGGACGTCAATAACTTCAGACAGCCTAATCTGGTAGCGCCAGTAGGAATCTATTTGATCCATAGATGGGGCCCTTACAGGTACTAGCACTCTGCAGTGTTATCGTATAAAATGACTTCAGAAGTTGGTATGTTGACATGAACTATTGTAAGTTTAACGTCTGTTACAGCCTTCCTTTTTGAGGAAGGGGGGGGGGATAAAACTGGAGTTAGGTTTACACTGACTGTTTATTCTGACATATCTATGTTGACAATTGTAAACAAGATGCAACCTAACTTTGGTGTAAATAATTTATTTAGAAAAATACAAATAAACCAACTTTTTGCCACCAACGTTTCTCCTTCGTCTCTGAACTACTTTCGACTCAAAAATAAAAAAAAAGAAGAAACACTATGTATTTTTTATTTATAGATACGAAGTAAAAACATTAAAGGTGCTACCTTTGGGCAGTGATTTACCGCACAGCACGTAAAGACAAGGGCTGTGAGTTCAAACTTCGAGTGGGCTATATTTAGTTTTTATTCTGATTTTGTCCAAAATTGAAGTGAATCATTTCGAATTAAAAATGTTTAAATTAAAACAAAACCGAGGGAGATGGTCAATGATGTGTAACAAGATTTTCTAATATATTTTATCCAAATGCCGAGAAAATCAGCATTATACATCCAGGTGTTTTAGCTGCACCTGAACACAAATCACCCGTGCACAGGAGGAGGGTGTAAATAAGCCAGAATCGCTGCCATGAGAGTAGCTTCCTTCAAGAAGTTATTTGATTATAGATTCCATTCCAACCCACTTTGCGGGTTTCGTGGTTTTTTATTCAATAAATTGCCAAAGCAACCAGTTGTTGACATCAGCAAGAATTGTAGTTTGAGCTTATATTTACGTCAGAGGCCTCCAAGGTAGAAGAGTAACCATAGCACAGGCAGGGGGAGAAGGAGGAGGAGGGGGTAAAGAGAGAGAGAGAGAAGTAGACACAAGAGGAAGAGGTAGAAATAAAGCAAGAATCAGAAAGAGAGGATGAAAAAAGAAGGGAAAAGGCAGAGGGTTAGAGAAATGTAGATGAAACTAGACAGGGGTGGGGGATACAAAAAGGGGAGGGGCGGGAATACAAAAAGGGGAGGGCGGTAAAGAGAAAGAAATGAAAAGGGGGGGATGAAAAAGAAAAGCAAAGTAATAGTGAAGGAGAAAGGAAGAAGGAGAGTGAAAAAGAGAGGTAAGGTGGGAGAGGAAGGGATGTAGGATGAGAATGCGGCAATGGAAAGGGGGGGGGGGAAGATGAATTAAGGTGGAGGTAGCAAAGAGAAGACGGCAGCAGAAAAGAATCGAAAGAAGGGGAGGATAGGTGGGAGATGAGGCAAAAAAAGATAAGAGGAAGAGAGCTAGATAAGTCAAACATGCGAGTGGAGTGAGTGTGAAGCTGGGGAAGGAACAGTGGGGAGAAAAAAACAAAGACAAAAGGGGAGTAGGAGGAAGGAAAGACGTAGGAATAGGATGAGCAGAGTAAGAAAGAAGAAGAAAAAGAAAGAAGAAGAATGAAGAAGAAGGCGGGGGAAGAAGAGGAATGAGGAGGAAGAAGAGAAAGAGGAAGAAGAATAAGAAGAAGAATAATAAGAATAATAATAAGAAGAAGAAGAAGAAGAAGAAGAAGAGGAAGGAGGAGGAGAAGAGGAAGGAGGAGGAGAAAAAGAAGAGGAAGGAGGAGGAGAAAAAGAAGAGGAAGGAGGAGAAGAAGAGGAGGAGGAAGGACGATGATAAACAAAGAAATGATGAAATCAAAATCATCTTTGAATCACAACAGACGACCGATCGGCTTCCGTTGTGATCATCAACTCGGCTTAACAGTCGCCATTGGCAGCAGAAATCATCATGTACTATTTTGAGACCAGCTTTTCAGAAGCCGAAGACAAACAAGACAAAGCCATATTTTTTTTCCTCCTCAGAACGTGAAAGGAAGGAAGAAAGCTTCATGAACTGTCAACACACATAATTGGCATGCCAACAGAAAATTGTCATTTGAATCGGAAGAAAACAATCAGTCAAACCAATTCCTTTGTCGGAAAAACAGTTGATGATAGTGATGATAACACTACAAACATCTTCTTTATATCATTATCTTTACAAAGTTAGGTGTGTTTATATGTCCATATATTTGTATGGACATGATTCACTCCTAAACTAATTAACCGGTCATGATAAATTTGGGAACACAGTTGTTATGTGGCCTATCTTTTGTTTAATTTTTTTTTTTTAATTTTAATTTTTGTGAAATTTTAACAATAGGCATTAGACATCAATTAATAAATATTCCCAAAATTTCAGCGTCTTTAGAGTATTTTAAGGCGTTTTTTTTTTTGGGGGGGGGAGGTCATATGGGCACGACCTCCCATTTGAAAATTCAAATATTTCAGATTTGCATTAAATTTGATCCATAGTTATTAGACGTCAATGAAACAATATTCCTTGAATTTCAATTTCTTCTTAAGATTAAGCCTTAAATTTGAGACATTTTCTAGAATCAAAATCATGTAATAGATTTTGATCAAAATTAGAATAAAGATTCTAGACCTAAGGTTAAGCATCATTATATCTTGGTATTACTCTTCGTAACGATACATAAAAGTGGTGCAAAACTGTTCTGCTCGTGGAATTAATTTTGCCTATTCTAGTTCTATATATAAAGTCAATGTTTGTTTGTGCGTTCTAGAAATCGCTATGTCAACAGTTAGAACATTCAAATAAGTGTCCATAAGAATCTGTAGACACCATTATAAATTTTCCCGTGACGCAACGGATATAAGTGCTAAGTAATAATTAGTTCTAAGTGACAGTCTTCTGGAGGTTGAAGGTTCAATCCCCAGGATGGGCGGTACTAAGAATACAATTTCGAATTGCTTAAGACTTCTTCCCGGTTGATTAATGGTTGAATTTTTCACAAACTAAAATTGTCCTTCGATTCCATCTTGGGTCACTAGGAGCAGTTATCGGTTAGGTCCATGAAATAACTGAAATATATTAGAATGTAAATAAACGAAATTCATTTTTGTTAAACATTTAAATAATTATTTGAAAATTTTGTTTTGAGAAACCAGTTAACAGTGATATAAATTCATGCGTCTGTTAACAGGTTTTTCAAAAAAATTCAAATATTTCTTCTAACGACGCTTTCAAAACTGTAGTAACACTTATATTATTTAAATAATTATTTTTATTATTATTTTTAAGATTTCAAATAATAATAATAACGAGTTTGTTCTGATTCATTAAAGCCATTTACCGTTTTACAGCCGTTTGTAAGAAAACGCAGCGTCAACAAGTAGTTTTTATTAAAGAAAAAACAACCACGCTAACAGTTTCTTGTTTATTACTTGACCTCATATTGCAAATGTTATTTTTAACTTTTATTTCAAGGTAGTAAACATTATTTGAAATTATTTCTGACCAACAATATATCTCGACACGGGCAACACCGAGTGAATACCACTAGTTAATAATAAAATTGTCAGACAAGATATCGTCTGTAGGAAATTCACGTTTAAACTTAACTTTTTAAAGTATTTTTTTTTAAGTATGTTATAATTTTAATTAATTTTATTCAATTAATTTAATGACCAAACGCTACCTTAATTTCACAAAAATTCAATTAAAAAAAAAAAGAACAATGTACCAGCATGCAACTGTCGTTCATAGAATATTATTTATGAAATTGCTTTCACTACACTTGCGGATTTAAAGCTGCACCAAGAAAGAAAATCTTTGTTCTCGGTCTTTTGGCTAGGATCAAAGTGTAGTATCTGTTCCGAAAACAACTGAAATATAGTAGAATGTAAAAAAACGAAATGCATGTTTTTTTTTAAACAGATTTTCCTCGGTTCATAAAACAAGATAAGATTAAACAAAGTATATAATTTGTATTGGTATTTTAAAATAATTAAATTTCTTTTGATTCGCTAAAGCCGGTCACATATTTTCTGCTAAACTGGGAGGATTATATAATTGTGAAAGAACTGTATACAATACGTAGTTAAAACAAAATAAATAGTTTGGGAACTATTAAAACAATTTCCAACGCTGTTGACAATGTTTACCAATCAATTTATTTTTTATTATCGTTTATGTTTGAATTCATGTTTGAATCATGACGTAAATCATTGATCTATGATATCACGCAAAAGCTATAATTATTTTGTTAAGGTAATGTTTTAAGCTCTATTTATAATAAAGTCCAAATATGTCAGTTGGTAGAACCTCAAACTGAATATCTCAAGGTTTCGGTTTCCGGTCATGGCATCTGCTTTATTTGTTTAGAATTTAGTATTCACTATTAATGCAATATTTTCCATTTCTAAAAGTAGTTAAGATCTCTGATATTTCGAAATTAGACAAATTCTGCAATGTATTTATTTTGTTTTAAAAAAATTGGACGGACGGGCAGATAGACAAAATCTCTAGTAAATTTCTTAGTGGGAAATTTATGATCCCCTGTGGAGCCCTTTATTAAAAAAAAAGTGAATATGACTCATTTATGACAATAGTCATGGATTAGGGTTAAGGTTAGGTTAGGGTTAGGTTTAGGGTTAGGTTTAGATGCTTTTTTTTCTTTATGAAGTGTCATTAGAATCTTTCTTGAGAGAGAGAAGGCTTCGGCTTGCTGGTCATGTCTGTAGTCAGAATTTGTGAGTGACACCTTCTTATGGAATCCATGGTATTTTGTTACATTGGGGCCCGTGCTAAAAGTTCCCTCGGCGTTGGTGCTTTCTGGCAGTTTACGATAAACGCCAGAAAGCCCCGAAGCAAGATGAATAAGCAGACGACATCTAAGCATTAAAACTGAATGAAACACTGAACTTACAAACTGGTTGAAACGCGATTGCAACATGAATTTTTACATGGTATCACTGACGTCTGCAAACGAGCTTGCCCTAACCCTAACTCTGCCCTAACCCTAATTCCTAACTCAACTGCCCTAACCCTAGAACCCTAACGTGATAAATAAAAATAGTCAGTAAAAAAATAAGTTGACAAAAAAAAAATAATTTTCACAAAAAAATGTAAAAGAAACTTACTTTTTACTATTATTTCTTTTTTAACAAAAAAAAATTATTTCGTACAAATGTTTAATAAGAAAATAAAAGTAAAAAAAAATAACTTTTTAATTTAAACACTTATTTGAAACTGCGTTAAAAAAATAAATATTTATTTCAGACAAAATTTCTTGTTTGTTTTGTCACGCTTGTAAATCCAGCCTCGTTTGTGTGTTTTTTTGAACGCAGGTAAGTCAACGGATTTTTCATTCAGCACTGTCTGGCGTTTACGTAAACATCCTGAAAGCACTGATGCAGAGGGACTTTTAGCGCGGGTCCCAATGTAAAAAAAGCACCGAATGCATTATGCGTCAAAATATAGGTTCAAGGATCTCAGTTGTCTACTTTAACCAACTTGAAGACTCTGGATACCATCTGGAAGACCTGCCGACAGCGATGTCAGACGGAAATGGTTGGAGGGAACGAGTTAGGAGAATCAAAGAAAAATTTTCGATCTGATTGATTAAGCAATGGATGGGTTATCATTACTACAAAATTTCATGTTATTTGATCTAATAGGTAAAAAGTAGTTAGCAGACACACAGGCAGACAGACATCTCTCATACTAGTATAGATTGATAAAAAAAAGTGTAATTAATTGGTGTCTGCAAACAAATGTAAGTAAGTTTCTAGCCTCATCAGTTTATTCGGTTTGTCTGTGGTACAGCATATCACCCTCGCTGGGGTTATGTAATGCTGAAATACGATTGTTTGTAAACAATTCATTGAACATAAGTTGCTGTTTTACCTATAGCTTAGGAGAGTGGTGCTCATACCTTAACAACACGATAGATTTGACTGGAGCTGAGCATAGTTCCATAGTCACAGTCAGTATCCATTAAATGACACAGGGTTTTTAAAAAATACAAATAAAATGAATGTGTCAACGTCGGAACGGGGGGGGGGATACAAAAAGAATTTAGAAATTTTGGCTTAATTAATACACATTCCTCCACCTCTCACCAACACTGAAGAAATACACACATCCCTACCCTCCCTCCTCCAGGTCATATTTTACTTTCAAGATCAAATGCCGTTCTATTTAAAAAGGAGACCGAATTAATATTCCAGGATTTCAATTAAAAGAAAAATGTTTGCTTTCAAGCCTGTAAAAGCAATGAAATTAATACCCTGGGCCTTTAGAAATCATTTAACGAGTCACAGAGTAGTAAAAATGCAGGTGATTAGGTTTTTTTTTTCCTCTTCGTTTGTAATTGTGCGATTTCAAAAAGGATTTGAGAAAGGTTAAATAACACCAGCTTTGTATTATTGTCCTCATCAACATCATTTCTCTTAGTTTGAGAAGGGGGAGAAGAGGGTTACAAGAAACTCTCTGTTGCTCGGTGCAATGATAGTAATAATATGCTTATTTGCCTCCTCTGCAGGAGGTTAGACACAAGGTCAAAGTATTTTTTATTTACTTGCTCCTCCGGGAATCTTTTACAATAGCCCTACAACTCGCGAGTCGGGTTCAAAAAAAGTTGTAGAACGTGGTCAAAAAATGAATATACAACAAATAAATGCCACGTACGTCGAGACTGGAGATTTTCCTAGTTATCTATTCCATTTGTTTGTATGTTTACATAGGATAAATGGATTTTTATTAGAAATAAAACAAAAAAAAAATTTTTTCGCCAAAAAAAGTTTACTTAATAAAGATGGCGTCAACAGTTTTGTTCGCTTCGCGTTTTTGTTGTCACGTGGTGTGTTTTTCTTTTACCGGGACTCATAATCAAAGCGGCGTTTTTTTGTTTTTTTTGGTTTTGTTCTTTTACTTGACTGAAATATGAAAAATTGGGGTTCGGTTTAGATTTAGGGTTTAGGGTTAGGGTTAGGGTTACGGTATGGAATTTTTTACAGAAACAGGAGAAAAAAAACATTACGGTGTGACGAATGAAAATAATATGTAAATAAAAGCACAATGCCATATAAATAAAAAGAAAATGATTTTATTTCTTTTGCTTAAAATGTAGTTTTGTTTTGTTCTTTTGCTTGGCTGAAACATGAAAAGTTGCGCTACGGTAACTTTTATTTGTTGTATATTTGTTTTTCTTTAGTTTTCGTTTGAGTGCTATTGTAAAAGATACCCATTTTTCCATATCTGAAGAGAGCCGCACGAGGCTTGAAACGTGTTATAAAATGATAAAATAACAAACAATGGTTGAAAAAAGTTATTTACAAATGTTGGTAGCCTCACTTCTTTAAATATTTTTTCTCTCGTTGGAACTGCGCTGATGCTGCATTACCCTCTACTCTCTCTCATTCTTCATCTCTCTCTCATTCTTCATCTCTCTCTCTCTCATATATATATATATATATATATATAAAGTTAGGTATGTGTATATGTTTATATATTTGTGTGTGCAGGATTCACTCCTAAACTAATTAACCAATCATTATGAATTTTGGAACATAGCTGCGAGACATAATGTAGGCTATATTGAGTTTTATTTAGTTTCATGCAAAGAAGGTAAAAATGGGTGGAAACCCTTTGTAAAAATTCAGATATCTCCGATTTTTGTGAAATTTTAACCATAGATATTAGACATCAATTAATAAATAGTCCTAAAATTTCATATTTTAAATGATTTTGGGGGGCATAATATGGGCACAAAGTACAAATATTTCAGATTAACATTAAATGTTATCCATCGTCATTAGACACCAATTAAGCAAGATTCCCTGAATTTCAATTTCTTCTTATGGCCCTTTAATCTTAAGCCTTAAATTTGAGACATTTTCTAGAATCAAAATCATCTAATGAATTTTATCCGAATTGGAAAAAGGATTCTAGACATAAGGCTTGATTTTAATCTTCATAAGGTAACATACATGATGTAAAACTGTTCTGTTCAGGGGACTCATTTTACATTTTACCCATTCTGGGACGGATATTCTTCTAGGGTGTGTGTATATATATATATATATATATATATATATATATATATATATGTATATATTATAAGCCCCCTTTACTAAAGGTCGGGCACTCTGAGTGAGTTTAATAACAAGCAGTACTAATAGCTTCATGCGAGATCCAACACAGTTTGTTGTTGTAAGATCACTTTCACTGCTCGTTGTAAAATACCCGCCGACTCGGTATTTACAAAGTTAAATTCCTCTTTAATTATTAGCTAATTCGCGGTGGCCGAGGGGTTAACGCTCTTGACTACGAATCAGTGGCGATTTGTGATCGGAGTTCGGGCCCGCCGACCGTTGAGAATTAACTTCCTGCACTGAAGATTGCGTCAGCATGAAACATCGATGTCTATAGGTAATAAATATTTATTTATAAATATTATATATATATATATATATATATATATATATATATATATGCCTTATGCCAAACATGAGTTCACTATAATCTAACAAAGCTTTATTTCTTTAATCCATGCATGCTTCCATCTCTATGATAGGCTTTGACCGTCGTCGGTCAGTCGATCAATCGCGTTTTAATTTAAAATGGTATTTGAATAGTTAAACGTGCTGATTGAATGGACGCATGTTATTTTTAGATACGTCCAAGTATCTCTATAAGAGGTTCTGTCCGTCAGTCAGTCTGTTCGGCTTCAGTTGAAACTAGCATTTTCGTCACAGAACGTGCATATTGAATGGACGTATCCTCAATATACCTACCTGTACACTTTAAAATGATTTTATAAATTGATCTCTTCCTTTCCCCTCATCCTCTCTCTGAGAATAGATGGATTTAAACACCCACGCAGAGAAAGATGATGGCACGAAGTCGCCATAACGATAAAATCTGCAGAAATGGCAGTGGTAGCAGAGGAGGAGGAGGGAAAAAATGGATGGTCTAATTTTAGCACAAAGAGTGAGAGGGAGAGATGGGGAGAGAGAGGGGGGGAGAGGGAGAGAGAAAGGAGAGAGAAAGGAAAGGAGAAAAAAGATATAGAGGAAAAGGGGGGAGCGTGACAGAGGAAAGAGAGAGAGACAGACAGAAGAAAAAGAGAGACAGAGGAAAGAGGGAGACAAAGGAAAGGGGGAGACAGAGAGAGAAAAGGGAGAGAAAAGGGAGAGAGAGAGGATAGAGAGAATTAAGAGAGAGATTGAGAAAGAGAGAGAGAGAAACTCTAAAAAATGGATGATTTTAAATTCCTTGGTGAAATATTTATAAAACTCAGAAAAAAATGTATTCCTTTAAGTTGATGAAGTCTCGATGGTATCATGGAGGACATTTATTTGGTTTTTATGAAAATTTTGTAGGATTAGCAAAAACAGTATTTGGAATCATGGTAAAATGTTTACATGGTGGACCAAAATTTTGACTAAATAATTCCAGTTGTCAAATTAGAGACCATTTATTTTATATGAAAAAGTTTCATATATTGCGATTGTATGTGACAAAAAGAATAACACTATTTATGATCAACCATGGCTACCTACAGCTAACCATAACCTAAGTAACAGAACTGTTAAACCTGACATTGTGATATGAGACAAGAGGGAGAAAGCAGCAAAGTGAACTCAATGGATTTATTTGTCAAAATGTGAAGAAATTCATTATTTTTAGCCAATAACGGGATTTTAAATTATATGTGTGCGTTTAATTAGGCAGCATTCCTTCATCAATACACTAGACCAACTCGTCAATCAGCAAAATCCCATCCATTCACTGTGGAGGTCCCCAGATGCCGGAGTACCTTCTACTCAAATAGCTTCTTTCCACATGCTGCCGGCTTCTGGAACTCCCTCCCTGCTCCCTGTTTCCTTGACTGTACCGACATACAGAGGTTTAAAACTAATGTAAACAGACATCTCACTACACAGCTCCCGACTTAGGATGACACCCAAAACCTACACCCTAATTCTCAGTAACCCCTTACGTCTACAGTGGTGGCCTGCCTTGTTTGGGGTGAAACATGTTGGAAAAAAAAAAAAAACATTGATTAAATATTATGCACAATTTTGTCTGTGGATTTTGATCATGATCCATTTAAGTTTCACGTTGAGAGTCATAACAATGTAGCAGTCAAAAACATTAACATTTCTTTCGTTCCGCAGAGCGCAGCCTCTGTGAGGCGATTTGGTCACACGATAACCAATCAATCGACAGGGTATATTAATTTCAATCGACCCTTGAAGGACTACTTCCAAACCCTTTGGGAATTACAAAGAGTAAACAGAGAGATCTCCAATACATACAAAGAAATACGTCCTCTCTCCTGCCTTTGTCCACTGGACAGTCGAGCAAGGCCATTCTCTACTGGAAGACACACAGCTCGAAGAAAAGCGACACCAAAACTTTCTTCAATTCCTTTTCTACACCGTTAACTTTCGGCAACCTACACCCAATGCTGTAAGTCACTGAAATTAATATATCTCGGTTATTACTATAGAAGGACTTTGTTTTCTTTTCGTTTAATGACCCTTTTATTACACAAAATATTATAGGGGTTTGTCTTTCAGCCCATGCAAGATAGACCCCTATAGTTTCAGGTGGGAACTGGCTGATAAATTCACCATGGTTATAATTCCGAGTATTTTCGGTCTGATCAGATTAATACAACTAATTACAAGTAGTTAAATAATTAACTCTAATAAATAGTTAAGTTGTTGATTACCTTCGTAATACCCATAATTCCCCAAGGAATGGTCTGCAATTAGACCGGAAGTACTTGGAAATATAAACATAATGGATTTATTAACCAGTTCCCAGCTGAAACGAAGACGCTCATCAGAAAACTTTAATGGATCCAAATCAAAATATGTCGACAAAAAAAATGTTCATAATATTTAACCATATGTCATCTGTTTTTAAACAAAAAAGGAAGTTTTTTTTTTTAATGCAAACTCATACCTGGTAATTAATCGCTTCCCACAGCAGCAATATGTGAAACAAGTTCGGAAAGTGGGGGAAGAGTCAAGCCAGCGCCCCTAAAAAGGAGTACTCTGCCCTAGCAAAAATAACCTGGGTATCCCCGTCGGCATTCCCCGGTCAGGGCGCCTCAGGCAGTAAGCAATAAACTTACTCCTCCCCAAAGAGAGGAGGCAAAGCCTGGGAGGGTGCACCTCCTAAAACAACCCAGGACAGTATACCTCAGTCCGACAGGTAAAAGACCACCGAAATAGCCCAGTTTCTGCGGGACTGATTGTCAACAACGAATCCTCGACTGGTATTACCCCATCCGGACTTCCTCAATTAACCAAAGTTAATGAGAGACTGAACAGGATGGGACGAGTACAGAGAGAGAGAGAGAGAGAGAGAGGGGGGGGGGCATTATCAATGTTACTGATTGAGTCACCTGTACTCACTGTAATGTGTTCGATTAATAAATGATTTACGGTCAACATTTTGCTCTCGCATACAAAAGAGACAATAGTCAAAACTAATAGCAGAAACTATAGACCTACCAATTCTATCAATGAAATGAATTTCATCTTTGATTCTATTACAAAAGAAGTTGCTTACATTCCTCCTTCTCCGACTACTACTACTACGACTAGTTTTATCACCATGGTTTTGGGCTTGTTTTTATTTTCAGTCACACTTTCAAGATTATCGTTAAATAAAAATGACCGGCATTTTGAAGATGCATCCTTTCGATCTACACTTTTAATGATGAAAATGATATTTCAAACCTATGTGTGACAGACTGACAACAATGCTATTTTAAACTTAAGTGTGACAGACCAAAGAAAATCGAATTTAAAAAAAAAAAATTTTTTTTTTTTAATAACTTCAAAACTCTTGAGTCAATACAACCTCAATTCCACAATCATTGCACCTATTTTCATAAAGACTGACCGTACAATTTTTTAAATATTGAAATGAACAAAAAAAAAACTTAAGCGTGACAGAATGACAGACAAAATGGCCTCGCATCTAAAAATTGGAACTAACAAAAACAAATGAAGATTTTGTGAACATTTTTCTTTTTAACATTACGTTATGCTGACTACGAGCTTTTTTTAAATACTGAACTTGATAAATATATATATATATAAAATAAAATAAAATAAAGTAACATAATCACCGGTGCAATAATTTATTTCAACCCTCCGGCATTGCCAAGCATCCAAGTGAGGTGATTACATTTTTGAAAAAATCATATATATATATATATATATATATATATATATATATATATATATATGTATATATTTCATTCATCTACATAAAATTTTATAAGGAGATATAATTTTTTATGTATCAATTTTCAGTATTTATTTCAACAGTGCTCGATGCGTAAGTAGAGCTAGGTAGTAAGCTATGAAAATATATTTATGGCAATTAAGCTACACAGCTTAATTGCCATAAATATATTTTCATAGCTTACTATATATATATATATATATATATATATATATATATATATATATATGATAATTATGGAAATAATCCAACATAATGGAAAATGAAACCGAAATTTTTTTTATATATTCATCAACGTTTCGTCTTTTTTCAAAACTTTCTCAAGATGACTAATTTGAAGAAAAACATAGAAGTAAATATTTGAAAATACGTGGTCCGTCTATAACGTGAAAAGAATGTTTTTGTTCTTTTTTCTCAAACGAAACAGACGTTAGAATTCAAAATATGTGGTGCATTTATGAAGCGAAATGAATGTTTTTTTGTGGGTTTTTTTTATGAATTAATATCGATGTTATGTAGAAAGTTTTGTTTGGGAATGTGGTGTAAAATAGCTATCCTGGATTCAAATTCAATTTCTGTTCGGATAAAATAAGTTTGCTGATTAAAGGAGATAAATTATAGAAGCTGTTACATTGTTTAATTGTGTTAGAGTTTTTGATGAGTACTGATTCAAGAAGTCTTCAAGATTTATTTAAAATATATTTAATGAGTCAAAGTTAAAAGAATTATCACGTAATTCATGAGAGAATAGTGCATTTAGGGAATTATTTTTTCTCACTTATGTTCATCAAGCCTTTTCTTAAGTTCATTTTGAGTTTCACCAACATATATCTGAATGCAATTACTGCATGGGACAGTATACATTCCTGCATTAGATGTGGGTGTTTTAGAAAAATGTTTTGTTTTTAGTGTTTGTTTTATGGTTTGTGATGTAGTTTGTGTTGTTGGAATTGCGAGTTTTAGTGTTGTAAATTATTGTATTATTGGTGTGGGTAGATAAAAGATTTCTGTTCATAAGAGAAGTGTTCGTACATAACATCGATATTAAGAAAAGAAAAAAAACATTCCACTTCATAAATTGTTATATCATAAGAATAACAATAAGTTATTAAGAAACCCAAGACAGGAATTGAATTGAATAGGAATTGTATTAAGAATACTTAATTACAATAAATTTGCTGATTAAAGGAGATTGTAGAAGCTGTTACGTTGTTTAATTGTGTCAGAGTTTATAATGATTCAAGCGAGATTTATTTTAAATGAATTTTATGAGTCTAGCTTGTTTAAAGTTAAAAGAATGAACTTTAAAAAGGCTTAACTTATACAAATAGAGGATTACATCAGCAGTCAGGTGTTTTTCCTTCCACTTAAGTTCCACTCCCACTTAGAGACACATCTACTTGTTTTCGATTCTAAACAGACTGGAAAACAGTGGGCAGTCTATTCTTTAGAAAAAGTTGGGAGGGTCTTACTAACCAGTTCTTTTTATTGTCCAACTCCCCATTTTATTCCAATGAATTTGTACATATATATATACATATATATGTTTAATATTTCACGTTTAAGTTAAGGTCCCCTGTTTTTGTTTCGCTGTTAGATACTTGAATTCCATTTTTTATTTGTGAATTTTCCAACGGTGGGTTGGCTTATGCAGGTGCTAAGTCTGCAATGTCCTGGATTTAGTTAGTATCCCTGGGAATTGAAACTGCATTTTCTTTCTTTGTTTAAAATGACTCAAAGCCTTTTAGACATAGACATATATATATATATATATATATATATATATATATATTTGTGTTATAATGGAATAATTCCAGGAGGAAATCTGGGTATGAGAGCTCAATTATGTGATTTCGTGTTATTATATTTTATGTTATATATATATATATATAAAATTGCATTTTTAAACAATTGGGGATATCTTAAGTAGGATGGACCCCCAGAGTAAATGTGTTATCGTGGTGATTGTACTGATTCTAGCTAAGGCTAAGATAGACAGAGATAAACCACCGACCCCCACTCTGCACACTTTTAATGGCCTTGTGCCTAATTTGTTATATTGTAATTTTACAGTATAGCAAATAAATAATTCCAAGTGTAGTATCTTCTCTGTCCTCGGTCGGAGGAGGAGTAAGCTTCTCGACTGGGACAATTTTCATTTTTTTGTCTCATCCAGAGTGTACCTTTTGGGAAGCTGGATATCCCCCACATAAAAAATCGATCTCATTTCTTAGTTTGCTCTAGTGGGGAGTATTGTTGCCACATCTGGGCTGGTGCTCCAACCACTAGTCTCTCCCTCTTTGACAGGGTGCAAAAATGTCTCTAACCGAATAGATCCTGCACTGTCTGTCAAGCGCCAACCTCTGTCCCATCACCGCAATGTGATTGTTTTACAAATACTTCCAAGGAATGTGCTCAAATGAACTTATTTCACTTGTACCCCCCTCAATGTAAATAGCTCTGATCAACCAGACTAGCAGCAAAATCCCACCCCTTCACTGTAGAGGTCTCCAGATGCCGGAAAACTTTCTACTCTAATAGCTTCTTTCCTCGGACCACTTGCCTTTGGAATTCCCTTCCTGCTCCCCGTTTCCCCGACTGTATCAACATACAGAAATTTAAATGTAATATGAACAAACATCTTGCTGCACAACTCCCTACTTAGGATGCCCCCTATAAATATGGCCTCTAATCACAGTAGCTCCTTACGTCTTCTTGGCCTTACATCTTCTTGACCTTTTGGCTAAGATCAAAGTGTAGTATCTGTTCCGATGGATACTACACCGTATAGACCGGTATCGTCTTGGCCTTCGGGCCTTGATTCCGCCGGTCTGTGGGTTTGTCCTGTGCAGTTCTAGGAGGTCCACCCTTCCAGGCTTTGCCTTCTCACCCTTTGAGAAGGGGTTAGTTAATTGCTAATCGCCTGAGACGCCGCTACCGGAGAATGTCGACGGGGCTGCCCAGGCATTTTTTGAGGGTCATAAGTGATCTTCCTCTAGGGTGCTGACTTATCTAATCCCACTTTCCGACCTTGTGTCACATTTTACTCTGTGAGAGGTAGATAAATACCTACGTCTCAATGGCAATATGCCTTGTTTTGGGTGAACCAAATGTAAATAAGAAAAAAAGAAGAAAAAAAGAAGAAAAAAAAGAAGAAAAAAAAAGGAGAAAAAAAGAAGAAAAAAAAAAGAAATAGGGGCTTAAAAATAAAGGCCAAATTGGATTAGATGTGGCTTCAGAGACCGGTGTGTTTTGCTTTGATATCGCTAGCCGTAGATATTAACAGGAGCCGTAGTAGGTCTTTTCGTGAACAGAAGAGCGAAATTAAAAAAGGAGAAAAAAGTGTGCGTGGGCGTCCGTGTCAAATGAAAAACACATTGACAGTGACGTCAAAGATGGCGTCGCAAGAAGAGAGAAAAACAACCGACTTCCAAAAACATTCAGCGTTGTCTTTTAGACTTGCAGCAAATCTGTTGCTCAGGTCGCTGCTCCAGAAAATATCTAAACTACAGATGCAATTCTCTATCTGTATAAGAGTCAGATGCAGGTAATAACGTCGTTTCCCGACCCGTGTAATTTTATTGCAAAGATTTTTTTCTTTAGCAACGCAAAAACTAGGTTTTTTTGATACGACAGGGGCGCGTGAGAAAATAAATGTTTTCCATTTGAAATATTAATCATAAACTTTTTTTCCGGTAATCATGTCGTTTCCCGACCCATGTCATTTTTATTGGAAAGACGATATGCAGTAGATCAAAATTTGTATTTTTTTTAAGATTATGACATGCTGAACGTATTAGCGTTAAAATCAGATTAGTATTACGTATAAAATAGGAAAGAAAAAAAAACACTTTTTAAATTGGCCGACACACAGTTCTTCCTGGCAAAATTCAAGATGGACGTTCTCTAAGCTAGTTGATTTAAAAAGTTGGAACAAAGAATCGTTAGGATTAAGCGAATAGAAGTTGATTCTTGCAAAAACAAACGAATTTTGTTGTGAAACAAATATTTTTATGAATACTTCAATTGTTTTGCATAAATTATTTTTATGTAACCCACTTAAATACTTTACTTTTCTTCGCTTCATCTTAACCAGTCTCCGTTCAAACTTTTTAGATCAATTAGCTTAGGGAACGTCCATCTTTCATTTTGTCAGGAAGAACCGTTGGTCGGCTAATTTAAAAAGTGTTGTTTTCTATTTCATATGTAATACTTAATTGATTTTAACGCCAATATCTTCAGCATGTCATAATCTTAAAAAAGATACAATTTTTTGAGTTACTGCACATCGTCTTTCCCATGAAATTATATGGGTCGGGAAACGATGTGATTACCCCGATACATCCTAAGATGGGGAGGTACTGTTGCCACATCTGGGGAGGTGCCGCTCAGAGCAGTCTTTCCTGCGTTGACAGAGTACAAAATAGACTTTACAATCTAGTGGGGGGGGTCTTCTCTTCCATGCAGTCCCTTCCCCAGAGATGCTGCTAGTTTTTCTCTATTCCATCGTTATTTTCATGGTAGGTGCTCGACTGAGCTCCAATCTCTGGTACACCTTCTCCTCGCAATACATTCACAGCTAAAACTTGTCTAGTTACAACCACTACCGAGAACATTCCTTTCTTCCTGTGTACCTAAAACCAACGGAACTTCCATGAACAGAGTTTCTTTCCAAGAATTTCCCCTCTGTGGGGCACGATACCATGGGACTGCTTCTGTTAACTACAAATATTTGTTGAGCCATCCTCTTAAATAATAAAATCCTGCCCTTTTTATTGTTTCCAATCTTCTCATAGTATTGTTCACCATTCAACTGACAATCTCACTAACCTTTATCCTCGAGTAGCTTTTGGCTTTGGTAAGTGATGACTCATTAGTATATAAATATAAATAAATTTAAGCAGACAGACATCACTCTTATACAACTTATATACTAAGTATAGATTGATTAGGATTGGTTAACAGCAAAGCACCAACATTCCTATGTAAATTTAAATGGATCATGTTGGCCTCTTTCTCTTCTACACTCCCCCCTGATCACATTCATCGTTCTCAATCCTCTCATAGTATTGTTCATCATCCAACTGACAACCTCATTAACCCTTATCCTCGAGTGGTTTTTGGCCTTGGTAAGTGATGACTCATTAATATATATTTTAAAAAATCAAAAAAAAAAGTTGTAATCAATAGCAATAATGATGCGATGTATGTGTGTCATTCCATGCGTACATCTGATCACTACTGAACCGAACTCAATAGAAAAGGATAAGTGAGTCTTGCCATCAAGCTGAGATTCGGCTTATTTCTAAGAGACTCTTTGCAATTCTAGAATTAAAGAATAGATGACATTACAAAATTCTGAGATCGAGTTTCGATCAGGAAATCAATATGAAATCTTCCAAGCTTTCACCTTGAATTAAAAGAAAAATCAATAATCAATTATTTTTATATCGATATTATATGAATAGAAAAGAAATGCTTACAGGATAAAAATAAATTCAGTCATCAGTTTTGTGTGTACCTCGAATGTTTCGAAATCAAGTTATTGTTATTATGTTTCGGAGATTTTTGAATGAGGATTTATGATTTGTATTATTTGGAAATATTAGGGCTACTGTTCTCATCTTGGATGTTATTCTCGCAGCGTTTCGACCGATGTAACCTCCGACCTTCTTCAGCTGCATCTTGTCAAACTCAGGAATCTGTACCGAATTTCGAACGGAACCCTTTATTTAATCTATGGGGAGTAGATTGCTCTTGTTCCGTCAGCCAAACCGGGTAGCAGTCTTAAATAATTCGTAATTATATTCTTAGTACCGCCCACACTGAGGATTGAACCTTCAACCTCCAGAAGACTGTCATTTAAAACCGAGTATTACTTTGTATTTTCTCTATGGATCCATGTGGGCAATTCTAAAATGAATTTTAGGAGCCTTCAACTATTTTATGTTGGACTCGGGAATCTGTGTGGAATTTCAAATAAAGAGTTCAGTTCGAAATTCCATACTGAGTTCAACATGATGCACCTGAAGGTTGGAGGTTACATCGGCCGAAACGTTGTGAGAATAACATCCAAGATGAAAACAGTAGTTTGAATAATACAAATAATAGAAATGTCTTGTTATTATTGTATTTAACTTGTAGGCAGCTTTAAAGTGTATCTTGTAAATATGATAATATTGAAAGTTTCGATAAAATCAGATCCAAGGTCAAATGAACTTGGAAAGATCAAAAGAAGATATGAAAAAAATGTACTCATTATTTGTCGACACTTGTTTATTTAATTTTCAAACTTTTTTTCAAAAAACACAGATGTGTGTTATCATGTCGACCATTTTCACAAGAAATATTATTTATTAAATTATTGTTATGGAAACTGTAGAGATCTTGAGGTGAAAGGCAGGAGGAAAGTTAGGCGATCCGAGAAGACTTGGATGCAAACCATCAACAAGGATCAGAAAGTGGAATTTGAACAGAACCAATCCTCAAGACCACGAAAGCTTGGAGACTAAGATTGCAAGCTGTGAGAAAACGCCACAACCCTAACCAAAGAAAATAAGACGATAAAATCGATGATGATGATGATGATGATGATGATGATGATGATGATGATGATGATGATGATGAAATGGATGATGATAAAATGGATGATGATGATAAAATGGATGATAATGATGATGATGATGATGATAAAATGGATGATGATAAAATGGATGATGATAAAATGGACGATGATAAAATGGACGATGATGATTATGATAAAATGAATGATAAAGATAAAATACATGATGCTGCTGATGATGATGATGCTGATCTTCGTTCAGGATGGAGGTGGCAGTCGAGAATGCCGGGATCAGCGCGATTAGGTCAAGACCCTAAATTTAGCTTTGCTTAATAATTCAGAGATGAATGTCATGACCATGGACGTAACTATCATATAGCAGGCAAATGGCTGTCGTATGAAATCGTTATGAATTTTTAGATCTTAAATAAAAAAATTTTTTTAAATTAAACAATACAGATGCAAAACCGATTTTTCTGGCAACTGATGATCCAGCATCTCTTTTAATCTAGACAAAATCACGAGAGGAACTTGCCGTCAGACTAGTTCACTGGGTGACCAACAGATAGTCCTGTGTGCCATCAACTTGTTTGTTTACACTGCACCTGCTAGTGGTAGTCTATTTATTTTGAGAATATATCTTATTTTGCTTAAATGAAACCTTAGTTATAGCTTCAGAGGCAAATTCAAGTAGCAGTCATGGTATTGAATGTAAAACCAGGTCTATTTCCATCAAAGGAAACTTTGAACTGCTGAAAGAACTTATTGTTTCGGCTTATAGACATGGTAGGTAATCAGAGAGTTTGAGGTGTGCTGATTAATTACCATTAGCAGATGGTTTGGCAAAACGATTAATCCGGAAACACTCTTGAACCAAGAATACTGGAAAATTGGCGTTGCACGTGTACATAATATGTTCAGTCAATTACTTGAAAATGCTTGTTGAAGTTTCTAGCCTTTTCTGGTGGTTTAGAGACATCGTAGGTGTATAATTAGTTGATGAATTATTATTAACTTGAAATCGAATGGTCCGGCAAAACGGTTAATTTGACAAGACTCTGGTAGTAAGGATGCCAGAAAATCGGTGTTGGCACTCGTACTTGTTAGTTTTCAATCAAACTTACAATATTATTATTGTTATAACACTATAGCCTTGATGCTGTTTGTTAGCCTTTAAATTGGTGTCTATACGCAGTGCTGATGAAGAGACCCGATATTAATAAAGTTTACACAAGATCTATGTTATAAAAGCTCTGGTTGATCTGATAGGTCTACCATTGAGCTGATCCTACACACTCGCATTAATGTTGGCTTTCGTAACAGTCATTTATTCAAATTCTTTATGTTTTTGATAGCAAGAGACATTCATAGTTTTATATATAATTGTCAGTTGAATGATGAAGAATATTATGAGATGATTTTTTATACTAATGAGTCACCACTTATCAAGGCTAAAAGCCACTCGAGGGTAAGGGTTAATGAGATGGATGGATTGTCAGTTGAATGATGAAGAATATTACGAGAGGATTTTTTATACTAATGAGTCACCACTTATCAAGGCTAAAAGCTACTTGAGGATAATGGTTAATGAAATGGTATGATTTCAGCTGAATGATGAGGAACACTCATTGGTATGAACTAAATTTGATTACTTATAGGGCAGTTTCTGACAAGTATTTGTTGTTATTGAATTTGAAGACAACTATGTTGTAATCTACCAGGGAAGCAGTCTGGCAGTATTGTGTTACATAGACGGGAAGCCCTTGCAAAGAAGTTCTGTCCATGGAAATTCTGCATGATGCTAGGCACATTGAGGAAGAAAAGACAGTATTTTTTCTGTTGTGAATGTCTTATACGGAGGAACCAGAGATTGAAGCTCAGACGAGCACCTTCCATGGAGATAACGATAGAGTAGAGAGAGACTAGTAACAACTTCTCTTCTGTGAGGAAGGATCTGTAATAGTGATGAGACGATTTCAAATATTTTGCCCTGATTCCGATACAATTACAGATGCTGTTCTATATTCCTGATTCGGATACAATTACCGATTCCAATTCTAAAAACACCATAAAAAAGTAGAATTTCATTTTGGGGTTGGGGAGGATTTAGCGGAGAGTCCTCATCTACTTTTAAATCTAGATATAATTTTCTTTTTAATTTAACAAATTTCTTAATGTTTTTTCCCTTTATGTATCGTATCGAAGATTTTGATAAACTCATTGTGAGATTTTCATCTATATTTTTCACTTGTGCCAGCAATAGAAAATTAAGTTTTAAACCAAAATAAAATTTAAAGAATCGTTTTTGGAATCGTAAATTCGACTCAAATTTTTCGGATACCGATTCCCCAAAATGTTCTGATTTTTTTGATTCAGATTAACCATCCCAGGAAGAGATGATCCTTAATTTGATTTAAAAGTCAATTTTTTTTATTCTGTCAAGTTAGGAAAGGTTGCTCTGAGTGGCGCCTCCCCAGATGTGGAAGCAGTACTCCATCTTAAGATATATCTGACTCTTATATAGGTACAGGATTTCATTTGGAGTTCGGTAATGGACTATGGAATCGGCTAAGCCAAATTAAAATCCAGTCAATTCCATTGTCTTCCCTTATACTGTAATACCATGGGGAACAGTATGAATCCACCCCTCTCAAGATATGGGTAAAATTGCAACTGGTCTTTACTCAATCATTCTAAATAATTATTTTGTTTTAACATCAAATAACCTGAAAACGGTTGATATGCCATGAAACAGACAAAGTAACAATTTTATCATCTGACTGATAGCTGTGGCAGTGTAGGTGGAAGTATGCACTCTAATGAGTGCAATTCTAGTTCGTATTGCTGTTGTCGTTAATTGCACACAAGAAAAAAGAAAAGAAATTGACTTACTCTTTCATTGTAAGGTAGACCTTTCAGCACTTCTGGGCCCATCCAGTACGGGGAACCCACAATGGGAAGCTGTGTTTTGTCTCTGTAATGGGAAGAGAAATTAAATGTAATTATACTTGCAATCAGCGTTGAACTCATAAGTATGCTAGGAGTCGAAGTTGGATTAAAAATATCCCACTCCAATTATTACTGCATATTCAAACACTTTAAAATAAGGAGTTAGAGTCAATCAGAATTTTCAAAATCCTAAGAGTCAGAGTCGGCATTTTCAAAATCCTAAGAGTCAGAGTCGGAATTTTCCTAGTCCCAGGAGTCAGAGTTGGAGTTTTCCTAGTCCCAGGAGTCAGAGTCGGAATTTTCCTAGTCCCAGGAGTCAGAGTCGGAATTTTCCTAGTCCCAGGAGTAGGTAAGGTAAGATATTGCTTAATGGCACACCAACCCTACAGGTTATGAATGTTAAAGGGAATATCCTTCATTTGAGTCTTAAGGCAGCGAGTCATTTCTAGGCATATTAGTTGAGCGTTTTGGTATTTTTTAATTGTTCGAGGTTAGATGCATCTTGTTGCCCCTGTTTTCAATTTTGGTTGTTTTGTCTGTTTTTTGTATTGAACTTTTAGATGAGTTCCAGAAGGTTTATTTTTTTTAGAAAAATGCAATAAAGAGAAAGGGAGGGAAATTGTTGTTTTTTGTTTTGGATTTTGAAGAACATGATTGAGTTTTGCAAAGAAAAATAAAACAATAAAACATCAATGTTTGGTGCATTTTGAGTCAGGAAATCAATAACTTCAGACAGCCTGATTTGGTAGTGCCAGTAGGTTCTATTTGACCAATAGATGGGGGGGCTTACAGGTACTACCACTCCGGGCCAGAGTGGACCTGGGAGCAATGGCAACTAAAGGGGCAACTCCAAATTCCCCACAGCTCCGAAATGGATGCCTCACTACTGAATGTCTTTTAAGGTCATACCCAGGACTCCGAACAGTCATAGCCCGAATTTTCAGAGTTTCGAGGGCCAAAATTTTCCCAGTCCCAGGAGTCGGAGCCGGAATTTTCCCAGTCCCAGGAGTCGGAGCCGGAATCTTCACAGTCCCAGGAGTCGGAGCCGGAATCTTCACAGTCCCAGGAGTCGGAGCTGGAATCTTCACAGTCCCAGGAGTCGGAGCCGGAATCTTCACAGTCCCAGGAGTCGGAGCCGGAATCTTCACAGTCCCAGGAGTCGGAGCCGGAATCTTCACAGTCCCAGGAGTCGGAGCCGGAATCTTCACAGTCCCAGGAGTCGGAGCCGGAATCTTCACAGTCCCAGGAGTCGGAGCCGGAATCTTCACAGTCCCAGGAGTCGGAGCCGGAATCTTCACAGTCCCAGGAGTCGGAGCCGGAATCTTCACAGTCCCAGGAGTCGGAGCCGGAATCTTCACAGTCCCACGAGTCGGAGCCGGAATCTTCACAGTCCCAGGAGTCGGAGCCGAAATCTTCACAGTCCCAGGAGTCGGAGCCGAAATCTTCACAGTCCCAGGAGTCGGAGCCGAAATCTTCACAGTCCCAGGAGTCGGAGCCGAAATCTTCACAGTCCCAGGAGTCGGAGCCGAAATCTTCACAGT
>OY744515.1:90871019-91013519 GCA_963556195.1 Sepiola atlantica
GAAGCCAACTTGGCACATGCATGTGTTTCCTGAAACAACAATTAAATTACTTTGTGACACAATGGAATTCGTAAAGAATTTGGAAGACTTTAAACTTTTGAATAGAAAGTAATTTCTGCCTTTAACATTCTTAGCAAATGTATTGGGAGGTGACGGTGGTTAAGTGGATATCGACACGGACTGAAGACCTGGGTGTTCCAAGTTCAATTCTACAGTACTACTTTCACTTAGGGATGTTGGCAACCTTCTCGTGGTTCTTCCCGTAAGTACCCGATGTCTTTTCAGAAAGATTTCTAACTAGAAAAACATCAGCGAAACTAATGCCAACACCAGAATCATCTGATTCACATGAAAGAAGAAGAAGCAAATGTATTCAAAGGTTAAAAGGTTTTGAAGCCATTTACATGCAACATTTTTTTTAAATATAAATGAAAACAACATTAGTTAAGCAAATTACTTTGATTAATAGTTTGATCTTTCTGCAATTACTTAAAGATAACTTTAAATGGAATTTTAAATTATTTATGTGTGTTTCTCAACGCCATATAGTTGCGAAGAAAATGCACACACATGCACACGTGAAGTAAAGTCGATTTTTCCCCTGTCGCTGTGGCTATTAGAGATTTTGAACAAGAAGCTTCATATGCTAATCTGTTTCACTAATCACTTAGGGCACTTCCTAATGCAGGTTTTCAGAAAATATGCATACATTTTGTCTTCTTTCAAAATTTCTTACATTTATTCCGGAAAAATCTGCTTCTCACAACTACATATTCCACAAAGAAGGTGGCATAGATTTTCACTCTCCCACAATTATCTACTCCCAAGTCACCGGGATATGTGCTTAACATAGATAATTTCGCTTCAATTATTTTATTTTTTTTATTTCTTACTATTGCCGACATACTACACTAGATCTTAAATCTAAATAACGAACGCTCCGTCAATTTCACTTTCATTCTTCCAGTCGTTCTGACTGTATTCGAATAATAAAGGAGTATTGGATTGGATATCAAATACACTAACCGTTAATTGTAGTCAGTACGACCTTTTTTCGACTATTCATGTCTTTATATTTTATTTCTCTGTAATATTTTTATTCTTATATTCTTCACATTAAATAAAGAACATTCACTATTTATTCAGATTTAAACACTAAATTCTGTGGGACATTCTGTCATCAGATTCCGGATACATTTTTTCACATTCCAGAATAAAGCGGAATATACCAATTAATGAATAGCTTTTTAAAATGGCAGCTTTTGCTTTCGGCATTCGTGTACGTAAATTATTAGAAATTTATACTTTCTTCCGAACACATACTACACTTTTATGCGTTTGCAACAATCCATTAGATCGTAAGAAAAACATCTCCAGAAAAGCGCTGGAGAAAAAGGTCACACGTTGGTTGTTTTTTTAACTTAGTTTCCAGTGTTATGGTACATTTTTACCATCACAACCATCATAGTTTAGCCCCCATAGAAAAATCAGATTCCACTTTTTAGGGGCGATTACATGTAAACAGCCTGAAAAAATATCCGAAAATGAATTGAAAAACACTTTTTAATATTTTAGATTTTGGAGTAGGGGATTATTTCCGTATATAAATTTAATGTAAAATGAGAATCCACTTTCTGGCCTGTTAGCAGTAAATGGAGATGTGTAACCAATTGTTTTCTTTATTGCAATTTCATGGATGGAAATTTAAATTTCTGCGCTCATAAAAGAAGGTTCACGGGATTAGAACCAAATAGCAATTGTCTCAGTCGAGAAGAATGTCTCTCACTGACTGAAGTACTTTTGATTTTTCATTAAATATGTTAAGACAAACTTTCAAGGCAAGATCACGCACCGTTGTTTTAGCATGATATCAGATACAATATTATTATTATTAATTTCCATTTGACGACATGTCAACTACTTAAAGGATATGTTAAGATTTTTAGAAAGTTGTTTCAAAGTTGTATAATATTTTGTAAATAAATAGTTTGAAAACAATAGATTCTATTTGATTCTCAGTGCAGAAACGTATCTGTAATTTGATTGGCCCTCCACTCTTTCTTCTTCTCTGCACCCTCTCTCTCACAGACATGATGTTGCTAGTCTCAGTCTTTTCTATAAATACTATTATGGCATGTGTTCTTCAAAATTGTCTGATCTATTCCCTTCTTCCTTTGTTCCAGCTCGTTTGACTCGTTGGTCAAGTGGTCTCCATCGCTGTTTGGATACCTCATTGTAATACAGCTTCCTATTTCAGTAGCTTCTTTATAAGAACTGCAGGCTTGTGGAACTCTCTTCCTGCTGACTGTTTTCCTCTTACCTATAGGCATCTCCTGTCTTTGTGATAACCATCTTTCATTCTGGTTAGCTGCTTACATCAAGTGGATTCATGCTTTGTCTGGAGCAATTTCCATAAAAAAAAATGTAACATAGATGAGATCCTGACAAGTACCACCACTCCTGAAGAGGGGTGACCTCGACCCCCACCCAAAGATCCCAAATTGGAGTTTTACTACCGGATGTACTTTAAGTGTATATGCAGAACCACAGAGAGTAGAGATGATAAACTAATTCACAACAAGAGTTGCAGAGTCGGAGGTTTTGGGAAAAGTCGGAATTGGACTCGTACGAATGCTAGGAGTTGGAGCAAGATTTTTTTGAATCGGTGAAGAGTCAACAGTCTGAACATTGGAAGACTTTTGAATACGGATATTTTGGAATTCTAGGAGTCAGAGTCAGACCTTATACCTTCTGACTCCGCAACCCTGTTCACAACTGTTGTGTATGATTTTACCGTTGGTTGACCATCAACATAAAGTCAATCATGTCGCAAATGTTTGTGTTGGACATTTGATTAATAATAAATAATTCATTGTGATTTTATTCTGTCCCGTCTCCGTCTAATTGAGCATCAGCATTTATTACTGTCGATTGTTTTTGATTTTTGTCAAGACTCATCTGATATTGTTCAGACATGCCTGTTGATTAATTTGTCCTCTACAGCATTTTTATTTCATGTTTTAAAACTGATTGTGTTGGCAGTACCTATGTTATTGTACTAAATGTGAGTAAATAAACAGTTGCTTCCCTATATATATATATATATATATTTTTACATAGTTCACCCCAAATAAGGCAGGCCACCACTGTAGACATAAGTGACTACTGAGAAAAATGTGAAAGTTGTTTTTTTTTTGGGGGGGGGGGCCTAAATTGGGAGCTGTGCAGCAAGATGTCTGTTTACATTAGTTTTAAATTTCTGCATGTCAGTACCGTCAGGAAAACAGGGAACAGGGAAGGAGTTCCAGAGTCCAGCAGAACGAGGAAAGAAGCTTTTGGAGTAGAAAGCTCTTCGGCATCTGGGGACCTCCACAGTGAACGGATGGGATTTGACAGATTGTCGGGTTGGTCTAGTGTATTTACATTGAGAGGGCACCAGAGCAGCAAGTTCATCAGAGCATAGTCCATTGAAGTACTTGTAAAACAGGCACAAGGAAGCAACATTGCAGCGATGAGACAGGGACTGGAGCTTGGTTGATAGTGAGGGACCTATTAAGTTGCCGACTCTATTTTGGACCTTGTCTAAGAGGGAGAGACTAGCGGATGATGCACCAGCCCAGATGTGGCAACAATACTCCATGCATGGGCGGATGGTGGCTTTGTAGAGATATAGGATAATGTCAGGTGTGAGAAGTTTACTAGCACGGTAGAGGGAGCCCACCTTCTTTGCAGCAGCCCTAGCAATGTCTTCAATGTATTTGTTCCAATTCATGTTACCTGTGAAGGTTAGGCCGAGGAGTTTGAATGATGAACTCTCAGGTAGGGTATTATTTGCCATGATAATCGGTGGTTGAAGAGGTTTCTTGTAGTTATTGAAGGAAATAATAGTGCAAAATATCATCATCATCACTATTTTAATAATGAAAAATATCATCATCATCACTATCGTATTCAGTTTAACATCTGTTTTCCATGTGTTGGACGTCTTTTAGAAATTGACTTCCAAACCAACCTATCTCTGACCAGGTCTTTATTTATCCCTCTTTCTCACAAATCCATCCTTATCACTTTCTCCCATATTATCTTTAGCCTTCCCTTGTCAACTGGCCCTGCTACTATAACTGTTCTACATCTACTAACCCAAGAACTCTCATTCATTCTTTCAACATAACCATACTAATAAAGTCTCCTGGTCTGCACACATCTCTCTATACTGTCCGGATTTAATCTTCCTCTGAGCTCATCAGATCTAAGCCTGTCTTTAACACTCACATTACACATTCATTGTATCATTCTCATATTTCTCTCCATGCAACACATGCCTGCAACCCTCACTGACCAGGTTTTACTTAGATACATCATTATTTTAATTGAGTATAACTTAATTGAACAACTGTCTATGTCAGCACTCTGAAGAGTATTGGTGATCAATTTCGCACTGATTCTCTCTTTTCTGATCTGGAGCACATGGTACAATGGAGAAAGAAAGTAGTTTGTTACTTTTAACACTTTTGTTCAAACATAGCTCAATTCCAGAACTAATATATACGTTATCATGTATTTTGTGTTATTAAAGTATATAGGGAAAAAACACTGAGGGGAACAAATTTTGATTAACTCACATTTGGTATAATAAGAGATAAACATGAATTGCACTTTACTTTATACATAGAGAAATTATTTTTATCGATACGTTTTTGTTTCTCTAAATTTTCGTTAACCCTCTTCAGCTTTTATTTCATTTTAACTTGTTGGTACAATTCTAATTTTTAATTGATCTCTCAGGCTTTCTTGACTACGAACGCAGATGGCACAACTGTCTGTGATAGCACATAGAAGAGCACTGGTGATCAAGCTCTCGCTAATTCTCTCTCTTCTAACCTAGTACATGTGGTGAGATGGTGGGGTGGCTTGTTACTTTTAACACTTAAAACACTTCTCTCCTTCCATCATTAACACCTGGATCCATGTTTTGCCTCAATTGAAATGAATGGCTCTCTTCTTGAGGAAAGCTCTTAGCTTTGATAAGCTCCTAGGACTGACTTTCACTCCTGATCTAAAATGTTAGACTTATATCCAATCTGTTGCTAAGGTTTCCACTGCTCCAGAAAGTACCTGACTCCTGATGCAACCCCTTACCTGTATAAGAGTCAAAAAGTTCTAAGATAAAGTATACTGCACACATGGGGAGGTACTGCCGAGGGCACTCTTGTCTTGACAAAATACAAAATCGACTTTGCAATCTAGTGGAGGACGATCTCTGATGTTCTTTATAGTTCCTTTCTCACCGAAGAGATGTTACTAGTCTCTCTCTACTCTACCGTTATTTCCATGGAAGGTGTTCGACTGAGCTCCAACATCTCTGGTTTCTCCTTGTAAGACATTCACGGCAAGAACTCGTCTGGATACCACAACTGATGGATTCATCTTTAGTCCTTTCGTTTCCATGCAACTTTTTAAAATATGAGACAACTTTTCATGTTTGTGTATCTGTGTTCAACAATAACAAATGAAAATCGTTTTATTTGTCAGCTTAAATGCTATTAAGGTCCAACTTTTAAAATCCATTCAACATAATTTTATGTATTAGATTAATCGAATATTTATTGAAATAAAAAATGCAATAGCAGACAAAATCTTTTTTAAATCCGATTTAAAAAAAAAATTTAATTCTGGAAAAATCCATCAGAATTCATGTCAGTTTCTTCTCTCTATACTTGCACACAAGACTCACACTGCATAGCACATCCCCCCTCTCTGCATTCGTCACTTAATCAACACTATCTCTATATATATGCCTGTTGGTTGATTTTGAATAATAAATAAACTGTAGTTTCTGAAGCAGACAGTCTTTTTGACAAAAGAAAAACTGATTCGGATTCGGAACTGTCTTCCAAATCAAATGGAAGCCATTATCAAGTTCAAAGTGATCGATTTATCAAGCCACGAGTATTTAACTTTGCTTTGTTTTTGCTTCACTCAAACAATCTTTCGAGACAGTAAAACTCGCTTTTATGGCCTTCGGGTTAGAATAGAATGTTGCATCTGTTCTGTTCTCAGTCTAAAGAGGCGGAGGAATCCTTCTTGACAGGGTTAATTTTTATTTTTGTCCCATCCACAGCTGGATATCCTCCACATATAAAAAATGACTGTCTCTAATTTTGCCTTCGTAGTGAGGGTAAGTAAATAGGACAATAAAACCTATCTTTTCTCTATTTTAGTCTATAGCTTCATAACAACTTTGGTTACATTTAATAATTTAATGACAAAACAATACTGTAATAGTCAAATTTAACTTTCAAAATCCTATTTAAGAAAAAATTAATTAGGTAATAAAAAATCTGCCATAGTTAAATTTAAAAAAATCAACAGTATTTATGGGATTCAAAAACGTCCTATAGATTTTATTATTGCAAAACCGATTTTTTTTATATAACATATATTCCTTCATTGAATTATCTTTAAAAAATTTAACTATATTTTTTTTTGTAGGAAATGAAGAGAAAAGACGAAAAGGTGGTGGGGACTTCAATAAGTGAAACTAAAGAAAAAAAAAACTCCCGGGCAATGAGGGATAGGTACAACTAGTCTATAATATAAAGGACAGTTGTCTGTGTGTATGTGTGTATTTCCGGCTAAAACTCTAAAATTACAAAACAAACCACAACAAAGTTGTTATTTTCTTGATTAGCGTTGCCCTGGTGAATAATATCTAAACTTGAAAAAACAAACTTTAACACTAAACTGCCGCAGAATTCGTCAGGGAGGGGGGGGGGTAAGGGTTGTTTTTCCAGCCACTAACTAAAGATAAGTAACTTTGATTTTTTTTTCAAGGGGTTAATTCCCTTACGCCGACTCATTCCTCGCGTTATCTGTGTGTGTGTGTGTGTGTCCAGAGAGAGGAATGTGCTGGGCAGAGGAGAAAAAAAGAGGGGGTGGAGAGAGGGAAGGGGAAAGAGAGAGAAAGAGAGAGAGAAGTTTTAATAGAAGTATGCTACACTTTTGCCCCGGGCAACGCCGGGTGGTCCTGCTAGTTAAATATATAAAAAACAGTTGACTGTTTACTCCAACTTTATTGATGCATAATTGGTCAATACTGATCGGTCATGCGACTAGTGCAATAAGTACCTTAAAAAATTAAACAAGGTGAGCAACATTGATACCTCACTCACTCCAACATCCAATTTTCGAAGAGAGATAACTCAATTATAAAGAATTTTTTTTTTTTTTTAACTTTTATTCACCCCCCCCCCCCCCAAAAAAAAGGGCATATTACTACTGAAGCATCAGGGGCTATTGAGGATTTATAAAAGGACGCCTTGGGTGGGGAATTGAGCTGCAAGATGTTTGTTCACATTACATTTAAATTTCTGTATGTTGGTACATTCAGGGAAACAGGGAGCAGGAAGGGAATTCCAAAGGAAAGAAGTTATGAGAGTAGAAATTTTTTCTGCATCTAGGGACCTCGACAGTGAAGGGGTGAGATTTTGCTGCTTGTCTGGATGCAAGTGTAGCAAATTCATGAGAGCACATTTCATCGATGTACTTGTGAAACAAGCACAAAGATGCAACACTATTGGATTAGAAACTCTTTTTTTGTGGCCCCTCCAAGAGGGAGAGGTTAGTGGTTGGTACACTAGCCCAGATGTGGCAACAATACTCCATGCACAAGCTTATGGTGGGTTTCTAGAGATATCAGATACTGGCAGATGTGAGAAGTTTTCTTGCCTGGTAAAGGGAGTCTACCTTCTTTGCAGCAGACTTGTTCTAGTTGATAATTTAAAAATACGATTGTCAAAAATACTTACAGAGGATCGGGAATTTTTGCTGCCAGACCAAAGTCTGCAACAATGGCAGTGTAGATATCGTCGTCTTCTATTTTGACCAAAATATTCTGCAGGAGAAAGAAAAAAGCAGGAAAAATATTTTAAAAAACAGCAAATAAAAGCTGCAATAAATCGTCTTCTGTGGCAGTAGTTAAATATTCATCCAAGTGACAAGATATAAAAATCGCAAATAAAACCGGAAGTTCATTTAAAACAAATTTTTTTTTAATCAAATGTCTTTTTTCAAAACATATATGCAAATATCAGGAATTTTCATCAGATGTCCGGCTGGCTTGACAGGCCAAGAGCAGGTTCGATGTGTTTTCATGATCTGTGGCGATGGAGATGTGCTCGTAAAACCAAATCAATTCCCTGGTGTGCCGCATCATTAACAGACCAAGGCTATTGAGGAAGTCCCGTGTGGCGTATAATTTTCTCGGAAGTTCTTTCAACTAACAATTATCAGAGGAGTTATGTTAAACTTAAATGGAATTGAACATAATTGCAAAATTATATATTAAATGAAATCATTACTATAGTAGTGATAAACATTGGTATCTGTTTTCTCTTGGGGAGAGTAACTCTAATGAGGTTGTTTGGTCACACGATGACCAATCAAGCTATTTGGCATAGCAATATTTACAAGACCTTTTTATGACTATCCTGAGGCTTTTAGGGTTTGCAGACCAGACAGTTTCCAGACAGCCGCGAAGTAAGACGTCTACGCTGTCTCCTGCCTTATTGACTACACACTCCGAGCACGGCTATCATCATTTGACGATTTACAGCCGTCCAAAGAAGAAAGAACTATCAGAAGAATAGAGTCACTCCTAAATTACAATAGTTTACAAAAGATTCAAAGAATAAAGTGAAGGCAATATTTAACGAGAGCGAAAATTTAACAAATGATGGAGTTCAATATAAATGCTAGCATGATGCATTTGGCAATTCACCTGAAATTCTCTTTAGAGTAACAAGGTCATTGTTTTGTTCAATGCAAAGATATTTGCGATTTGTAGTAATTGTTTAAAAATTGGTTAGGGTTAGACGTGCATGTCACAGACTTTGTTTGAGTTGTGACAGTTGGTATTTTTTTACGCAGTGGTCCGGGGTTAGTGTCATTGTTGGCCCTCTAAACTTTTAAATGGAAAAAGAAAAGGGGAGCAGGAGAGAGATAGAAGGGAAACAAGAGAGAAGGGGGAGAGAGAGATGAGGGTGTGAAATAGAGAGAGAAAAAGGCAGGTGTGGAAGAGAAAGAGAGGAGGGGAAGAGAGTGAAAGAAGAGGAAGAGAGTGAAAGGAGGGAGAGAGAAAAGAGAGTGGAAGGAAGGAAGAGAGAGAAGGGAGGGGAAAGAGAGAGAAGGGAGGGAGGGAAAAAGAGAGAGAAGGGAGGGAGGGAAAAAGAGAGAGAAGGGAGGGAGGGAAAAAGAGAGAGAAGGGAGGGAGGGAAAAAGAGAGAGAAGGGAGGGAAAAAGAGAGAGAGAAGGGCGGGGAAAAGAGAGAGAGAGAAGGGAGGGGAAAAGAGAGAGACAGAGGAGGGGAAAAGAAAGAGACAGAGGAGGGGAAAAGAGAGGGGATCGGAAGAGAGAGGGAGGAGGAGAAGCAAGAGAGAGGACGGTGAAAAAGAGAGAGGAAAGAGAGCGAGGAAGAAGGAAGAGAGAGGGAGGGAGGAAGAGGGAAGAGAGAGGGAGGGAGGAAAAGGGAAGAGAGAGAAGGAGGAAGAGGGAAAAGAGAGGGAGGGAGGAAAAGGGAAGAGAGAGATGGAGGAAGAGGGAAGAGAGAGGGAGGGAGGAAGAGGGAAGAGAGGGGGAGGGAAGAAGAGGGAAGAGAGAGGGAGGGAAGAGAGAGGGGGGGAGAGAGAGGGAGGGAGGGAGGAAGAGGGAAGAGAGAGGGAGGGAGGAAGAGGGAAGAGAGAGGGAGGAAGAGGGAAGAGAGAGGGAGGAAGAGGGAAGAGAGAGGGAAGAGAGAGGGAGGAAGAGGGAAGAAGAGGGAAGAGAGAGGGAGGAAGAGGGAAGAAGAGGGAAGAAGGGAAAAGAGAGGGAGGGAGGAAGAGGGAAGAGAGAGGGAGGGAAGAGAGAGGGAAGGAAGGGAGGAAGAGGGAAGAGAGAGGGAGGGAAGAAGAGGGAAGAGAGAGGGAGGAAGAGGGAAGAGAGAGGGAAGAAGGGAAAAGAGAGGGAGGGAGGAAGAGGGAAGAGAGAGGGAGGGAGGAAGAGGGAAGAGAGAGGGAGGGAGGAAGAGGGAGGGAGGGAGGAAGAGGGAAGAGAGAGGGAGGGAGGAAGAGAGATGGAGGGAGGAAGAGAGAGGGAGGGAGCAAGAGGGAAGAGAGAGGGGGGAAGAGAGAGGGAGGGAGGAAGAGGGAGGGAGGAAGAAAAAGAGAGCGAGGAAGAGAAAGAGAGCGAGGAAGAGAAAGAGAGCGAGGAAGAGAAAGAGAGCGAGGAAGAGAAAGAGAGCGAGAAAGAGAGAGTGAGAGAGAGAGGAAGATAAAAGGAATAGAGAAAATAAACGAGGGGGTATAAGTGAGAGGGTTAAAGGGAAGGTAAAGGGGGGGGAGATGTGAAAAGAAAGATAAAAGAGAGAAAGATTGAAATAACGGAGTGAAGTCGAAGCATCTCCATGGAAATAACAGTTCATATCAACCAATTAATGAAATTCTTTCAGCGTTCTGGATACACATGTCGAGGGGTTCAACTGAACAGAACTGACCACACGTGATGCACCATTCACGTGTCTCAATCGCCTCCTTCCTTATCAACCCTCCTCCCTACAGTGTCCCTGCCACTGTTCCACTTTTGGATATCCCATCGCGAATTTGAAATCATGGCAACTGTGAACCGCGAAGCTGATAGAGTAACCACAGCAGAAGGCTAACGACAATAGACTAAGGTTTCCTTTGAAACAGGCAGAATTTGAAAAGAAAAAAGAAGAAACCTAGTCTATCTGTAAACAAACAAGGCCATAAAACTAATAACATAAAATTAAAAAGGCCATAACACTAATGACGTTTTGTTACTATGATAATAGGCATAACACTTTTTGAAATGTATTTATTTAAATTTGTATTTTTTTAGTTGACGGGGACGACATAATTTGATTTTAGAACAATTCATTTTAAAATAGGTAAAGTCGAATTTTAACCTTAGCGACATCAAATTAATCACCAATAACTAACTTTGCTAATCAGACGATCTCATTTTTTTAAAAATGCATGTAAAATAGTGTTTTGTTACTATGATAATTGGCATAACATTAAACAAAGCCATACCATTTCAATGGATAGTGCTCTGATGAATTGGCTACTTTGGTGCCCCCTCGACGCAAATACACTAGACCAACTCGACAATCAGCCAAATCCCATCCATTCACTGTGGAGGTCCCCAGATGCCGAAGAGCCTTCTACTCCAATAGCTTCTTTTCTTGTTCTGCTGGCCCCTGGAACTTTCTCCCTGCTCCCTGTTTCCCCGACAGTACCGACATGCAGAGGTTTAAAACTAATGTAAACAGACATCTCGCTACACTGCTCCCAAACTAGGATGACACCCAAAACCTACACCCTAATTTAAAAAAAATAATAATGAAGATTAGTCCATTTAGAAAGATTTAAAAAACTGATTTTTAAAATATAAAAATCTATATAATAATGCATTTAGCGATTTCATATTCATACATACGTTATCACCTTTCACACATTAAAAAAAATGATATCGTCTAATTAGCAAAGTTGGTTATGACGTTGATGTCGCTAAGATTAAAATTCCGACTTTACCCATTTTAAAATGAATTGTTCTAAAATTAACTCATGTCGTCCCATCAACTAAAACAGTACAATTTTACATAAATAAATGCCAAATATAATCTTTTTTAATTTTTATTATAGGGATTATTCAGACTACTATTCTTATCTTGGTGGTTATATTCACAACGTTTCGGCCGATGTAATCTTCAAGCTTCTTCAGGTGCATCTTTTCGAACTTTAGAACCTCACAGTTTAACTTAGGAATCTTTATGTTAAACTCAGGAACTGGTAAGAAATTTCAAACGGAACCCTTTATTCAACCCATGGGGGTAGATTGTTCTCATTCCGTCAGCCATGACCGGGCAGAAGTGTTAATTTTTATGTTATTAACAGTTAGTATCGCCTGAAGTATGGATTGAAGACTGCCATATGCGAGTTTTAGCCAGTCTGGGTTTTGGAGGCGGACCTATCAGGCGTGATTTTTATGATGTAGTCTACAACATAATTAGGGGAATTAATTCCCTAAGAAAATACAGGTGAAAGATCTCTTCCCCCCCCCTCTCCACGAATGGTTAAGGACTTAATTGATAAGTAATTACGAAAGCAGTAATTTGCTCTCTCTCTCTCGGCGTTGGTGAATATCTCGAAGCCGATAGATAACTAACGCCTGAAATAAAACAGAAATGAAGTTTAAAAGATTGTTTGTCTTCTGAGTCGGTCATGAAGCTTTTGTGTTGCATTGGCGTGGTTCACGGCAGAAAGAAAGAAGAAAGAATTCAACTACTAGACGACGCACCTTCTACGCGGTGAGGAAAGATTGAGGGTGCGAGAATAAAGGTATGCAAACTATATGATTTATGTTTTAAAAATGACAAGTGTTTAAACGAGAACTGCCACGACTCGTTCTGGTAGGAGTATACAAAATGAGAACTGCCGCGGCCCAAGCGGGGGCTATGCAACACCTTTATTCAACCCATGGGGGTAGATTGTTTTCATTCCGTCAGCCATGACCGGGCAGAAGTGTTAATTTTTATGTTATTAACAGTTAGTATCGCCTGTAGTACGGATTGAAAACTGCCATATGTTCATGTGGACAGGAAGTCTTAAACCTAATCTAGTCGAGATGTGTGTGTGTGTGTATATATATATATATATAGCTATAAAATAATAATTTTTTTTTTTAGGTTTAATCCTTACTATACATGATTATAACTAAGAAGTAAAAAAAAAAAAAACTTCTACTCGGTCATGGCTGACGGAATGAGAACAATCTACTCGCGTGGCATGAGTAAAGGGTTCAGTTAGAAATTTTGTACAGGTTTCCAAGTTCAACACACATTCCCATTTAAAAAATAATGCACCTGAAGAATGGCGGGTTACATTGTCCGAAACGTTGTGAATATAACAACCAAGATGAGAATGCTAATCCAAATAATCAATCCTCATCTAAAAAATTCTGAAATATTTTTTTTTTGTAAATTCAGTAGTGCTCATTTGTAAACACAAGATAACAAAAAGAGCCAGCAGTTTAACAAGGTTAAGATGAAAACAAAATTAAGGGCAATGTTAGGGTTAGAGGTTAGCGGTTAGACCAGCAATGAGCGAAGCCAGTCCGCATCACTGATTATGTTTGTAACGCATTAATCTCAGAAATGTAGTGATAACTAAATATACAAGACCAAGGAAATTCCGTAAAGATTCCAGAGTTTGACCAGATACACCTGAAGAAGGTCGGAGGTTACATCAGCTAAAACATTGAGAATAACATCCCAAATGAGAACAGTAGTTCGAATAATCCAAAATAATACAAATTATCAATCCTCATCTAAAAAAAAATTCCGAAACTATGCCGCTTTGTTTTTCAAAAGATTATTTTTTCGTTCCAACCAAAGGGAAGTAACTCTGTATGGACAAATAAAGAGTTATGTCCCCCTTTTAAGATGGCGGACATTTGAAAATAATTTCTAGCCACACAAATTATTTTCTGGAAGAAATTAGAGCGAATTATATTTGATTCTTCTTGTTGCAATGATGCACAAGAAAAATAACAAATCAGAATCAAATGTGGATTGTGTGGGAAGAAAGCTATCGATGACAAAGAAACAATAAAGAGACTGACTTTACTTCATATATTAGATAGTTATTCCACACAACTAATTTATGTTATGTCATTAATTTAGGAGGCTACCTGTGGCGACACATTTTCGACTAGCAATTTGGTCAGGTTTGCAGTTAAACCAAAACCAGAGTCTGTCGATCAATACACAGACTTAAAAAAATAATTTCCTTCTCTTATGGACAGATCTATTTTGGCGCTCCTGGCATGAACTGAGATAACTTTTTTTTTATGTCACAAGGATAACTTTTAAGCGCTTTTATTTACATGTCACAAACTTTATAACAATTAATTAAAAAAAATGTTACGGTCTTTAACACAAAAAAAAGAAAATGCGTTTTTAAATGGCATAAGGAAAACTTTTAAACGCTTTTATTTCTATGTCACAAAAAACATCTCATAATTGTTATAAAGTTTGTGACATTTACAATAACATTCGCATTTTCTTTCTTTCTTTTATTTTTTTATTAATTGTTATAAAGTTTATGGCATGTAAATAAAAACGGACATTTACAAAAACATTCGCATTTTCTTTCATGCAGCGATAAAAAAAAGAGTTATCTCCCTTGCCAAAGTTACAGCGGATTCGGAATAGCGGCGTCTAAGAAAAATAGAGTTATCTCCTTCAGATCGGTTACGGTTTATCCAGGAACACCTCTATTTTTACTCCAGTGGGAGTGGAGACTTCTGGGGTTGCTAATCCTCTTGATTGCATTCCTGCAGAAGATAGTCGAAATGTCTCACTGACCGTCTTCACCATCATTTCAACTCTCCCCCATCAAATGTTTCGTTTCAAGAAACTATTTTTTGCATTTGTTTATAGTATAGATTTTGCCTTTTCCTAAATAAATAAGTGATAAAAAAAAAAATTCCTTAATCTATGCAATTTACATTAAGTCTTTTTTTTCCAACAGTATTTTATCAGTCGTAGGTATTTATTGTTTAGTATTTATTATTTTTCTTTTTATAATATTAATATTGAAGTAAAAAAAAAAATTAAATTAAAGAAAATTCCTATCTATATACTAATACACTAAGATAATTTCGTGGTCATAAGTACGTTATCACACGTCACCCCCTTTTTTTTAAAGATAGGATTGCCCAACTGCCGAAAATGCAATGCAAAAAAAAGTAATTTTTAAAAGTTCATCTGATTTCGCTGTCGTGTCGAACGTTAAACTAACTAAAATACACTTTCTTTCGAACGTTAAACTAACTAAACCCTAACCCTAACACTTTCTTGGTCCTCAGGCTAGGATCAAAGTGTAGTATCCCCAAAATTTCAAACCAATTTCGGGATATCTTAAGTAGGATGCCCCCCCCCCCCTAAAGTAAATGTGGTAACTGAGAGTATTCTATTTAAGAGTAGGATAGACATCATTTTAGACCAAGGATGATCAACAACATCCATTTCCCCAACATTTTTTGATGGCCTTGTGCCTAATATGTTTTGAATGTAAATTTTTATATTTTGCGCAAATAAATAATTCAAAGTGTAGTATCTGTTCTATCCAAAGATGGTGCAATAATATCACAAAGTCTACGTTCGCGCTAGACGTCCATAGAATGGAAATATGTCGCAAACTCCTACAAGTGTTTTAGAGATAACTCCCTCCATAACCAGATATATTCTGACACTACATTACCCAGAGTACTTAGATGTGTATATTTCAGCATGAACAAAGGTGTTACCATAATGTTGTGGGGTGTGCGTTCGTGCCGGATGTCCGTAGAATGGAGATATTTTTTTACGCATGACAGCAATATACAATAGATGAAGGATACAACTGTGGAATTTCCACAGGTCTCGCTTGTTTTTATATTATTCGGACTTCTATTCTTGTTAGAATAGTAGCCCGAATAATTCAAACGATAAAACTTATCAAAAATTCCGAGCCATAATTCTAATTTTGTAACACTTTTCAAATTCATCTTTATTGATATTATTTTTAAACTATGTCTCGGCCAATATGGTCTCCGGCCTTCTTCAGGTGTACTCTTCATTCACAGTGTTGCCTTTTTATGCATTTAAATATGACTGTCGTCGATTAGTAGTGTATTCTTTAGCCTGATGTTTCCTATATAAATCCGATGAACATATTTATTCTAATGTTTATTTTTAAATTGATGAAATCGCGTGAAGCATGATGCGGACGTTCTTCTAAGTAAATAGGATACATCAGCGTAGAGTACAAACTTCTAATCTACAACGTTAAATATTTGATATGTGGAAAAATAGCAAAACTGTTGTTGATTAAGGCCAGAGAGCACATCGATTGTGAAGACAAAAAGTTGAAGAAAAACAGTGTAAATATTGAAAACTCCTCATGCGAAAAATTCAGGAAAAAATTTGACATTCTTTTTCTGTTTCCGCTTAAAGCAGCTTTTCTGCCACAAAACAAGCGTGACCTTGGAAAGGGGGACAGCGATGGAAGGAATATAATTGAGAGAGAAACAAACGCTAAAAGAAGAAAACATATTCTTTAGATGCGGCCATTTCATCTTATGTTTAGACATTTTAATGCTATTTTTGACAGACGATCCGACTGGCCTGAGAAAATGCTATTTCTGACAAACCAACGGAGATGCACTTTCAGATTGGTCTGACAGACCGTCTAAAAAGGTATTTGGATCTGAAGAGTGACAGACCAAAGTAAACGATATTTCAAACTGAAAGGTGACAGACCAAAGTAAACGATATTTCAAACTGAAAGGTGACAGACCAAAGTAAACGATATTTCAAACTGAAAGGTGACAGACCAAAGAAAACGATATTTCAAACTGAAAGGTGACAGACCAAAGAAAACGATATTTCAAACTGAAAGGTGACAGACCAAAGAAAACGATATTTAAAACTGAAAGGTGACAGACCAAAGAAAACGATATTTCAAACTAAAAGGTGACAGACCAAAGTAAACGATATTTCAAACTGAAAGGTGACAGACCAAAGAAAACCATATTTCAAACTGATCGGTGACAGACCAAAGAAAACCATATTTCAAACTGAAAGGTGACAGACCAAAGAAAACGATATTTCAAATTGAAAGGTGACAGACCAAAGTAAACGATATTTTAAACTAAAAGGTGACAGACCAAAGAAAACGATATTTCAAACTGAAAGGTGACAGACCAAATAAAACGATATTTCAAACTGAAAGGTGACAGACCAAAGAAAACGATATTTCAAACTGAAAGGTGACAGACCAAAGAAAACGATATTTCAAACTGAAAGATGATAGACCAAAGTAAACGATATTTCAAACTGAAAGGTGACAGACCAAAGTAAACGATATTTCAAACTGAAAGGTGACAGACCAAAGAAAACGATATTTCAAACTGAAAGGTGACAGACCAAAGAAAACGATATTTCAATCTGAAAAGTTGACAGACCAAAGAAAACAGTATTTCAAACTGAAAAGTGACAGACCAAAGAAAACGATATTTCAAACTGAAAAGTAACAGACCAAACAAAACGATATTTCAAACTGAAATGTGACAGACCAAAGTAAACGATATTTCAAACTGAAAAGTGACAGACCAAAGAAAACGATATTTCAAACTGAAATGTGACAGACCAAAGAAAACGATATTTTAAATTGAAAAGTGACAGACCAAAGTAAACGATATTTCAAACTGAAGTGTGACAGACCAAAGAAAACGATATTTCAATCTGAAAGGTGACAGACCAAAGAAAACGATATTTCAAACTGAAGTGTGACAGACCAAAGAAAACGATATTTCAAACTGAAAGGTGACAGACCAAAGAAAACGATATTTCAAACTAAAATGTGACAGACCAAAGAAAACGATATTTTAAACTGAAAGGTGACAGACCAAAGTAAACGATATTTCAAACTGAAAGGTGACAGACCAAAGAAAACCATATTTCAATCTGAAAGGTGACAGACCAAAGAAAACGATATTTCAAACTGAAAGGTGACAGACCAAAGAAAACGATATTTCAAACTAAAATGTGACAGACCAAAGTAAACGATATTTTAAACTGAAAGGTGACAGACCAAATAAAACGATATTTTAAACTGAAAGGTGACAGACCAAAGAAAACGATATTTAAAACTGAAAGGTGACAGACCAAAGAAAACGATATTTAAAACTGAAAGGTGACAGACCAAAGTAAACGATATTTCAATCTGAAAAGTGACAGACCAAAGAAAACGATATTTCAAACTGAAAGGTGACAGACCAAAGAAAACGATATTTCAAACTGAAATGTGACAGACCAAAGTAAACGATATTTTAAACTGAAATGTGACAGACCAAATAAAACGATATTTCAAACTGAAAAGTAACAAACCAAATAAAACGATATTTTAAACTGAAAGGTTACAAACAAAAGAAAACGATATTTCAAACTGAAGTGTGACAGACCAAAGAAAACCATATTTCAATCTGAAAGGTGACAGACCAAAGAAAACGATATTTAAAACTGAAAGGTGACAGACCAAAGTAAACGATATTTCAATCTGAAAAGTGACAGACCAAAGAAAACGATATTTCAAACTGAAAGGTGACAGACCAAAGAAAACGATATTTTAAACTGAAATGTGACAGACCAAAGTAAACGATATTTCAAACTGAAAGGTGACAGACCAAAGAAAACGATATTTCAAACTGAAAGGTGACAAACCAAAGAAAACGATATTTTAAACTGAAAGGTGACAGACCAAAGTAAACGATATTTCAAACTGAAAGGTAACAAACAAAAGAAAACGATATTTCAAACTGAAGTGTGACAGACCAAAGTAAACGATATTTCAAACTGAAAGGTAACAAACAAAAGAAAACGATATTTCAAACTGAAGTGTGACAGACCAAAGTAAACGATATTGCAAACTGAAAGGGAACAAACAAAAGAAAACGATATTTCAAACTGAAAGGTGACAAACCAAAGAAAACGATATTTTAAACTGAAAGGTGACAGACCAAAGTAAACGATATTTCAAACTGAACGGTAACAAACAAAAGGAAACGATATTTAAAACTGAAAAGTGACAGACCAAAGAAAACGATATTTCAAACTGAAAGGTAACAAACAAAAGAAAACGATATTTCAAACTGAAGTGTGACAGACCAAAGTAAACGATATTTCAAACTGAAAGGTAACAAACAAAAGAAAACGATATTTCAAACTGAAAGGTGACAAACCAAAGAAAACGATATTTTAAACTGAAAGGTGACAGACCAAAGTAAACGATATTTCAAACTGAAAGGTAACAAACAAAAGAAAACGATATTTCAAACTGAAAGGTAACAAACAAAAGAAAACGATATTTCAAACTGAAAAGTGACAGACCAAAGAAAACGATATTTCAAACTAAAATGTGACAGACCAAAGTAAACGATATTTTAAACTGAAAGGTGACAGACCAAATAAAACGATATTTCAAACTGAAAGGTGACAGACCAAAGAAAACCATATTTCAAACTGAAAGGTGACAGACCAAAGAAAACGATATTTCAAACTAAAATGTGACAGACCAAAGTAAACGATATTTTAAACTGAAAGGTGACAGACCAAATAAAACGATATTTTAAACTGAAAGGTGACAGACCAAAGAAAACGATATTTCAAACTGAAAGGTGACAGACCAAAGAAAACGATATTTCAAACTGAAAGGTGACAGACCAAAGAAAACGATATTTAAAACTGAAAGGTGACAGACCAAAGTAAACGATATTTCAATCTGAAAGGTGACAGACCAAAGAAAACGATATTTCAAACTGAAAGGTGACAGACCAAAGAAAACCATGTTTCAAACTGAAATGTGACAGACCAAAGTAAACGATATTTTAAACTGAAAGGTGACAGACCAAATAAAACGATATTTCAAACTGAAAAGTAACAAACCAAATAAAACGATATTTTTAACTGAAAGGTAACAAACAAAAGAAAACGATATTTTAAACTGAAGTGTGACAGACCAAAGAAAACCATATTTCAATCTGAAAGGTGACAGACCAAAGAAAACGATATTTAAAACTGAAAGGTGACAGACCAAAGTAAACGATATTTCAATCTGAAAAGTGACAGACCAAAGAAAACGATATTTAAAACTGAAAGGTGACAGACCAAAGAAAACGATATTTCAAACTAAAATGTGACAGACCAAAGAAAACGATATTTTAAACTGAAAGGTGACAGACCAAATAAAACCATATTTCAATCTGAAAGGTGACAGACCAAAGAAAACGATATTTAAAACTGAAAGGTGACAGACCAAAAAAAACGATATTTCAAACTGAAATGTGACAGACCAAAGTAAACGATATTTTAAACTGAAAGGTGACAGACCAAATAAAACGATATTTTAAACTGAAAGGTGACAGACCAAAGAAAACGATATTTCAAACTAAAATGTGACAGACCAAATAAAACGATATTTCAAACTGAAAGGTGACAGACCAAAGAAAACCATATTTCAATCTGAAAGGTGACAGACCAAAGAAAACGATATTTAAAACTGAAAGGTGACAGACCAAAGAAAACGATATTTAAAACTGAAAGGTGACAGACCAAATAAAACGATATTTTAAACTGAAAGGTGACAGACCAAAGAAAACGATATTTAAAACTGAAAGGTGACAGACCAAAGAAAACGATATTTCAAACTGAAAGGTGACAGACCAAAGAAAACGATATTTAAAACTGAAAGGTGACAGACCAAAGTAAACGATATTTCAATCTGAAAGGTGACAGACCAAAGAAAACGATATTTCAAACTGAAAGGTGACAGACCAAAGAAAACCATATTTCAAACTGAAATGTGACAGACTAAAGTAAACGATATTTTAAACTGAAAGGTGACAGACCAAATAAAACGATATTTCAAACTGAAAAGTAACAAACCAAATAAAACGATATTTTTAACTGAAAGGTAACAAACAAAAGAAAACGATATTTTAAACTGAAGTGTGACAGACCAAAGAAAACCATATTTCAATCTGAAAGGTGACAGACCAAAGAAAACGATATTTAAAACTGAAAGGTGACAGACCAAAGTAAACGATATTTCAATCTGAAAAGTGACAGACCAAAGAAAACGATATTTCAAACTGAAAGGTGACAGACCAAAGAAAACGATATTTCAAACTAAAATGTGACAGACCAAAGAAAACGATATTTTAAACTGAAATGTGACAGACCAAAGTAAACGATATTTTAAACTGAAAGGTGACAGACCAAATAAAACGATATTTTAAACTGAAAGGTGACAGACCAAAGAAAACGATATTTCAAACTAAAATGTGACAGACCAAATAAAACGATATTTAAAACTGAAAGGTGACAGACCAAAGTAAACGTTATTTCAATCTGAAAAGTGACAGACCAAAGAAAACGATATTTCAAACTGAAAGGTAACAAACCAAAGAAAACGAAATTTCAAATAGAAAGGTGACAGACCAAAGAAAACGATATTTCAAACTGAAAGGTGACAGACCAAAGAAAACGATATTTCAAACTGAAAGGTGACAGACCAAAGAAAACGATATTTCAAACTGAAAGGTGACAGACCAAAGAAAACGATATTTCAAACTGAAATGTGACTGACCAAAGAAAACGATATTTCAAACTGAAATGTGACAGACCAAAGAAAACGATATTTCAAACTGAAATGTGACAAACCGACCGACAGACAGTGCTTTTTACAGAAATTATTGTACGCATTTAAAATAAGATGCGTCCATTGAATCTGCTTTTTTAAACAAGCCTGGCAGACCAACCGAATGAGCCTCTCAGAGATGTGAGAACCCATCAAAAGAGGAGAAGCAAAGATCGAGTGACAACGGCATCATGAATACCCGGAGGAAAGTGAAGAAAGAAAAAGAAGCAAAAAGAAAGAAACTCTTCGAGGATATCACGGATACAAGATCTCATTTTTCAGCTATCTTCCTTTCTCTTCCTGGCGTCTTCGATTTTAACTGCAAGTTGTTATTATCCCCCCTTACCCCCCCCCCCTACACACACTCCGCTCGCTGTTAAGTCGCAAGAGCAGCAGTAGCAGCACCAACAGATACAAAAATGTCCGCCATTAACTTCAATACCGATCGCAAGTGCCAGTGTTCATTCATTCACTCTTCAGTGCACTCGTTCTTTTTTTTATTCTTTCGTTCTTTCATTCTTTTGTAGTGTGAAATTTATGTGCAGTTACTGTCAATAACACCAGCAATGGTTGAACATGAAAGGAAGTTTCTCCTAAAAAACGTGAGAGGGAAGAGGGGGAATTCCTAAATCATAAAAATAAAAAAGGGGGTTCAAAGCAGACTCAACTCAAGGGAGAGATTAATAAGTATTGAAAAGAGTCTGAAAAAAAGTGTTGAAAAAAAAGTAAAGGACAGAGACAATTAAGGGGTAAAGAAAATGTGGATGGAAGAGAGAATTCAGCAAGAAAAATAATTTTAAAAAAGGGAAAGTGGGGAGACAAAAATGATAATTAGAGAGCGACAGATGAGAAGGAAAGAGAGCGACAGATGAGAAGGAAAGAGCACGACAGATGAGAAGGAAAGAGCGCGACAGATGAGAAGGAAAGAGCTCGACAGATGAGAAGGAGAGAGCACGACAGATGAGAAAGAGAGAGCACGACAGATGAGAAAGAGAGAGCACGACAGATGAGAAAGAGAGAGCACGACAGATGAGAAAGAGAGAGCACGACAGATGAGAAGGAAAGAGCGACAGATGAGAAGGAAAGAGAGACAGATGAGAAAGAAAGAGAGACAGATGAGAAAGAGAGAGCAACAGATGAGAAAGAGAGAGCAACAGATGAGAAAGAGAGAGCAACAGATGAGAAAGAGAGAGCAACAGATGAGAAAGAGAGAGCAACAGATGAGAAAGAGAGAGCAACAGATGAGAAAGAAAGAGCAACAGATGAGAAAGAGAGAGCAACAGATGAGAAAGAAAGAGCAACAGATGAGAAAGAGAGAGCAACAGATGAGAAAGAAAAAGAGCGACAGATGAGAAAGAAAAAGAGCAACAGATGAGAAAGAAAAAGAGCGACAGAAGTATGAGAAATAGACAGAAAACAAAGAAAAAATAAATTGGGAGGTTTACATAATAGAGGAAGATAGAAGGGGAAGCTAAAATAGAATAAGAAACAAGTAGGAGAGATAGAAAAGTGGGAAGACAGGAGAAAGAGGAGGGATTGAGTGAGGGAGGAGTGAGAGAGTTAAGAATAAGAATGAAGAGAGACTTGTATTAAAAATGGTGTGAGAAAGTGGAGAGACGAGAAGAAAGAGAAAAGGGAAAAAAACGAGAAGAAAAGAAAAATAAGGAGACGAATGGAGAGAATCTAAAAACCAAAAGAGAAGAGTAAAAAAAAAGAAAGACAGCAAGAAGAGAGAAAGAGAGTTTTCCAGAAGGTTATTTTGTGTTGGGTCTTAGTTTTTTTTAAGTACGAGTGGCGTTCAATAAGTAATGCCCCTGACCCACTTCCAGTTGTCTGATCTAGATGAAATTTTTCATGTGTAATGATTTACATCTGTATGGGTTATGTTGCAAAAACAGCTCTGAACTAATTGTGGTTTCTGATTTACAGGTGTTTGAACTGAGTCAGGTGTGAAATGGAGTCAGTTGAGTGTCGCGCAGTGATCCGATTTTTGTATTTGAAAGACGCACACCAAAGGAGACTTTTGATGAAATGAAAGACACTTATGGTGATGATGCCCCATCATATGACCTTGTAAAACGCTGGCATCGTGAATTCAAACATAGCCGGAAGTATGTGGAAACAGCTCCCAGACCTGGGCGTTCCTCTTCTGCCATTGATGAGGCATCTATCCGTCAAGTTGGGGCTGCCATTTTGGAAGATCGATGCATTACTATTCGCCAACTAACCCAAGAGGTCAAGATTAGTACAGGGTCTGTGGAAACTATCATTCATGACCATTTGCATATGCGTAATGTGTCTGCCAGATGGATTTCCAGGTTGCTCACACCTTTCCAGAAGCAAGAACGCGTAGAGTGCTCAAGGATGAATTTAAAGATGTGCCAAGAAGATGAGTCAAAGTTTTTCAAAAGATTGATTACATAGGATGAAACTTGGGTGCATCACTATGATCCAGAGACCAAAGCCCAGTCAATGCAATGGAAGGACTTAGACTCACCACCTCCAAAGAAGGCAAGGGTGCAGCCTTACGCTGGCAAGGTCATGCTCACAGTCTTCTGAGACCAGGACGGAGTAGTGATGACAGATTTCCTGGCAAAGGGTACCACAATTACAGGAGCCTATTACGCTTCACTTTTGATGAAATTAAGAGAAGCTATCAAAATCGAGAGGCGAGGCAAGATCAGCAAAGGTATCCTCCTCCTGCAGGACAACGCTCCGGTCCACAACTCACATGTCGCCAGATCAGAAGCACGGGCGTGTGGCTATGAAATCCTCCCCCATCCCACTTACTCTCCTGACCTTGCACCCTCTGACTTTCATCTCTTCCCAGCCATGAAGTTGTTTTTGAAAGGAAAGCGTTACCCAAATGATGCTGCCTTGATTTCTGAAGTTACGACGTGGTTGGAGGACCAACCTGGGGTGTTCTACAAAAACGGTGTCCAGAGCTGCATCAAACGATGTGAGAAATGCATAACTCTGGGTCGTTCCTATGTAGAGAAAGTCTAATAACTGTGCCAAGTTTCATTAATCTACTGCTATGGGAAATGGGGTAGGGGCATTACTTATTGAACACCCCTCGTATATCGAGGGGCAGGATTCCTTTTGAGAGAGAGAAGAGAGAAAGAAAAGAGAGACAAAGAAAGACCAGTAAGAGTGGAGAAAGAGGAGAGGGATAGAAAAGAGAGACAGAGGGGAGGGAGAGAAAGGGGAGACAGAGGGGAGGGAGAGAAAGGGGAGACAGAGGGGAGGGAGAGAAACGGAAGAGAGAGAGAACCATACTGATTCATACAAATTTACTTTCTTTTTTTTTTTAATTTAAAATATTCACAGATTTCGGATCTACCGTTTTCCTTTACTTGATTATTGTCCCTTTCAGCCGTTGTACTCTCCAGCCTTCTTTGGGTACATCTTGCCATATAGTCAAGGGAATATAAGAAGAAAGTTCCTCTGCTCAGTTGGTGAAAAGGGGGTCAGGTGCAATTCAATCCTTTGTGGTACTTGTAAGCATTGGGTGCACAAGAAATGCAGTGGAATTACTGGTTGGTTGAGAGAGGATAACCAGTTTGTGTGCAAGAATGGATGGCACAACTCAGATGTGGAAAAAGAATATTTAGATGGAAAACCTATTGAGGTTGTTCAGAAGTTTTGTTGTCTTGGTGATACCATTGGCATACAGTGAGGAGCTGGTGCTAGTGTGATTGCAAGAATTAGGAGTGGATAGAATAAGTTCAGGAAACTTCTGCCATTGCTAACCAGCAGAACGTTACCACTCTCCACCAAGGGAAGAGTCTATCATGCATGTGTGCACAATATGATGATGTATGGAAGTAAAAACTGGACTATTGTCATTATCAACATAATTTCTCTTCAAAGGGAGGAGCGGGTGGCAAAAAACTCGGAAAGGGTGGTTTTAGTAGTGCTCTGGAGGCCTCCTCAGTTTTATTTATTTCACTCTATATGCGCGGAGGAGAAACAGGGGGTTGGAAAGAGAGAAAGATGGAAGGACAGATAGAGAGAGAGAGAATTTTAATAGAAATAGGTTACACTTTGTAACCTCTTTCATTCTGTGTTTAGTGACCCCGGGCAACGCTGGTTAACCCTGCTAGTTTATTATAAAGTGAAGGGTTAAAGATAGCAGGTTCAAAGGTAATTATGCGATTTAACTTCCACCATTTCGTAAGATGTGAGAAAGATTTAACATTAATAATAATTTTCCGGTTACTCAGTTTTCATGGTGAAGGCAAAAAAAAAAATTAGATTATAAATACTCCCAGGTAATGTCGGGTCGGGACAGCTCATTTATAATTATTAAAAAAAATAAATTCTAAAAGTTAACAGCCGGCAATGACACAAATCGAGCTCAACCTATTGAAAATTGCCTACAGAACGCCGTCCAAATTATAAACAATTCAAGATGTTGTTCTCTTGACCAGAGAACCAGGCCACATTAAAGATTGAACGTGTGAAATTCTTACCTTTGATGTCAGATCTCTGTGGAAAACTCCTCGAGAGTGAAAATAACGCATCCCCATGGCAACGTCAAGAGCCATACTGATTCTGGTTTTCCAAGGCAGTTCAATGTCTTTGGCAAGGATTTGATCAAGCGCTCCACCATTGATATACTGAGGAACAAAAAGGAAAAAAAAAGGCGTCAGATCAATTGAACAAGAATCATATTTAGCTTATAATAGTATTGTTTTTATCTATACTAGCGAGACCCGTGTAAATTACACGAAATGATGTTTTCAATACTAATTATCTTGTTCCTAACCTATACATGTTTGAATAAAATATAAGATTTGACTTGTATATTTATTCTTATAAATGAACAATACATGAAATAATTTACAAAACTTCTTTATATACAATATTTCTAGTGATGGTAACATTTCGATGACTAAACCTTACTTTGTAAATGCTTTAGATTAAATTAAATTTGGCTCCAATTGATGAGTAACAAACAAAGATTCGGAAAGTTGTTGCTTTTGATGTAAGCATGACACACAAAATAACACACACGCTATCATATTAATATGTGTCTTCCCGGTCGTCCCCTCCCTACCTCCCCCCTTCGATGTAGAAAAAAGAATCTTAGAGGTTGGTTGGGATCGAACTATAAACCAGTCGGGCCGACGTCAAAAATTGACATCAAAATCCTACGTCACTAACCGTTGCGCCAAAGGGAAATACTAGTAAATTTTCCGAAAATGAGGTGACTTGAATGCTTTTCCAAATCTAGGTGCGGCACGCCTGCGCAGAGCTTTTGATGTAAGCATGACACACGAACACACACGCTATCGTATTAATATATAGATAACTATTTTTCATATTTTCATTTTACATAACTATCTCTATATAAAGTTAGGTATGTGTATCTGTTTAGATATTTCTATGTATAGCATTTACTCCTAAATTAATTAACTGATCATTATGAATTTTGGAACACGTCTGCTAGAAATAGAGGGAGGGCTAATGCGGACTATATTTAGTTTAATTTAATTTCATGCAAAGACGGCAAAGAGGGAGCGGAATCCCTTTGTGAAAATTTAGATACCTCCGATTTTTGTGCAATATTAACAATAGGAATTAGACAGCAATTAATAAATATTCTCAAAATTTAAGTTTCTTTTGAGTATTTGAAAGTTTTTTTTGGGGGGGAGGGGGAATGGGGGTCATAAGAGCACAACCTCCCACTTACAAATTCAAATATTTCAGATTTGCATTGAATTTTATCCATAGTCATGAGACACCAATTGAACAAGATTCCCTGAATTTCAATTTCTTCGTAAAACCCCTTAAACTTAAGACTTAAATTTTAGACATTTTCTAGCTCAGTACAGATCAAATGGGTACAGATCAAATGGGTACAGATAAAATGGCAGTTTTTAAACATCGGCTCACGGCTCACATGAAATAAACAGGAACAATTCCGTTGTTAGAAAAATCTTTCTCAAGTTTATTTATCATTTGTAAAACACAAAAGAGTTTTCTTTTCTTTTTATTTTTCACTGATAATTCATTCAATGCTTCCAACCGACAGTCAGCCACAACAATGATATATGTCTGCATTCGTGTACATCAGTCTCCTGGCTATTTATTCTGCACAAACTCGTATCTATCGAGTCCTTTATTCCCAGAGGTCTATCTTTCCATTCCTCTGTCAATGTTTCAATTTCGATACAATCTTTTTTTCTTATATCATGTTGTTTGTTTCTGATAAATTACTTGATCCACTTAGCAGTTATCAGATTACAAGATTCTAATTGTCCATTGTCTGTTGACTGACATCATACAAAAATTTCCCAACAACAAAATTGCATTTTACAAATCTCCAAAACAACATTCGACTTTTTATTAATTATTTTATTACATGGTTTCAAGTAGAGTTCCTATTTACTTTCCTCCCCACACAAGCAGAATTAGACGCAAGGTCGATTTTAAATGTGATGAAAATCCAGCTCCCCAAAAAGGGACACTTTGGATTGCAACAAAAAGTAAAATTGCCTCAGTCAAGAAGGATTTCCCCTTCACTGACCGAGTGCAGAAAAGATCAAATGTAAGTATCAGAACAAATACTACACTTTGTTCTTAGCTAAAAGGCCAACAGAGTGTTCGTCTGTTTTCTCCTAAATTATTGGTTCTCCCAACCTTATCATGTTACGCTCATCTTGGAACAGATATTTGCACTAATGAAAAATGAAAGAATTATTCTCAAAACACGCTTTCTCTACAGCAAGAAAAGTTTAAGATATTATAATTAATTTTCAGACTTCAATTTTTAAGAGATTAAAAAAATAATCAAATAAAAGTAACTACAATATATTTAATGCAATTTATATAAAAATACCAACTTCACAGTATCCAATTTTTGTATTGAAAACGTAATGGAAATCTAGTTTGCAACCACAGAATAAAATAAAAGTCTCAAAGCAATTCAACAATTAGCATCACTCCCGTACAAGTAAAATTCCTTGAACAAAACAGTTTTGAACAACTTGTACGTCCCCTTACAAAAATTAAAATCAAGATATAATGCTACTAAACCTTATGTCTAGAATCCTTATTCCAATTTTGATCAAAATCCATTACATTAAGCTTAAGGGTCCTTAAGAAATTGAAATTCAAGGAATCTTACTTTATTGGTGCCTAATGACTATGGATCAAATTTAATGCAAATCTGTCTCAGTCTTGTTTCCCTTCTTGTTGGAAAGAGTCCTCTGTTGTCCCTATCTTTAAAAATGCTAGTGATCAGTCTGACCCAACTAAGTATCGTCCTGTTATCAGCAAAGTTTTTGAATGTTGCTCAATGACAAGTTTGTTTATTTTCTGGAAAGTCTGGGCCTCTTTAGCGATGTTCAGTATGGCTTTTGTGGTTTTTGTTCAACTGCTGATCTTTTAACTGTTGTAACTGAGCAGATCTGTCGGTTTTGGGATAATTCAGGAGAGAGTAGAGCCATTGCACTTGATATTTCAGAGTGTGGTATTTTGGCCTCCTACACAAACTTCAGGGTGATGGTATTGGTTGTGAGGTCCTTGACATTATTAGGTTTTTTCTTTCTGATCGAAGCTTGCGAGTAACTTTGGATGGTGTCTCTTCATTCTCTTTTCCTATCAATGTTGTTGTTCTTCACGACTGTATTCTAGGACCAATACTGTTTCTTCTCTATATAAATGATTTTCCAGAAAATTAACATTAATGCTGATGATACCACTCTGTATTCTGGTGTTGCTTCTTGCCTATCTCTCTCAGATCAGTCGAAATATGCAGCTGATCTAGAAGTTGATCTGAGTTCAGTTGTTGATTGGGGTGCAAATGGCTTGTTTCATTTAATCCTGTAAAGACTCACCTCGTGTCTTTCAATCGTAGGCGTGTCCCTTTTCTTCCTGAGATTCTCATGGATGGCTCTGCTCTTGAGGACAAATCAACTCTGAAACTTCTTGATCTTTCTCTCTCATCAAATCTTTCTTGGAGTTCATACATTAGATCTATTGCTCTTTCTGCTCCTCGTAAAGTCGGTTCTCTCTATCGCTCCTAACACTTTCTCACACCTGAAGCTATTCTCTATCTCTATAAATCTACGATCAAACCATGTATGGAGTACTGTTGTCATATTTGGGCTGGTGAATCTCTGTCCCATTTGAGGGTTCATGATAAGGTGCAGAAACGTATCTGTAATTTGATTGTCCCTACCCTTTCTTCTTCTCTGCACCCTCTCTCTCACAGACGTGATGTTGCTAGTCTCAGTCTTTTCTATAAATACTATTATGGCATGTGTTCTTCAGAGTTATGTGATCTATTCCCTGCTTCCTTTGTTCCAGCTCGTTTGACTTGTTCGTCTAGTGATCTCCATCAATTCGCTGTTTTGATACATCATTGTAATACAGCTTCATATTCCAGTAGCTTCTTTCCAAGAACTACAGGTGTGTGGAACTCTCTTCCTGCTGACTGTTTTCCGCCTATCTATAGCCTTAGTCTTTTAAAGACTAAAACGAATAGGCATCTCCTGCCTTTTCGATAATTGTATTTTGGTTCTTGTTTGGCTCCTTACATCAAGTGGCTTCATGACTTGTCTGGAGTGATTCCCATAAAAATTAAAATTTTTTACAGAAAGTGAAGCGCTACTCATCTTAGCAGATTCCATTCTAGGCTAGTCAATTGGACGAGACCAGCCTTAGCATGTTCGATTCCTTGTGCGGTCTGACTCCAATAGTTTGAAAGTGGGGAAAAACACTTGCATGGGTGTGCTTAAAAAAACTCGTCCAACAAACTGTATTCATACGCCAACTTATTCTATTATTCGATGGGCGAATTACACAGACTAAACTTCGTCTATTTACATCAAGAGAAAATAGGACAGGTGACTGTTACAAAGTAGAGAAAGACAAGCAACATATCTTCTGTAGGAACGGAGCTGCAGAGAACAGAAGATATCATCTCTCACTAGATTACAAAGTCGATATAGATGTCATTCGAACGCTATGCCTTCCCCAAACAAACACATATTTGCAAATGGTTTTCGTCTCGGAGGAACATTTTCTTTCCGTTAAAAAATCTCAAACAATTTATATTTAGTGCTCAGAAAAAAATGCTATATTTATGACAAAAAATAAACACACTGCTTCAATTTGAGAAAATTAATTGAATCAAAATGCAAATAATTATCTTTGCCCAAAAGTATAGACAAAGAGAAATGTCTTCAAAATAAGTACTATATTTCATGAAGAAAAAAGTTGGGTTTTTTTCAACTCCCCAAAATCAAGAAGAAAGACAGACAGACAATTCACCTAAGTCGAAAAGAGAGAGTGAGAGAGAGACCACTGACCAAAATCGAGGAGAGAGAAAGAAAACTCATCAGAGTAGAGAGAGAGAGAGAGAGAGGGAGAGAGAGAGAGGGAGAGAGAGAGGGAGAGAGGGAGAGAGAGAGGGAGAGAGGGAGGGGGAGGGAGAGGGAAAGAGAGGGAGAGGGAAAGAGAGGGAGAGAGACGATGACAACTAAAAAGAATGTGTGAAACAAGTATTCAATTGACTAATGTTTTAGAGAATTCGGTTTTGATCTCTAGTGTACTTTTTTTTTAGCTTTTCTTGAAAGTTCTTTATGTGGGCGATGCGCAGATGGAACTCTGAAACATTGCATGTAAAACAACCAAGATAAGGATCCCAGTTTAATTGTAAATACAATCGTCTTTTGCAGAGAGCATACAATTCTGCAATGCAAACTTTTTTATTTTTGTTATATTATTAGATAAAATTCTGCAGATTGAAATTGTAATTTTGTTTGCATTGCACCTTCAGCTAAAAGGTTTCTTCAAGCCTATCGGACAGATGCACTTGCAACAGGAAAAGAAATGTTAGTTCCTTTTCAACTAGAAAGAGCCAGGTCACCTTTGTGAGGCGACATTCCATCTCGTATAAACACTCACACTAGATATAAACTCTATGCAGGTGTTAGGGTTAGGGGGTTGGGGTTAGGGGGTTACGGTAAGGGTTGTGGTTGGGGGGTTAGGGTTGGAATTACGGTTAGGGTTGGGGTTACGGTTGGAGTTGGGGTTACGGTTGGAGTTGGGGTTACGGTTGGAGTTGGGGTGGGGGTTGGGGTGGGGGTTACGGTTAGGGTTACGGTTAAGGTTGGGGTTATGGTTGGGGTTGGGGTTGGAGTTGGAGTTGGAGTTAGGATTGAGGTTACGATTGGGGTTTAGGGTTGGGGTTATGGTTAGGGTTGGGGTTAGATTTAGGGTTGGGGTTAGAGTTAGGGTTAGGGTTACGGTTAGGATTAGTGTTGGGGTTAGTTATACACAGAAGAGGAGACAATGCTATGGATTTATGTACGTATGTGTGTGGGAGATGGATCAATATTAACAGGAGTGAAAGATAAAAAGCCAATGGGAACAAAGAATACATACATGTCAGAACATATATAGATGTAAGCATGAACTAATTCTGAGAGTTTAAAAATTCGTATTCATGTCTATGACAGTTATCCCATCTCGGTTTTTTTCATAACATTTCGCCCATTATATTAACTTACAGGCATTAAAAAACAAACTTATTTTTGTCTATTGATGTTGTGCTTAAGAGCGATGAACACTTATGTATCAAAATATGTCATATCTCTATTATTCATTTGTGGACTCTTTTGTATTTTAAGGTGCCAAAAGTAACCATAACTTTTGTTTGACTATTTAATAAAGGGAGACAACTGGGGAATAACTTTTTTCTTACCCTATTCTCGAAATCTAATTTACAAAAAAATACTGTTTATAAACAAACCCGGATTTCGTAATTTAATGTTTAAAAGTATATTACTATTGTTAAAATAAATATTAATCTTTTCGTGATTCTTTCCTGAAAAGAATGCATTTAATTTATTTTTATTTGTTTATTAACAAAATTATTTTGTAAATTTCGGGAATGAGGTGAGAAAAAAGTTATTCCCCAGTTGTCTCCCTTTCTTGAATAGTCAAACAAGAGTTATAGTGACTTTGGAACCTTAAAATACAAAGGAGCCCATTTGAGTATGTATGGAAGTGAAACCATGCCAGTGGGGATTGAGGGCATGCATTGCATGGAGAGAAATAATATGAGAATGATACGATGGATGTGTAATGTGAGCTTTAAAGAGAGGCTTAGATCTGATGACCTAAAAGAAAGATTAAATCTGAACAGTATAGGCAGATGTGTGCAGAACAGGAGACGTTGATGGTATGGCCACATTGAAAGAATGGATAAGAGTTCTTGGGTTAGTAGATGTAGAATAGTTGAGGTAGCAGGGTCAGTTCGCAGGGAAAGGCCAAGGAAAACATGGGAGGAAGTGATAAGAATGGATTTGAAAGAGGGCTAAATAAAGACCTGGTCAGAAATAGGTTAGTTGGGAACTACATTTTTAAAAGTCGTTCCATGCATGCCAGCATTTAAAACGACGGTGGTGATGATGGGCATGGTAGTGATGATGATGATGATCATGATGACGTAGATGATGACGATGATGATGATGATAATGATGATGATAATGATGATGAAGAAAATGAAGATGATGATGCAAAAGAGTAGAGTGAATGATCGAACCTTTTTTTTTTTTTAATTCTTATTTCACAGTAATTTGATTACAAAATTAAAGTCATCAAAATTCATTTTCGATTCGTCGTAAAAAAGTCAGTCATTTTTTTCTCCCATTTTACCTCCGGACAACGCCGGGTGGATGCAGCTTGTTGATCATATGGTAAGTTTGTTTTATTTATTCATTTTTAATTCTGTCTGAAAAATGCTATCATTCACAGAATAGGTACAATAGTTTGGAAAGAATCTTATCTGGATTCGAGTTCTATCAACATATAAAAAGGGATGGGTGTATCTGTTTATGGTTTGTGCCGTCAGAAAAGATAAAGATATACAAGAGATTCCAGACCAAAATGTTAAAAGAGTTTCGCTATTTTTGTAGAAGCAGAACAAACAAAAATATGCTAGTGAATTTGAAAAAATAATTAAAAAAAAAAAAAGAAGATTTTTTGAAAAACTGAAGTTTTCCAACAAAAAAAAAGTATTTTAGATTTTTTGAAAAACTGAAGTTTTCGAACAAAAAAAAAAATTGTTTTTTTACTCTTGAATTTTTTAATCGACATAATTAAAAGTGGCAAGATAACAGAGATACGTAATTACGAGGACTCTTTTTTTCTTTTTCTGAGAGAAAATATGATTTTTAAGAAACAGAAAAAAGAAATAAAAGCGGAATGAAAAGGTTTGCGCAAGGTGTTTCTATTTTGAGTTCATGATAATTTTAATTTGATTAATAAAAAATGATGACTGGAAATCATAATAGAATATATATCTATGTAATATATCCTACCTTTATATATATATATATATATATATATTAGTAAAGTATGAAAATATATTTATGGCAATTAAGCTAAACCCGGGGTGTCCGAGTTTCTTTCCTGCAAGAAATCGTCAGGCTAAGTGCACAGAATGTTGTTACTGATTGTTTTTATAGATCCATACTTTACTACTAAGCTCTACTCACGTATTGAGCACTGCTGAAGTAAATACTGAAAATCTATACACAATATATAATATTATATCACCCTATAATATTATATGTGTATACATAAAAAAATAATAATTATATATATAAAGTTCTATTTCTGCAATATGCAGATTTAATTAATATCCCAAGAAGTCAACCCCCTTAATATTTGATATGGGATATAAGCATTTTAATTTGTCGCAAATATGGGTTCTGAACAAAGTAACGATTTTCTTCAGCCACAGGAAGTAAAGTCTGTAAAATAAACAAACAAGTGGCTCAAGGAAATGGCTACTTTGTTCAAAATCCATATTTATGGCAACTTAAAATGCTTATATCTCGCATTAGATATTAAATCTTTTAACGCACATAGGTCACAAATGAGTAGATAAACCAAAATAAATTGTTTCTAATACTAAAGAAGGTCGGAGGTTACATCGGCCGAAACGTTGTGATAAAAACACCCAAGATGAGAACAGTAGTCCGAAATTACCAAATTCTACAAATTATTAACCCTCATCTAAAAAATTCCGAGACAGAAAGATTTGACAAATATACCAAATTCCACAAATTGTTTCTTATACTAATTTCCTAATTATGTGTGGTTTAGTCGCCAATTGAATTATCTCCCCTTTGCAAATTGGCTGTTTGGAGTCTCTAACCGCTAGATGGCTCTGGTTGGTAGTCAATTTGCATTGGGGATGAATTGATCAGTATAAGAACTGTACTCTTTGGATTGAAGTGTTCTGTTGCTCAGTGAGCAGAGTGAACTGCAGAGAGAAAGAGGTGAAGTTGGCAGTTGGTGGAGCATCAGAATTTTATTTTTCAAGAAGCTTTCTTTTACGGATAGACCAGATTATGTTTTCTTTAAAATAATGTATCTCGGTAATAGTAAGGATTAACGTACAACCAAATAAAAATTAAAAACTAAAATGACTTAGCTCAGACCCGGACAACGCCAGATAGGTACTGCTAGTTAAAATCTAAATTTAAACTACTTGCATAATTTATCAGATAATCAAAGCGACACGGCGAGATACCTCACAATGCCAACTTGCAATAATGTTATTCTTCTATGTAAATCATGGACGTCATCTAATTTTCTAGATGCAATTCTCATTTGCATGCAAGACTATCTCCCTACAGACTACAACATGGTTGTCTTCAAATCCCAATCTTCAAAAAGATATTGTACACCTGGAGCGTGATCAACGATTGGCAACCAGAATGGTGACATGGTTCTCCAAGATCAACTACAAAGAACGGTTTCAATCACTAAATCTGTCCTCAATTTAGCAGCAGATGATGCGAGGGGATACATGTATATGATCAATATATACGACATAATAACGTTGACTTTTCCCCCCTGGTTGAGAACAATTGAGCTAGAGAAAACGACGTCACATGAGATAATATAGGTGCAAAGAGCGGGGGCTCTCGGTTGGAAGCTCAAAGAAATGACTTAAGAATCAATTTTAAATGAATAGACCAGCCCTCAGTAATCTGTAACCCCGTTATTCCTACCCCCCACCACCACCACTAGCAGATCAGAAGGCAACGTCAACAGCCTAATAAAATGGTCCTTCTCCAAATCCTGGAGCTGGTTCTTTTCTTTTTGTTGTTGTGCCAACTTTGATTTTAGAGCTAGAATGCAGCCCCATGGAGAGGTAGCCAGCCACCATGAGACGACAAGAAACGATCTCGGATGAAGTGACCTCAGTCTCAGAGGATGGCTGTGGTTGAGCGCTGATTTGCATTCAATAAACATTTTATATGATCGCGTCATACGAAATATTAGACCTCCCCTGACAGAGGAGGTAATACAACGGATCCACCCGTGTAAATAAATGTTACAGGGCTGAAAGGAATTCAGCTTATATGGATTCCATTCTTCATGCCGACAACCATTCCATCACTGTTGCAATGACACTTTCTGAAGGACAAAAGCCGGAAGACAGTAAACATAACAGAAACATAGAAATTGTCCAGGTCTTCTTTAAAATGTCAAGTCTTTCTGTGTAGACGAACCAATTATAAAGGAAAACGAGTTGAGAGAAAAATGGGTGAAGAAGAAAAAGCAAGAGCAGCCGAGAGGCAGCGTTATCGCCTTGACACGCATTTGTCAACTGCTGTTCATCGACTACTTGCATCATTGAAGAAGCAATTCCAATCAAGAGTGGGCGAAACAACAAAGGCAAACTTCTGCTGTCTGCAGTTCTGACCAAAGAGAGATCTAGGAGGAAGAAAAGCTAGATCTTCTGTGATTCTATTAAATAACGAAAATAATGAAAAACAAAAACTCTTGATTATTTGTCGAATTTTTTTATGTGAGCATACGCAAAAATATAGGCAGGGAAGAACGGAACACCAGGGAAAGAGGAACAAAACAGGAGATTTAACTAATTGTATATGATCAATATATACGACATAATATCATTGACACAACGGTTCTCATTAGCTCACCGAAGTTAAGCGATGTTGAGCCAGATCAGGACCAGATGGGCAACCATTTGGGAATACTAGGTGCTGTATATCATCTCCCTTGACCGGGATATACATGCGACTGAGGACAACTTGTGAATTTGATATTCTCTAGAAACTGCCGAAATATATATATATATATATGTAAGTAAATTTCGCGTACAACAAAATCGTAGGATAAATTTCAGAGGAAACATTTTTAATCAATGAATCGGGCGGGTGAAAAGAAAAAAGAAAATTGCTAAAATTTTCCTTAAGGGCTTATCGTCTGACTCACTAAGAGGAAACGTCAGAATGATAAATTAAAAGTTAAGAAAATCGAATGAGATATAAGGGGAAAAATTGTTTAAGTTGGAAAAAACGATTGAGAAAAAAAAAGTAAATATATATATATATATATATATATATATATAGTAAGCTATGAAAATATATTTATGGCAGTTAAGCTAAACAGAGGCCCCCGCGTTTCATTCCCGGGGGAATCTTCAGGCTAATATATATATATATATATATATATATATATATATAAAGTCGTTTTTTAATTCTCGTTTTGTGTTATTTTACATAAAGTGCTCAAGATTTACAAGAATTTAATTTGCAAAAAGAGCTAAATGATAACAATTAATATTAAATAAATGTTATCAAAGATGTTATTTATTTTGTTAACCGTTTTATGCACATTTCATGGCTAATGTAATCATCTAAACCCTAACCCTCACTCCCCCCTTGTTTCTGACAGAATTTGTTATTTAGATCAATGATAAAACAAAGTGTAAAAAAAAAAAAAAAAAAAAAAAAAAACTAATACATAAGGCATGAAACCCAGATAACAGGTGTGAATATCATAAATAACACCTATGATAACATCCATTGATTCGGTTGTTTTGCTTTGCGGCATATCAACGCTTTTCAGGTTATCTAATTACAAATCCAGTCATTTTGATGAAAGGTTTCGTGTTTACAGTTCTTAAGATCTTCAAATACTTATTCGTGCTGAAAATGTATATTTTGTACATAAATGGTTTATCAATTAATTTGGTGGGGGTGGTGGGGGTTTGTGGTGGTGGTGATGGTTTGTGGTTTGTTGTGGTGGATATTTTGTAAACAAAAAAACTGTCAATGATATATTCAATCGAAGCCATAGATAGCACCCTGACAGGTAATACCATTTTAGGTCAGAATGGACCTGGGGGTGATGCCAACTAAGGGATTACTCCACAAAGCTCTTAAATTGGGGCTTTACCACCAGATGAACTTTAAGATCAAATATCCAGAACTGCTGTAAATAGAGCCTAAATAGTTGGTCGGGTTGGAAAATAAGGTAGGCAAAAAAAAAAAGGTAAAAAGGGCTCAGAAAGACAGATTTCGAGGTAGCGACATCAGATTGTCCAAGAGCGCCCATAGCAGTTTAGTGTTGGGAGACCAGATAGCATTTTTTTTTTTGTTAAAATTATTATCATTATCAAATTTAAACAAATGTAAAACAAAAACATTAAAATTTCTCCTACTTTCGTGGTGTGTAGAGATGGCCGAAGGGCAAGAAGGCTGACTTATATTAGCAGTCATGTTTTTGAATCTCAGCTTGAACCACGCACCATTTCTAGAAACAGTGAGGAGTCCTGATATGGCAAAACAGCTATCGTGGCTGAATATATATAACCAAAAACAAAAGGAAACAAAATGGATTTTAAAACCAAAACACACGTAGATCAGATTTCAATGCGAAATTCCACCATAATGCATGTCGTTTCATTTTTACACAGATCAGCCATTTTTAATCTTTTGTTAAATTGTAAGTTAAAAACAAAACCCTCACCCCATACAAACCGTGGCCAAGCAAAAATGTCAGTGAGTATCACTCGCACCCCAAAAAATTATTTCATTACGAAATTAGATGCCACTATAATTAACTCTGCCATTTTATTCTTTTGTTATATTGTAAATTAACCTATCTTGGTCTTCCCCAAATAAAACACACACACACACACATCAAGCAAAGAATATAGTGGACAATGGTTGGATGAAAAGAGTCTTTGGTTTCCTCAATTTTCTCTAGCAACGCCGAAATACTTGTCCTACTAGTATAGATTTTGTTATTTCAACTGACACTATACATTAGTTATATCTTCCATCATGTATAGTGTCAATTGGAATAACAAAATATACATATGGGGTAAGGTACACGATAAGTCATGAAAATGAAGTGCCGTGGTAGACAAAATGTGTGAAAAAAGAGACAAACGGAAAAGAGGTTAAAATGCAGGAGAAAAACAAAAACAAGAGATTTGACCGGTTTCGTTCGTATTAACGAACGTCTTCAGAAAAGCGAAGATTTCGAAACAATTTTATTTTGAAGGCACACACATGGGAGAAGGAAAAGATGATCCGATTGGACTATATGAGAAGACTTTTAGCGACATTGAAATATGATTTGACAAGTAGATGACATATTCTTCTTTATTTCTTATTCTTTTTTTTATTATATTTTTATTTATTTTCTTTTTCTTTTTCACACCTACCGAGCTAGTATAGGGAAGGCGGAGGGGGTAAAGGCGATAAGAGGGAAGAAGACAGAGAAACTAGCAATACATACACACACACACACATCAAGCACAGAATATAGTGGACAATGATTGGATGAAAAGAGTCTTTGGTTTCTTCAATTTTCTCGGGCAACGCCGAAATACGGGCCCTACTAGTATAGATGTTATTTCAACTGACACTATACATTAGTTTAATCTTCCATCATGTATAGTGTCAATTGGAATAACAAAATATACATATATATGCTCTTGTACAAGTAACTAATCACTAATTATTGTTCCTATAACACTAAATTACACTTTTTTGTCGAGTACCTCTTTATATTATTTTTAAAGGTTGGCCTATATAAGGAAGTAGCCGGGAATTTTTTGTTGGTTTGCTTTGAAAAAAGAATAAATAAGTGAAATGAAGAGAACAATTTTGATGTTGACGGTTTTGATTTTTCTGGTTTTTATTTGATTTGAAATAATAATTCACCGAGGAAGCCTTTTAAAAATATATCTTGAATTTATTATCAAGAACAAAACGTCCGGTTTAAAATGTGGAGAAACAATTGTATGAATAAAGTTGTTTTTTAAAAAGTAAATTCGGAACACACATACATATCATTCCCGATATTTCTTCGTATATATATATATATATATATACGAAGAAATATCAGGAATGATAGATATGGTGTATTTGAAAAGAAAGCAAGTAGAGCATACTGCTTTGAAGCGCTCACTGGACAAACACAAATAAAGTGTTTGCTGGGATTGAAGTGCAGTATGTATGTGGACGGTTTCTTTTATCAAAAGCTGAGTCGATCAACCACCTAAGGTCACCTGAGCCAGAAAGGAATCAAGCAGCTCATCTGTTTGTTTTAACAACATGTCCTCTCGAATACATTTGCACTATGTGCAGATTAATTTGCGAGGGAGCTGAAGTACATGAAAATCCAACTGAATCATTAATGTACGCACACAAAGAGATGGTTCATGCTCCACATTTGTGATCTTGCTGGCAAAATAGAGGCTGGGCCACAGAGACACTTACCAGTATATATATAATCTCTATTTATATACAATTAGGCATGTGTATATGTTTATATATTGGTATGTGCCGGATTCACTCCTAAACTAGCCGATCATTTTGAATTTTGGAACACACCTGTTAAAGGATCGTAACGTGGGCTATACATAGTTTAATTTAGTTTCATGCAAAGGGGGGGGGGGGGTAAAAAAGGGGGGTGAAAAAAGGAGGGTGAAAAAGGGGGTGAAAAGGGGGTGGACGTGAAAATTCAGATACATCAAATTTTCTGGAATTTTAACAAAAGGTATTAGAAATAAATTAATAAATATTCTCCAAATTTCAGTTTATTTGGAGAATTTTAAAGGGTTTTAGGGTTTTTTTTTTTATGGGCAGAATCTCCCAGACATGAAAGAAGTAAAAAGACACTTATTATTAATAATAACTAGCGGGACCTGTGTAAATTACACGAAATGATGTTTTCAATACTAATTATCTTGTTCCTAAACCATAAAAGCGGTTTTGTGTCCGTCCGTCCGTCAGACTTTTTTCTCGATTTGATCGATCGACTAATTCCGATTTCGACGACTAAAGCTTACTTTGTAAATGATTTAGATTAAATTAAATTTGGCTCTAATTCATGAGTAGCATACAAAGATTCGGAAGGTCGTTCCTTTTGATGTAAGCGTGACACACAAAATAACACACACACTGTCGTGTTAATATGTGTCTTCCCAGTCGTCTCCTCCCTACCTCCCTCCCCCCTTCGATGTAGAAAAAAAATCTTAGAGGTTGGTTGGGATCGAACTATAAACCAGTTGGGCCGACGTCAAAATCCTAGGTCGTTAAAGGGAAATACTTGAAAATATCACGAAAATTAGGTGACTTAAATGCTTTTCCAAATCTAGGTGCGGCATGCATTTGATGTAAGTGTGACACACGAACACACACGCTATCGTATTAATATATAGATTAATATTGCTGTCAAAGGGTCTTGATGGAGCGAGGTTTACCACTGAAACTAGGCTTTGTATGTGAGCATGTTCACTGGGGCAGGTGCAGTGTATCCTACATGGAAATTGATGGACACAGATCTTGTTAGACAGAAAAATCTGATGTAAAACTTACGCTTTACATTATCGTGCATCAGCCTGTCACTGAAACCAGATTTTGTAGAGGGAGAGCGTGCTTTGCATGTCATACAAGCACAAAGCATGGCCATCTATATGTACAGGTATTCCTAAAGGACCCACGGCGATAAGGAAATGACAATGTGTGCAGGCTTAACAAGCTGGAAGCACACAGCCATCACTTTGCACGTGGTGCGGCTTGCAACCCATTTAACGTCACTGCACTGTTGATCAAACAGCAACATGCTTCGGCAAGGCTGTGAGTGACTAAGCAGCCTTTTCAGTGTAGCGCTGCTCACCCAAAATTCTGGGAGGGAGGGGTCTGGAGAAAGGTGACCTAACAAAATGCTTGTTCGACTTAAGCTGGTCAGCAACTTATCTCTGGAAGACAAAACACTACAAAGAAAAAGCTTGCTACTTAGTCCTCGATCATGAGAAGTCTAAGAATCCTGAGTGGCGTGCTGATACAGTTGCAGAGGAACTAAGTAGGTATAGGATCAATATGACTGCACTGGCGGAAGTTTGATTCAGAGATGAGGATCGATTAACAGAGGTAGGAGCTGGGAATACATACTTCTTAAGGGGTAGGCGAGGGGAAGGTGAATAGGCGGAGTGAGCTTCACTATTCACAAAGAGTTAGTCAATAGAATCGACCAGCCCCATGGCTTTAGTGATAGGAGTATGCACTTTCGTGTTTCTTGGCTGACTTTTCGGTTTATGCCTAAACTTTTAGGAGTGATGAAGTCACTATGATGTCCTTTTATCAAAATCTCAGGAAGATACCAATCTCTCAGAAGTTAGTAAAATTGTTCTTATAGAAGACTAACACACGAGGGGGGAAAGATCATGAAACGTGGACCACATTAGGCCAAGTATAGAGTAGGTAATGTGAATAGCAATGGTCTTCCTATCTTCCAGCTTTCTACTGAATTTTGACTCATCGTTTACAACAGCTTTTAACATCAGAAGGTTGGCCATAAAGCAACTTGAATCCACCCACAGTCAAAGCATGGGCACATCCTTGATTATGTTCTTACCTGTAGGATGTGAAATGTGGTTCAGATCACAAGCTTGTGTGTGGTAAACTGAATCGCCATATAACAAACGCGTAAGTCTCCCTCACAACAAGTAAAAGTTCACAAGCACATTGATGTATCTAGAATGCAGAACAAGACTGTACGTTCTCGAACACATCAGGAAATAGAGAGGGAAAGAGGGGAGAGAGAGAAGGGGGAAAAGAGAGAGAGAGGGGAGAGAGAGGAGGAGAGACAGAGGAGAGGGGAAAGAGAGAGAGAAGGGGGAAAAGAGAGAGAGGAGGGGGAAAAGAGAGAGAGGAGGGGGAAAAGAGAGAGAGGAGGGGGAAAGAGAGAGAGGGGGGAAAGAGAGAGAGGGGGGAAAGAGAGAGAGGGGGGAAAGAGAGAGAGGGGGAAAGAGAGAGAGGGGGAAAGAGAGAGAGGGGGAAAGAGAGAGAGGGGGAAAGAGAGAGAGGGGGGAAAGAGAGAGAGGGGGGAAAGAGAGAGAGAGGGGGGAAAGAGAGAGAGAGGGGGGAAAGAGAGAGAGGGGGGAAAGAGAGAGAGGGGGGAAAGAGAGAGAGGGGGGAAAGAGAGAGAGGGGGGAAAGAGAGAGAGGGGGGAAAGAGAGAGAGGGGGGAAAGAGAGAGAGGGGGGAAAGAGAGAGAGGGGGGAAAGAGAGAGAGAGAGAGGGGGAAAAGAGAGAGAGAGGGGGAAAAGAGAGAGAGAGAGGGGGACAGAGAGAGAAGGGGACAGAGAGAGAGAGGGGGAAAAGAGAGAGAGAGAGGGGGACAGAGAGAGAAGGGGACAGAGAGAAGGGGACAGAGAGAGAGGGGGACAGAGAGAGGGGGGCAGAGAGAGAGGGGAACAGAGAGAGAGAGGGGAACAGAGAGAGAGAGGGGAACAGAGAGAGAGAGGGAAAGGGGGAGAGAGAGAAAGGGAGAGAGAGAGAAAGGGAGAGAGAGAGAAAGGGAGAGAGAGAGAAAGGGAGAGAGAGAGAAAGGGAGAGAGAGAGAAAGGGAGAGAGAGAAAGGGAGAGAGAGAGAGAAAGGGAGAGAGAGAGAGAAAGGGAGAGAGAGAGAGAAAGGGAGAGAGAGAGAGAAAGGGAGAGAAAGGGAGAGAGAGAGAGAGGGAGAAAGGGAGAGAGAGAGAGAGAGAGAAAGGGAGAGAGAGAGAGAAAGGGAGAGAGAACGAGAGAGAGAAAGAGAGAGAGAGAGAACGAGAGAGAGAACGAGAGATAGAGAGAGAGGGAGAAAGAAAGAGAGGGAGAACGAGAGAGAGAAAGAGAGAGAGAACGAGAGAGAGAACGAGAGAGAGAGAGAGAGGGAGAAAGAGAGAGAGAGGGGGAGAAAGAGAGAGGGAGAGAAAGAGAGAGAAATACATTTTACCAATTGAATTAAAAGAACAAAATCAAAAAAGAAAAGCCAACTACTAATGAACACTGATGCTGAATGCGCGGCTATAAAGGGTGTAGCGCCGCCATGATGATGATGAGCTTGGAAGTTTGGCCAAATTCCATCTTACCCCGTCACCCCCCCCCCATCCCGTAACCACCCCGTTGTATCCACCCACCGGATTCTCAGGTGTTGAAAAAGAACACAACAGAACTTGTGTAAAATGTAAAATGTTGTATAACTTTAAGATAAAAGAAAGATAAAAAAAAAAGAATTTCCCCCCCACCCGGCAAAAGCACAGAACTTCACTCGAAGTTAAAACAAATCAGAATTATTAACGTTAGAAAATAAGATGAAAAAAACGTTATACATTTTACGTTTGGTGTGTGTGTGTGTGTGTGTGGGGGGGGGGTAATAATCCCGCATATACCCGTGTACATGCCAAGAAATATGTGGTACTTTGGTACGTTCTGTTTAACGGGGGGGGGGGGGGGTCATCTTTATAAACGTATGCTTTTCTATTTTTAAAACATCTTGCTGCCCAGCTCCCCACCCAGGTGGCCTTTCTACAAATCTGGCCCCTATCACAGCAGCTCCTTATACTTCAGTGGCAATATGCCTTGTTTGGGGTGAATAAAAGTGTTGTTTTAAATCTAATTAAAGGTTTGTGGTGGTTTTAATTGACGTGTACCACCATTATAACTTCAATTTTTCCTCTTCATAGCACATCTCTAACACGGCTGTTTGGCAACCGCAGCTCTAATATATGTCACACGCGACTTCCTCGGTCTCTATTAATGTTCAGGATCCATGTATCTTATTCCCGGCACCATGTTGAATTTAGTAGTCAATGCTCAGCTCTCTGAACAGTTGAGCTCAAACTAAAGAAACTGAGATAGAATCCAGACTTGCCCATCTAAGCATAATGGAGTGTTCCAGCATGCTTATTAACCAACTTTCTAGGCTTCTATCACAGTTTCTTTAATTTGAGCTCAATTGGTCAGACAGCTAAGCACTGACTACTAAATTCAATAAGACAGTCTTCATCTATTAATGACATGCAACACCGGAGACAATCGCAAATTGTCTTGGCTTTACGAGCGCCTCTCTATCGACATTATTCGTTGAAACGCCTTGAGTCTGCTCTCAGACTGCCAAGCCAGCCGGACATTCGAAAAAAACTATGGACTGTGATACAATTATATATAAGGAATCAGGATTTCTCGATATTGAACTAAACAATGTCCAAGTGACGAATAAAGGATTTATTAATTATTTATTGAATTATTAATCTTATAGTTTACTTTTTCACCGAATGGATCAGTGTAATCTATTTGTTTCTTATTTTTTATTTGTAATTGAATAAAACTTCCCATATAAAAATAGAGATGAGTGATATGGAAATGTACTCATCTGCTAACTTTGAAAAAACTACTTATTTTAACATACAAATAAGTTACACAAAGAGAAGCTCGTATTGGAAGACGACAAACAGAGATTACACTTGAACATTAAGATACAAACAAACTCATCCAAGCCACAAGATTAGACATGAAAATAGTAAATAAGGAGATAAACTGCCAAATATAAGATTTCACCGCCCACGCAGAATACAGAGAGAAGCGGAAGGATGTAAGAAAACTAAACAAATATATAGAGAAGAATAAACTATTAAACATGAACAATACAGTATTATCAATAACTGAAAGTTTGAATGTAAAATGCGATAAACGCCAATTTCGTAATTGGTAAATTATCACTACGCTATGTGTTGCATTTTTTCACTATCACACGCCTAAATAATGTTTTATAAGAAGTGATATAAGCATAATTTTTTGCCTTGAATTTTTGTTTATTTTTAAATTGTTATCATAGTTCATCCCAAACAAGGCAGGTCGCCACTGTAAACGTAAGGGGCTACATAGAATTAGGGTGTAAGTTTTGGGGTTCATCCTAAGGTTAGAGCTGTGAATGTCATGTTTGTTTTGAGATAGAGTGGGGAGAGAAAAGTGAGTGTTTGTTTGGTGCCAATAAGCTCACACAACCAGTCCATTATACGTGACTTGGTCCATGAGGATTGTTGCCCCAGGAAAGCCTATAAGGAATAAGGGAAGGGCCCCTTTCCATGCGCGACATGGCACGGACAGTTACTTAAACTGAAGATAAACTGCCAAATATAAGATTTCGTCGTCCACGCAGAATACAGAGAGAAGCGGAAGGATGCAATAAAACTAAACATAACATATTGATTAGCTATCTCAGCTTAAACAAAGGTTTTGGAGTTTTGCCCATGTTGCAATAGGGAGGGGGGGGGGTATATTTATATAGGCTTATAGAAAAATTATGATAATCGTAAATATAAGATCATTTACATTTCTCGATAATCTTTCACTAAACGAAATAGTAATCTGGAACTCCCTCCCTGCCCCCTGTTTTCCCGAGGGTACTGACATGCAGAAATTTAAACTAAAGTAAACAGACATTTTGCTGCGCAGCTCCCAATTTAGGTTGACCCGACCCCCCCCCCCAAACCTTCTCCCTTTTTTCTCAGTAGCCCCTTACGTCTACAGTGGTGGCCTGCCTTGTTTGGGGTGAACTATGTAAAAACAAAAAAATTTTTTTTTGAATCACATTTTTTTTTTGTTTACAATTAAATATTTATAAAAAAATGAATAGGAACAAGATTTTTTTCTTTTTCTATTTTTTCTAACGAGTCACCACTTATCAAGGCCTAAAGGCCATTCGAGGACAAGGGTTAATGACTTGAGTCAGGTAGACTCGCTTAGCACCAACAACAGCAGCAGCATCATCATCAGTAACCAGGGTAACCACCAATATAGTGATGAAGTACAACATCAGTTGTTCTGGAATCGGAGGTGTCTTTTTATAGACTTACCAGAATACCCGTCCCAGAACGGGTAGAATTAATCCCCTGAACAGAAGAGTTTTGCACCATTTTATGTTCCCTTACCAAGACCAAAATCAAGGTATAATGATACTAAACCTTATGTCTAGAATCCTTATTCCAATTTTTATCAACATCCATTAGTTTGATTCTACATATTTATATAAGTGTAATGACAAACGAGAACAGTCGTAACTTTAAGAAAGCTTTATTCGGCATAAACTGTCAGTACAATATTAGTGCTTGCTATTTATATTGTCAAGACGAACAGGAGAGTTCTCCAAAGGGGAGATAATTTAGAATAGGAAAATTATTCGTAATTGTTCATTACAATAAGCACGATTCATATATGGATGTCTGAGATAAACATTTTGATTCACCGAACGCGATCAATTTGCTTGAACTGAAAATTGTCTGATGAATTTTAATTCATCAAATCTATTCTCATCAAAATCGGAAGATGTTTTGTCAGCTTCTTTTGAAAGGAAAGTGAGTCAGTTTATCATCCACCTATAATAAAGAGCAATGTGTATCTATTTGTAAATATATATATATATATATATATATATATATATATATATATATATATATATATATATCCGTCCCATCACACAAAAGTCTTCCTGACGAATAAGAGAAGGGAGAATGCAAATCTATTTCTATAATCAGACGTTTTCTTTTTATTCTTTCTGCTTTCCATACCGATTTATACGGGTTTTTTTCTTGGTTAAAATTTTCTAGTTTGGGACGTGTTTTTTTCTTCTTATTTCTTTATGTGACAGACGATTTTTCTCTTTCAGATTCATTTCACTTAACCATTTCACTTTCACTAACATCTTTGATGTTTTTAGCATCCGGCGTCATTTTGGTAATGTCTAGCCTCTCCCTACCTCCCAATAACTAAAGGAAGAAAACTAAAAGAAAGCAAAGTGAAGGTTAGTGGGTTTTTTTTTCTTTAGGTCATCAAAAATGACTCTTGCATTTTTTTTTTCAACTCGCGATACTTCAGTCCTATCCTATTGAAATATAAAAAAGCATTGGAAAGCAAATAGTAAGTCAGACCCCCCCTCGGCCACCGGAAATGAATTTTAAAAAAAAATCTTCATTCTAAATAAAAAGTCAACAGTAGATATATTTAGGTCATCAGAAATGAGAATTTATACAGGAAAAATTAAATTATTGACGTAGTTATATAATTTTATATGAATATTTTAGTAATATATCGAGATAAATAGCGAGTGCAAACACTAACCAGACCTCCACTGGGAGAGTGTGGAGAGTACTGAACTTTGGGAGGGGGGGGGAGGGGGTTATTGCAACCCATATTCTAGAGGAGACCAATGGTCGTTGCCAGCGATAAATCATTGGTATGCGACTGTTGCGATACCGCAAGATCAATTGCGGTGGGTATCGAAAAGAGGTGGAGAGTACAGAAATCTGGGGAGGCTTATTGCCTCTCAGACTCCAGGGAACACCACCGGTTTTTGTCGGTGAGCAATCACTGATGATTACTAGTGTGATAACTCCTAATGAGTAATAATAATAATAATTATTATTATTATTTATATATGAAAAATGCAATTACTGACATAATTCTATCATTTTATATGAATATTCTCGTAATATATCTAGATAAATAGCGAGTGCGAACACTGTCGAAACATTTTCCGTCATTTTATGCAGAGAATGTACACTAGTTTACTGAATAAAACTTACAGACGAGAGCAAAGTGTAATATCTGTTCTGAAAACACATATTTCATCGTTTCTGTTCTCGGTCAGTAAAGGATAATTTTTTTATTTTTTGTCACAATCCAGAGTAACCCTTGTAGGGGAGCTGGATACTCCCCACATTATAACCAACCATGTGTCTAACTCTGCCCTCGTTGGAGGAGTAAATAGTGACAGACCGGCGAGTGGTCATCTAAGAACAATTATGAAAAGATAAATAGAATGTCGACCAGAATAAGTCAAGCAAATACAGCCCGCCCAAATCATGTAATGGCGAAAAAGGGCGGGAATAAAGACCTGTAATGATTTGATGGCGACGATTTGAGTTGATAATGTTAGGAAATGTGATGGACGACGAAATTGACGTAGTTATATAATTTTATATGAATATTTTAGTAATATATCGAGATAAATAGCGAGTGCGAACATTGGCAAAGCATTTTTTTTGTTCATCATTTTTTCCGAAGGGTGTACAAGAGTTAGTGATAAACAGTTTGGACCAGCAGAAAAAATGTCGGGTTAGGGTAAGACCAGCAGAAAAAATGTCTTGTTTCTCTGAAATTCTCTTGGGTGAGGCAGTGGCATAATGTTTCCCTGCTGTGAATTATTTAAGTTTTGCATTTAACCCGGAAAGGCTCTACCCTATTTTTGTAAAAATAGTGTTGCTGTTTATTAAAAATAGTTCATTGCTTTGTTCCAGCGTGGATTCGACTCTATAGAATACGTGTGTCTCAATGAACAAAGCAGTGTGTTTCGTCACGTAAAGATATTATTTATATCTTTAAAGTATTATCTTACTCTCTCTCTCTTTATATATATATATATATATATATATATATATATATATATAGATATTAGACCAGCATATATATATATTAGAGAGAGAGAGAGAGATATGTGCGTGCGTGTATAAAACTCATAAGGATAAAATCTGGCAAAAATTATAGAAAAACAAAATGAAAAGCAGACAAACCTCAAAATATCAAAGACAAAATTAAAGACAAATATTTAATTTCTTTAATAACAGAAATTTGTCAAAGTTAAAAGAAAAAAAGAGTAGCAATGATAGACAGACGTAGAATGAGGTGAATAGCATAAAGCAGAATATGCGGAGATAGTAGTCTAAGGCAGCAGACGGTTTGTTGATTGATCTTCAGGACAAAAATTAAGTGAAAGTGAGGGGGTGGGGCATGTCTCCTATCTGAATATTTGGTTTAATATAGAAGCGGGTTAAAAAGAGGAGGGGTAAAACCAAAAGTATGTGGGAGGATATGGCTACATTATCCTCTGTTCAAATTAAGTTTTTTTAAATGATCTTTTTTTATCAAATTGATGGAATTGGAAAAAATCCAATCTGCTATCTGACCATAAGCTTGGAGCTGCCATTAATTGTTGTTTCAAGAAATCACCTTTTATTGTGAATATATTTTTTTAATTATAGAAGCCATTGAGAAGTCTAATGTGTGGTCTAATCAACCGTATGAGCAAAACGAGCGTTTTTATTAAGTTTGTTAACTCTCTTATGTTTGTATACCCTTTTGTCCAGTGTGCGTTGAGTTTTACCAATGTAATTTTTGTTGCATATCTATTAATGTACATGGAATCGCTTACATGCAGTCTGTGTAGTAGGTGTAATGTCCGATGGTTTTAGATAAGTCTAATTCTTTATCTTAAAAACTCTATTATGGAATATTAAAATTGTAAACAGTTTGCTTTTGTTAGAGATTTCAAATATAGACGTTTTCATCTTTTTTATTAAATTTTTTAATTTTAATAAATGTTTTTGTCCGTCCTAGGAAAACTTGCTCCAGTTAATTTTTCGGGGAGGAAAATTTGACCCGATATTTTTTCAACTCCCAAGGTCTAGGCCAGATATTTTGTATGAAATTTTAAGACATTAAATGGATCTCTGAATTGTTTATTGACAATTTATTTATATTTTTTGGGCAACTTATGAAAAATATTTTTTTTTATTCAATCTTTAAAAGAACAACTTCATTGGGTTTTTTTTGCCCCAAATTGTACTATAGAAAAAAAATGGATAAATCGATTTGTTTGAAAGTACTTGCGCGTTTCTCTGTTATAAATAATAATATACATTATACAATATAGTTACGTTCGAAAACAAACAAATATTAAACAACAATACGACGATTAATGGCTGGCTCTCCTCTCCCAGAAATGTTTTCTTTAAAAAGAAAATAATCACTAATAATGTTTAAAAGTAAACCTTTATTTACTTAAAACAAATCTAAATTCCCTTCCAAAATAAATAGAAAAAATATCGGGTCAAATTTTCCTTTCCTGAAAAAAAAAAAGTTGTTAATGTAATGAAAATTAAAATTGTTTTAAAATACTTCAGGGATTTTTCTATTTACCTCAGGAAACGAAAATTTGCATATAATCCTATGCTTCGTCCGACATGTTTTCCTATAACTCTCAAAATATTAGCGAGATTTTGTCAAATATTATCTTACGATCTTACACTTAAAGTGACATCCCAACCCATATTGATGAGATCCTTTGACGCCTACCCCTATCCTAGACCACTCATTGGCAGAATAGAACGTTTATGAAAGTAGGTACATTTTCATTATGGAGTGCTGAAAAAGAGCCTCTCCTTTTTTATAGGAGTTGGAGCAGGAGCGGCTCCTTTTTGAAAATGGGGAGCGTGAGAGGAGCCAGCTCCAATTTTGGGCGTTGGAGCAGGAGTGGGAGCAGCTCCAAAAGTAGTGGAGCGCTAAAGCCCTGGATCTTATACATAAGGTTAAGTAGCATTATATCTTGATTTTAATCTTTGTAAGGGGACATAAAAGTGGGGCAAAACTGTTTTGCTCGGGGGAATTAATTTTACCCGTCCTGGGGCGGATATTCTTCTAATGTCTTGATGACATACAGTATAGTGGCCCGGTGCCAGACTTGGTTACAAAGAAGAAATCTTCCAGCAACATTTCAAGTGCGAGTTTAAAAAAAAAGAAAAAAAAATCAAACTTAGATGTCCTCCAGAAGACTGCTAAAATCATCCCTTCAGGGTAACCCCTGGTAGCCCCCCCCCCCACACTTAAGAAGTTCAGAGGTAGATAAGGCCAGCTCTGCACACACCTGCAAGAAAACTGCAGTCGTAAAAGAACGAAAAAATTAGCCATGCTGTTCATACAACGGTGATACTTTAGAGAGAAAGAAACGTTAACGACCTGGAAAGAAGCCAACAATTTGGCAAGAAATGTAAAAACACATGAAACAAGTGGCTGGTCAACATGTAGTACATATACCACAAACACACACGCGGGTGGGTCGCCAATAGTGCACAAAAAAAAACAACAAGAAACGAGATTGGTTTGTAACTGTTTCATACTATTCATAAAAGTTAAACTTTTTTTGATTACTATCAAAGACCGAATAACAAGAACTACTATGTGTGTATGACCTCCCTAGATTTTAAAACCAGATATTATGACCACGAAAGCACATTTAGAAACAGAGAACGTCGAATTAAAACAGCACTCGCAAACCACTATTAGGAGCTCAAAGAAAATGGACGCTCACCAATAATTGAATGGGAAATAATATGACAGGCCAGTATATGTAGAAATTTAGACGACTTGTATAGATTATGTCTGAATGAGAAATTTGAAATCCTAAACTTTAAAGACCCCCAAAATCTATTAAACTGTAGAAGTGAGATAGCAAACAGCTACCTGCACAGAATAAAATTTACCTTAGGCTAACAATACATGAATAAATAAATAAACAAGTAAGTAAAAAAAACTAAACTGAACTAAAACCTAACAACTTAAAAACAAAAACGTAAAATAGAAATACAAGGAACCACGTGTTAAAATAAATTCACCCATTATATTGACACAACAAAGAAACAGGATATAGACCACTATATAGAAAACAGAACAATAGAATAGGAAATAGGAAGTAAAACTAACCGGACCATTGTTCATGAGAAGCCCAATGATTGGCTAAAAGAACAACAAAGAATCTGATTGGTTAACTAGCTAGCCGTGTATATAAAAATACCCGGCAAAATTAACTCCATGCATTTGAGAGAGAGAGAGAGAGAGAGAGAGAGATTTTTTTGGTACAGAAAAATTAGTACAACATTCGTACCGTCGGTTTCAAGCACAGAAGGACTTAGCCATCCGGCTCTCTTCAGCTTCTGTTGTCATCTGTTTTGGAAATGTGAAGTCACGTGTCACTCTCGTTTGGACGCGTTATTTGCTTAGAGTGTTATGTATGTTTGTTTAAATTTAGTGTAAGGAAGGTTTAATAAGGTTTGAAAAAAAGGGGAAGGGTGAAAAGTAACAGTTGAGATTTAAACCGGAGAAGATTTAAAGAGATATAAAAAACTTTTTTAATATTTCCCGTGAGCCAATATTTATGAGTATGGTATATTTGGCTGTTACTGTTTTGGGGTTTAATGATGTGTCTTCTAAAGGAATTAGGGAGAGAAAATGGGTTTAAGGATTATACTTATGAAGAGATAAAAAAGTTAAAAGGAACAACATTAATTAAATTCAAGTTTAAATCCTGGATTAAAGGACTTTAAATCAATCCCAAAGGAATTTAAATAAAGATATCCGGGCGATCTAAGGGCAGTAACTCTGCAGGGTTTTTGAATGATTTGTATTTGGAATTTAACATTATTAACTAAGGTATACTGAATGCTTATGGAGGTGATAACATTGGTATGCTGATTATCTCTAATAAGAGTAAGGATTGGGTCGACAAGATTGGATCTGTTTGGGAGATATGGGAGATTAGCATTATGAGTGAGAAATGGTGGGGACTTATGGGAGTAATAATAATGTGAAATGAGGGTGTTACTCTCTTAATGACTGGAGAAATATTTTTGGGAAAGTTATAATTATTGCTCTTGAAAAGTAGTGTAGATATGGGTTGATTAAGATATTTGTTCATATTTTTTAATTTTATTTATATTTATGAGGGGTGGGAAAATTTTCCGGAGTCGAAGTCGGTATTTAATGGGGCAATTATGGGGTTATGTATTTGGCAGAGGGGTGGGGGTGGGGGGGGGTGTTCAGCACCAAGAATTCTTTCGTATTGCAGGCACTGTAAAATCTTCCTCACGTATGGACTAGAATCTAATGGCGCTGGCTTGACTTTTCCCAACCTTCCGACCTTGTGTCACAAATTCGTTCGGTAGTCAAGAATTAAATAGTAGCAGCAAGTCCAGTCTTGAATGCAGGGCTTGGCTATCGCTAAGAATGGGAGCCCTAACCCTAACAGGAACCCTAACCCTAAACCCGACCCATTTTTCTTTATTTATTTATTTGTTTTATGTTAGCAAGAAAAAAAGAAAGAAAAACAGCGAAACAAATGAAAAAGAAAACATTGACAAAATCCCCCCCCCAAAAAAAAATAAAATAAAAATTTCTTTCTACACATTTGATTGAAAACGGTTCATTTGAACCCCCATCCTACAGTTTGTTCGGTTTTTATCTTTTTATCTATGTATTTTTTCTTTGAATTTATTCGTCTTATATTATCGCCTGCAAGTCTTCCATTAACACTTGGCGTTTTCACCTCGGCAACTGTCAGGTGCTTCCGCGACCTGCCCGATCGTTGCCGACGCGAAGTCACGGAAATCAGGCGCGTCATCTATAACAGCACCGATAATTCTTTCGTTTTGCAGACACTGTAAATCTTCCTCACGCATCGACTAGTATCTGACCTCTGCTCATACAATCAAATTTGTGTATTTACTGAAGACATGCACATGGGGGGTATCAAAACGTTTTCTTAATAAAACACAGATCGTCAAATACCATTTAAATGTTCATATGCCACATCTTAAAAATCTAAATTATTATTATTATTATTGTTATTTATTTATTTACTAGAGGTTTCCCATAAGTCATTATCAGTGATTGCTCATTGACAATAACAAGTGGTGTCCCTGTATTCTGAGTCACAACAAGTCTCCCCATATTTCCAGCACTCTCCGTTTCTTTCGATAATAATTTTGCGTTATCTTATCAGTCGTTTACAATTGACTGTTTATCTTATTGGGAATTTGAGCGGCACTAAGCTTGTCCAAGGTTTCACTGCCCTCCACACCCTCCAGAGGATGCCTGGTTGGTGTTCTCCCACTTTGGTATTTACATCTTTTTTTATTCTTCATGATAATAACGCCCTCTAGAATATGAGTGACAATAAGTTTCGTCAATATTCCAGTACTTTCTGTTTACTTCCAGTTGTGGTTGGGATAGTGCCATCCTCACTCTTCTTTTCTATCTCCGCCCAGACCCTCCGCCACAACAATTTTTGTATGGGGGATTTAGTTCCAGTTGTCTGCAGTTTGTGTTTAATTTTCCCTTTGAGTTTTGTTTGGCTTTAGTGCTATTATTATTATTCTAACTTACATGGCGCTGGCTTGACTTTTCCCAAATTCTTTTGGTAGTCAAAAATTAAATAATAGCAGCAAGTGCAGTCTCTCAGCAATTTTGTGAATTGAGAACTTCGGGATGGAGTAATAAGAGTCGAGGATTTGTTCTCGACAATCAGTCCGGCAGGAACTTGACCATTTCGGTGGCCTTTTATATGTCGGGCTAAAGTATTGACCTTAGGTTGTCCTACGAGGTGTACCCCCTTTAGATTTGCCTGCCCTTTTTTAGGTGAGTAAGTTTATTGCTTACTGCCTGAGGCACCCTGACCATGGAATGCCGACGGGGCTGACCCAACTATTTATGTTAGGCCAGAGTACTCGCTCTTTAGCAGTGCTGGCTTGACTCTCCCCTTAACATTGTGTCACATATTCAATCACTTCTAAAATCCTAACCACCTCTACCTCCCCACACACCATGTGAGCATATGTAATTCTTATCATTTAAAAAGTGAACTCTGTTCCAGTTGAATAATTTTTTTTTAACATAGTAGTAGTAGTAGTACTACTACAAAGTCACCATCCGCCCATGCATGGAGTACTGTTGCCACATCTGGGCTGGTGCATCATCCGCTAGTCTCTCCCTCTTAGACAAGGTCACAAAAAAAGAGTCACCAACTTGATAGGTCCTTCACTATCCACCAAGCTCCAGCCCCTGACCCATCACCGCAGTGTTGCTTCCTTGTGCCTGTTTTATAAGTACTTAAATGGATTGTGCTCTGATGAACTTGCTGCTCTGGTGCCCCCACGATGTAAATTCACTAGACCAACCCGACAATCTGCCAAATCGAATCCATTCACCTTGGAGGTCCCCAGATGCCGAAGAGCTTTCTACTCCAAAAGCTTCTTTCCTCGTGCTGCTGGACTCTGGAACTCCCTCCCTGCTCCCTGCTTTCCTGACGTTACTGACATGCAGAAATTTAAAACTAATGTAAACAGACATCTTGCTGCGCAGCTCCATATTTAGGTTGACCTCCCCAAAAAAACTTTCACCCTTTTTCTCAGTAGCGGCTTGCCTTGTTTGGGGTGTACTATGTTAAAAAAAAAAAGTTTAAAATGGGTTGCTTTCCTTCAAGAGGAAACGGAAGAAATAGATATTATTGGGTAATGCAGTAATTAGCATAGCCTGGCTTTATCACCTATAAATAACCGGTATACAATAATCCGGCACCTTTCTTAGTGTGCTGCTTCATGAACAACACGCTTTGAACATCATAACCTAACTTATCAAAAGCTTTTTGAATTACATTTCTAAATCCAGTTCAATGGTCCTTTTTTTTTTTTTTTCTTACTAAAGCGTCACCACTTATCAAGATCAGAAAGCCACTCGAGGATAAGGGTTAATGAGTTTGTAAGGAGGACGGTGAGATAACACGGTGATGATTGATGACGATGGTTGAAATTGGTCAGAATTTTTTTTATTTAAGGCTGTAATTATGTAATAACTACACAATAAAGACCTCCCCCCCAAAAAAAAACAAATCTGATAGATAATCCCTAAAAATAAAAAATAAAAAATTATACCCAAACCTCCCCAATCACGTTCAATTGCCCCCTTTACACCCAACTTTGGAAACCACTATCTAGCCGCTAGATCAATGCATTCAGTAAAAACACGTTTTATTCCATATTCTAACAATACTCCCTCGATCAATGTTAATTGAAAGAAGATCTTGGATCCGTAGCACAATGGATAAAGTGCTAAGTAACAATCAGTTCTAAGTCAGAGTTGAAAGTTCAATCCTAAGTGTGGACGATACAAACTAAAGAGATTGTCACAACCCGTATTCGTGACTAATGATATTTATATTTTTGGTCCTTTTTACACATCCGTCAGTTTATCCAACAATGTTTTGTTAGCTAGAGAGGAGTTGTCTGTCGAACGAGAACTGATAAGCAAAAAACACGAAATACAAAACACAGTGAAAGAAAAACACAGACAATAATATAGATATAAAACCGAAGAAAGTTTTATTTCAGAAATATGGTTCTTGAAGGATCAGAGAGACGTATTATTGTTTAAACGAGATGTGATGCGATGTGTGTGTCAATATTGAAATAAATAGAAAAATGCTTTGTTGGCCAATGTGCGAATATGTGTCTAGAGAGAGACGAGAGGGGGTTCTTTACTTAGCTGAGGGATATTCCGACATCCCACTGGTTCTTATTAAACCCCACATTAGTAAACAGAAAAGGATGAATCTGTCTTCAAATCCATTTAGCAAGCGACTCAGAGTTTTTCGTAAGAGGAGTTTCTCAATCGAGCAAACACTTCAAAATCTTTCTTTAATTCAAAAGTTCATTTATTTCTTGCTGTGGTGTTTGGCTTGGGAATTAGCATTTTGTACGATATTATCACTTGTATCCCTCTATCATTTTCTTATCCCTTTTTCGGCTGCTCCTTTGAAATAAGTGGGGGGATGGGATAAAAAGTGAGAGAGAGGGCCAAGCATGCCCTTCCTCTCTCCCAGCAGCAGTCAGGTGGGTGAGAGATGAAAAGTGAAGAAAAGGGCCAAGCACGCCGTGTACTTCTTATAATAGTCATCAAGATTCCAAGACTAGCCCATACACATGTAAGATGTACTTATACATTACACATCTCTCTAAGTCGCTCCAGACAAGGCATGAAGCCACTTGATGTCAGGAGTTAATCATAATAATAAAAAGGGAGAGGAACGTAGAATCACTTCAAGACAACCCAAGCCTGAAAGAGACCCCACCATCAGCGTTCAATCCCCTGGACTCCAAACAGACTAGTCAAGAAGTAAGCCCTTCAAAAGCTTAATAGGGAAGGAAAGGGTTACAAGGCTGGCAGACAAAAAAGTCTACCCCTAAAACTTTCCTGTTGTATGTCGTGTTAAGTACTACCTTTCACGTTTTCTATACAAACTATCAGAGAATAAATGTATTTAGATATAAATCCAACTGTCTTCCATCGTCCTGTTTTCCTCTTTATTCTGACCCTTGTGTATGTACCCAGTGACGTGCAGGGGGGGGGGGGGCATCTAAATTGGAAGAAGCATTTAATCATATTCAAACTATCTTTCTCATAATATTGCTCACTACTAGGACTTATACTTGAGTGTTTGGGACTTATACTTGAGTTGGTGCCGGCCATCACTAGAACTCAACATGCCACTGAACATAATTAAATGTGTCTATATTAATACTACTAACTAGCAGGACCCGTGTAAATTACACGAAATGATGTTTTCAATACTAATTATCTTGTTCCTAGCCTATACATGTTTGAATAAAATATGATAAGATTTCACTTGTATATTTATTTTTAAAAATGAACAATACATGAAACAATTTACAAAACTTCTTTATATACAATATTTCTAGTGAAGGTAGTTCCTCTTCTCTGGTCATGAGTAGAATTATTCTGAGGACAAATTTTCACTCTCACACTGTTCATAGACCTTGCTCTTGAGAAGACTACAGAAAGTTTTGTCTAATAAATAAAAGCGGTTTCGTGTCCGTCCGTCCGTCCTACTTTTTTCTCGATTTGATCGATCGACTAATTCCGATTTCGACGACTAAATGTTACTTTATAAATGCTTTAGATTAAATTAAATTAAATTTGGCTCCAATTCATGAGTAGCATACAAAGATTCGGAATACAAAGACTTGGCTGCGGGCATCATGAAGGTCTCAACAGACTTCCTGTGTGTACCCAAGAGAACACAACACACAAAATGGCGGTCTCGTGGTTTGGAAAGAGACCCAAAAAACATTAAAAACATTAAAGCTAGAACATCCCGATATTCATTAGTTTTATAAATGGATCAGTCTCCATCGACTAAGCACAACGGAAATAGATGTGGTAAAAGCCGAAAGTAATGGTCTATTGAGTGCTCGTGCTCGGTGTGAAAGTCTTGTGATTACAGTTTGCCATAAATGACACATTGGCTGTTGTTCTTGAAGAAAGTATGAATGTTATTGATCTTTTTGTACTTTGATCCCATCAAAAGGGCTGTTCTTTCAGGGGAAATCCTCATGTAAAATATTTGAGGCAAAATAGATCTTCAAATCTAAATTTGTACAGAGGCAAATAAATATCGGCAAATCCTAACAGCTCAAAGAGATATTAAATACTAAATGTAGTTAAATACAAGCTGATATTAACCAATAAATTACCTGACCTCATGTAGAATCGAATTAAAAGTTGGTAAAACGTAATAACCCCTGAGAAATATAGATATAAAAGTTAAGAAAAATAATGATAGGTTATCGACAACAATCATATCATTATCGATGTTCAATGCAAAAGTAGAGTTCAAAGCCCAACCTCCCAATATTCCTATACGAAACGCAATTTTGATCTAGAGTGGAGGATTATTTCTTGTGGATTATTTATCAACTTGATAAATAGTTTGACAATAAAAAAAAATGTACATACAATTGCCTTCCGTCAGTGAATTGAGTCAAACTTTGAGTATGGGTAAAAATTCAGTACAGTTAACAGCGAAATATATATATATATATATATATATATATATATATATATATATATGTATGTATACGGGTTGGTATTAATTTTTGACCAACCTGTATACTTTTAACGTTCTGAAACTGTTTAAAAAAATTTTTAAATTTCAAAAGTAGATTTCATTTTAATAAGGTGAAAAAATGGTGACTTGTCGCTTAACTGTTTGCCATGCTTCATTCCTGAAAAAAATGATAAAAAAACAATGACTTATCCTACCATTAACCCTAAGTCCGAGTGGCAAACTCCCCCCTTCAGCATTTTTCACCATTAAATAACCGCAAAGAGGTCAAGCAAACAAACCAATCTATTGCCTCTTAAGCGAACGGATTTGTATAAAGTGAGAGAGCCCCTATTTACTTGTGTCCCCACGATGGCAAAGTTAGACACAAGGTCGGTTTTTTTATGTGGGAGATATATTCAGCAGCCCAAATAGGTGTATTCTGGATGGGACAAAAATAAAAATTGCCCCAATCAAGAAAGATCTCTTCCTAAAAACAGAAGAGATACTACACTTTGATCCCAGCACAAAGACTTGAATTGCCCCAATCAAGAAAGATCTGCCTACAAACAGAAGAGATACTACACTTTGATCCCAGCACAAAGCCTAAAAACAAAATGAAAGAGAGATAACTAAATTCAACAGAATTTTGCCTTTGCTTAGCAATTCCGCAGGGCACGTTGACTATGACATGACACACCGTAAACATGCGTGTTTTTTTTCTTCTTTTCGATGCTTTTCTGCAAACAGAATATCATTGCTTCCTCATCACAAAATTCTAGCCTGTTGACTGTTTACACTATTCGTACTTGAGGACCAAAACCTGGCACATGTCGATTGTATATAAACGAATACGCAATAACCAAACACCTAAAGATGTGAACTGTGACGGATACACAGACAGTAAAGCTAATTAGGTAGGTAGGCATGTAAACAGTTACATCTCAGCGTCCCACGTGCCAACCTACATACCTTCTTCATTTTATCAGGTATCTATATCAGTGGCGGCTTCTTACTTTAGATTTTCGGGTAGTGTTGTTTCAAGGAATTGAAAAAATTTCACACAATTTTAAGCTTTAAAACTGTAACTTTTAAAAACCTTTGTATTTACCAAACTTCAAAGGATGAAGAAAAAAAACTTGCATTTTATTAAATAATCGCTTAGGTTATTTGTCACAGTCCTTTAAAATAAAAAAATAAAAACTCAGATGCGGATCAAAAAGGTTCCCTAAGATTTATAAGAATTTTATTAATTAGATACTGATTTTTATCAGTGGCCTATATATATATACACACACATAAACATACACACTTCCATATGGGTAAAGCATTCCGGTGGGTGAAAGGATAGTTTCCACTTAGAATTGAGTACTTTCGGGTATCCGTATAATAAAGAATTTTTTTAATAAATCAATAATCCCATTTAAATGCGATATAATTTTCTCCTACTATAAATAAAAAATCTGATAAAAAATAGAGAACTGCAAAACACTAGGTTCAGAGTTTTTAATCTTTCTGCACCTAGCCATGCCAGATCACAAAACACTGGATACACATTATATATATATATATATATATATATATATATATATATATATATATATATATAGATAGAGAGAGAGAGAGAGAGAGAGAGAGAGAGAGAGAGATAAACAATAACAAATATTTATTATTTGTAGTTCCTAGAAAAACCCTCTAGATGGGCACTGTAAGTGTAGTATTAACACAGCATGACGTCGCTAGCTTTTAATGCATCGTTCCTTTCATTAAGTAGAACGCTCTTATGACGTCAAGCCGCCACATAAAGTATAAAAATTATCGCCGTTTATTCGCTTTTCAACATTGGCCGAGTGGTTCGGGCGTCGGGATTTGAGTTGCAAAATACTCGTAATCCGGGGATTCAAATCGCATGACCGGTAGTGAATAGTCATATCTCTATGCTGATGAGTCCCGATTATAAAGGACGAAACGTATACGTACATAGATAATAAACAATAACATATATTATATATATACACACAAACATATATAGGCATGGGGAAAGTAGTGCACATTCTTTTTTTATGCATATCATTGAACATGAATATTCAACTGCAACCTCAGAGATTAGACTGTCTGATGATCGTGTGCGCTCATGAAACCATGGTGATGCTATGAAAAACAACTTATCTTATCAGACAATTATGCATTGATTAGCCACCAGCATTAGCAGATTCTAAGGAAGATTAGTTTTTTGGTATTTACCCCTTTATCAAACTAAATGAACTAACCTTCTTATTAACATAATCAAACACTTATTATTTCTTCATACCTTTAACACACACACACACACACGGTGATATAGTTTTAATGGTCGAAAAACATCTGAGACTAATATATATATATATATATATATATATATATATATATATATATATATATATATGTGTGTGTGTGTGTGTGTGTGTGTGTTTAATAAGGATGTTTGCAGTGTGGTACAGGCCAGAACAGTAAAAGAGATGAAAAAAATAATTGGTAATAATATATGCGATATTTTTCTTCAATAAATCTTTCACTTAGATGATGAAAAAATATATGTTAATATTTCAGGAGAAACACTCCCCTTAAAAAACAAATGTTTTCCCTTTGCTGGAAAGAAACACACACATATATATATATATATATATATATATATACACACACACACACACACACATGCATACATTACACTATTCTGATAAGCATATATTTATGAAAATAAGACTTTTATAGTTACGTATTGTCCTAAATAACTTATGTTTCACCATTTCTCCTGAACACAAGCACAGTCTAATAATACTAAGCCAGCAGTGACAACGGATATATAGGCATAGAATATAGAATAAGTGTTGAAGTAAGTGATGCTAATAAAGACATGAGATAGAAAAAGAAAAACAAACGAGTGTCAAGAAGCCAACAGAATAAGGAACGAAAATAAAACCATGAGAAAAGTAACTCGTACAACAGAAGAAGCATCTGAGATCATACGTATATGCCATTGTTACGGCTCTGTTTAGACTGGGCTAGCGTTAAGGAGAATTGAAGTAGCATATAAGATTGTAGGTCATTATAACTGGAGTGATTCTGGTGGGATTTGAAACGCGTCTTCATTGTCTTAATCAAACTTATTTTATCTTTTTAATAAAGACCAAAACGTAAAGAGTCTTATGTTTAGATGAGAGCGTAGAGTCAGGGTGGATGCTGTCCAAAAACACGTCAACCCTGACTCTACACTCTCATCTCAACATAAGACTCTTTACCTTTTGGTCTTTATTTTTGTTTTATTTTATGTAAAATTTTCAAAGTTAAATGTTGCTGATAATATTTACAATTACATTGTCGGTTTTTCCCTATCCTCTGATGAAAAGAGTTTATCTTTGAAAATCCATGGATTAAGGATATGAAGCGCCTTGCTCTGAACCTTTGATGTTCTAATAAATATTGTATCTTTACAATTTTTTATTCTCATATATTTATTTATATAAAAATAAATACAAATTGCTCTTTATTAGAGAGTGGACGATTATGAATTAAAATTTTACTGTGAACACATTATAAAAAGCTTTTCTGAAAAAGAGTGGGCTCGTTTATAATTAGCAGGTAGAACAAGGTAATTCAACGATATAGGTCAGCGAATGATGGCGAGTTGAATCCTTTGGGAGAATGAACATCAACAGTCTTTGTATAATAGTCATCCGAAATGGAGAAGAAAATAGCTAACAGGAACAAATAGTTGAAACTGAACCTTAGCTTAGAAAAGCATAAAAAGTTATTGAAAAGAAGAAAAAAGAAGAATTTATACGATATCTTATGACAAAAAAACGAAATAAAATAAAATATAAAATAAAAAAAATAGTGCCATCTTCAAATACCAAAGTGAAGAATTTGTAAATTAACCTAAAGGTTTGTAATGAGGAAAAGACTTTCAACAGCTTCCTTGCCACTGACTCTTTCTCTCTCTGAGATTGTAGAGCATTTCAAGACAGTCTTACAGATAAGTGGAAACGGTAAGGAAGACGAGAACAGGTGGGTTGAAGGAAATCAAGTGAAGAATGGGAGGGGGAGGTGAAGGATGAGAGGGGGTAGATGAAGGAAGAGAGGGGGGATGGGCGAAGAAGAAGTCTCCAACACTAAATAGGTTTAGTCATCCAAGAACTAAGACATTTGTTGGCAGATGAAATAAACATACTGCAAATAACAAACTGCTTTCTTTATATATATAATTTATATATATATATGATTATTTTTATTTACACAGACATGTACAAAATCTGCGACACTGGCATGCCGATGTTATCGATTAACAGCTATTATAAACTGAGATCTCATCAGGAAGAGTTAGAATCCGATCTTAACCTAAGATCATATTTGGAAAGGTTCTTTCCAAATATGATCTTAGGTTAAGATCGCACTTTTTAAAAACCCGGTTGAAATTCTTTGGATTACTACCCTGTGGATGTTTTACCTGGATTATATATATATATATATATATATATATATATATATATAGTCTCAGAAGTTTTTCAACCATTAAAACTATATGGAAGAAAAAAGCGACACTTTTGTCCTAAGTCGTTCGGTGGAAAATCACTTTTCTTGTAAGTCAATTTACTTTTTACAGTCACTACATTAGTTTGCTTCCAAGAATTTACGCTAGTCTTAATATTATTTAAGGCATCATCAGTTGTTTACTATGAAAAATCTGTTTCGGGAATTTAAAAACAAAAAAGTATTTTATCTCATGGCTTCCCATCAGAGTTAATCACACCCCACTTCCCTTAAAAGACAATAACAAAACGTTCTGTATATTAGATCTAAGTTTTGTTCCAGATTAATATTTGGCTAACTGTGTTGTTCGTCTGTGTCTAAGAAAATGTATCCGCTATTTACAAAAATTGTGCTGTATTTTAAAGTGTGGAATAATACCCAGCACGAGTAAAATTAATTTCCCAAAAAGAACAGTTTTGCATCACTTTTATGTCTATTAACAAAGATTAAAATCAAGATATAATAGTACTAAACCTTATGACTAGAATCCTTATTACATGATTTTGATTCTAGAAAATGTGTCAAATTTAAGGCTTAAGCTTAAGGGGTCTTAGGAAGAAATTGAACTTTAGGGAATCTTGCTTAATTGGTGTGTGATGACTATAAATAAAATTTAATGCAAATCTGAAATATTTGGGTTTTCAAATGGGAAGTTCTGACATATGACCTTCAAAACCTCTTTTAAAATACTCCAAAGAAACTGACATTTGAGGATGTATTTTTAATTGATATCTTACATCTATTGTTAAAATTTCACAAAAAATCGAAGTTGTCTAAATTTTCACGAAGAGCTCCCATCCTATTTTCGCCCCCCTTTGCATAAAGCTAAATTTAACTAAATATAGCCCATATTACCAACTCTAACGCCTAGCAGCTGTGTTCCAAAATTCATAAGAATCGGTTCATTAGTTTAGGAATAAATCCTGTACAACGAAATATACACAGAATTAATTTAAAACTATATAAATATACACACATCCCTAATTAGTTTAAAACTATATAAATATACACACATACCTAATTAGTTTTAAACTATATAAAATACACACATACCTAATTAGTTTTAAACTATATAAAATACACACATGCCTAATTAGTTTTAAACTATATAAATATATACGCATACCTAATTAGTTTTAAAATATACAAACATAATATATACACATGCCTAATTAGTTTTAAAATATACAAACATAATATATACACATACCTAATTAGTTTTAAAATATATAAACATAATATATATACACATATTTAATTAGTTTAAAAATATATAAACATAATATATACACATATTTAATTAGTTTTAAAATATTTAAACAACATATATGCACATATTTAATTAGTTTAAAAATATATAAACATAATATATACACATATTTAATTAGTTTAAAAATATTTAAACAACATATATGCACATATTTAATTAGTTTTAAAATATATAAACATCATATGCACATATTTAATTAGTTTTAAAATATATAAACATAATATATGCACATGATTAGTTTTAAAATATATAAACATAATATATGCACATGATTAGTTTTAAAATATATAAACATAATATATGCACATATTTAATTAGTTTAAAATATATAAACATAATATATACACATATTTAATTAGTTTAAAATATATAAACATAATATATACACATATTTAATTAGTTTTGAAATATATAAACATAATATATACACATATTTAATTAGTTTTGAAATATATAAACATATACACATACATAAGTTTATATAAATAGAGATAAATTTATTTCTGTGTTATGTATTTAAAACATTTATTTTGTACTAAAACATTTATTTTGTATTAAAACATTTATTTTGTATTAAAAACATTTATTTTGTACTAAAAACATTTTGTATTAAAAACATTTATTTTGTATTTAAAACATTTATTCTGTACTAAAAACATTTATTCTGTACTAAAAACATTTATTCTGTATTTTAAACATTTATTCTGTACTAAAAAACATTTATTTTGTACTAAAAACATTTATTTTGTATTAAAAACACTTTTTTCTTAATAAAAACAGCATTTATTATTCTGAAATATCTGCATTTTCTTTTTATAACATTTTATGTAAAAATAGTTATGTTTATTTAGAATTAGTGCACAAGGTGGAGCAGTTGGTAGTGTGATTGCAAGAGTTAAGAGTGGATGGAGTAAGTTCAGGGAACTTCTGTCATTACTAACCAGCATAGCGTTATCACTGTCAGCCAAGAGAAGAGTCTATCAGGCATGTGTACACAATTTGATGATGTATGGAAGTGAAACCTGGCCAATAAGGGTTAAGGGCATGGGTTGCATAGAGAGAAATGATACGAGACTGATATGATAGATGTGTGTGTAATGTGAGTCTTAAAGACAAGCTTAGTTCTGATGACCTCAGAGGAAGATTAAATCTGGACAGTATAGGGAGATGTGTGCAGAACTAGAGACTTCAATGGTATGGCCAAGATCGAATCTACAACCACCTAGTTGATAGTCGGCAGTTCTAAACACTAGACCCTAGGCACATAGGTAGATGTAGAACAGTTAAGGTAGCAGGTTCAGTTCACAGGAGAAGGCCAAGGAAAAGATAGGAGAAAGTGATTAACATTGGATTCGAGAGAAAGAGGGATAAATAAAGACCTGGCCAGAGATAGGTTAGTTTGGCAGTAAATTTCTTAAAATGCCAGAATGTCAAATGGACATTAAACCGAATATGACGATGATAATGAGAATAATTTTGTCAAATCACACTCGTATATTTATTTTTTGTTAGAAATAAATATGTATATTTTTTATAAGTAATAAAAATATCTGGTTTTGATTTTTTTAATGAAAAAAAAAATGTTTTCCTGAGACCAAATAAATTTCTAAATGTTTCTTTAGTTTCGTTTACAAAACGACAAGTATGGCATTTGTGTGACGTCAGATATGATGTCGAGTTAATCTGTTCCTTTCAGTGAACTGAATTTACATTTGGTCCAGAAAATGTCCGCTAATACGTCAACATTGATCATGATCTTGTGTGCCATTATCAATATGGCTTCATATTTTTTTGAGAGTAGATGATTTGTAAGATGCCTAAGAATGTTGTCTATTTTTGGTTCTCTGACGAAATGAAGAATTGATGGCATCGAACTGGAAGGTTTCTTTGTTTCAAGGACGAAATGAGAAAATATTCACGTTGGAAAATAAAGAGGCGTTAATCAAGAAAAGCGATTGATAGAAGTGAGGTTATTAAGAGAGAATGGAAATAAGATACATTGAAGTGAAAGAGAAAGCGAAAATGAGAAAGTAAAAAGTAAAAAGGGTTTGAAAGAGAAAAAGTGAGTTGGGGGTGGAGAGACAAGCTAAAAGAGAAATTACAGGGAGCAGAGATGGAGAGAGAAGGGTGAGGAAGCAGAGAGAGAGAGAGAGAGAACGGGTGAGGGAGAGAGAGACATGTGAGGGAGCAGAGAGATAGAGAAGCATGAGAGAGCGGAGGGAGAGAGAGAAAGGTGAGGGAGCAAAGAGAGAGAGAGAGAAAGTGTGTGTGAGAAAGAGAGAGGGGGGGGTCATACAATTAAACAGATGATGAGGTTACTTAAAAAATAATACTTTTGGAAAAAAAAAAAAGAGTAACACATCACTCAATATATCCCAGGCCTAACATACAGATGCCGCCATTAATAATTTTAAAAAATCCCTTTTATTTTTATAAAGTACTAACCTTCATTACAAAATTTGAGCTCAACTGGATTATGAGTTTACAAATTACTGTTATTTAAATGAAGCTAATGTTGCAAATTATAAAAACAATGGAAAAAATGTAATGTCATGTGTTAATAGAGCATTGCTTTCTGATGCGGAAAAATACTATTCAAGCAACGCAATGGCTTAATAAGTGTTATTCAGACTCTGCTTCATTGGAAACAATGGTCAAGAAGTGGAATGCTGACTTTATAGACACAAATGATGGTGAACACTCAGGTAGCCCAAATTCGGCTGTTGTCCCTTAAAACATAAAAAAAAAGTCCACAAACTTGTTTCGGCTAATCGTAAATTGAAGTTGTGTGAGATAGCAGAAGAGTTGAAGACATCAGAAAGCAGTGTATTCACCATTTTGCATGAACTTTTGTCAATGAGAAAGCTGTGTTTAAAGTGGGTGCCGCGTTTGCTTGCAGTCGATCAAAAACAACAATGTGTCAATGATTCAGAAACTGATTCAACGCAACATACTCTATATCTATTTGCAGACCTCAAAAGAATGTTACAAGGAAAGTTATTTCGGTCCAACGAAGAAGCGATATCAGAAAAAAGGTATATTTTGAAGCCCAAGACAAATCGTTCTCCAAAAAAGGCAGCGAATTGTTAGAGAAGCGTTGGAATCGGTATATCATCCAAGAATGAGACTATGTTGATGAATAAAGTTGAATTTTGCCTAAAAGTTGTTTTATTAGTTAATATTTTTTGAGTGATGTGCTATGTCATAAATAAAAAAAGGAAGACAAAAAGCAATGATTCTTAAGATGCATCCATTCAATCTTCCCATTTGCTGATGAAAATCTTATTTCAAACTTCATCATGACAGACCAAAGAAAATTCTATTTCAAACTCCATCGTGACAGACCAAAGAAAATTGTATTTCAAACTCCATCATGACAGACCAAAGAAAATTCTATTTAAAACTCCATCGTGACAGACCAAAGAAAATTCTATTTCAAACTCCATCATGACAGACCAAAGAAAATTCTATTTAAAACTCCATCGTGACAGACCAAAGAAAATTCTATTTAAAACTCAGGCGTGACAGACTAAAGAAAATTCTATTTACAACTTAAGCGTGACAGACCAACCAACCAAAAAAGTCTCTCATAGATGCATAGACACATCATAACAAAATAAACCCCAGCAAATCAATAACATTTTAAATGACATAGATGGGGGAGAGTTTGAATGATTCACGGATTATGGAGAATGACAATGACAAGAATTCTTAATCTTGATGAATCTCTTTTTTTTCCTGCTGACTAAGCCTTTTCCGTTTCAATAAGAATGCAGATGTGTACACAGAGTGTCCGACTCGCAAAATGGATTTTCAGAGAACCAGATTGTCTACGAGTAACTCGGTAAACATTTGCTTGCTTACTTTCTGCAAATCAAAAAAGGCGAAATGACAAGATCACTAGACTTGTAACCCAGCAGCCAGAATATCTTTGTAAATATTTCACAGACGATTCTACTCGATTTGCTCGTCTGTTGTGCTCTAATGGTGTCTGCAACGTGTCAACAATGCAACATATTGCTCATGTATTGATGTTGGGGGCCGAGTGGGAGAGAAGTCAAACACAAATGTGAGATTGCCTAGCAGAAAGCATACGACCTAATGGAAACTTGCCGGAAAGTGACACCAGCACAGGATAATGGACATACCATATCAGGCATGTGAGTATTGATTTACTCCTCTCCAGGAGTTAAGCAAAAGGCCAGTTTTTATCTTACTCCCACAAGTAAGATGTGACTCAAGGTCGGGTCGGGAAAGTGGGGTTTAAAAATTGCCTGGGCAGCCCCGTCGATATTCCCCGGTAGGGGCGCCTCAGGCAGTAAGCAATAAACTTACTCCTCCCCAAAGAGGGGAGGCGAAGCCTGGGAGGGTGGACCTCCTAGAACTGCACAGGACAGAGCCATAGACCGGCGTAAATCAAGCATCGAAGGACAAGACAATACCAGTCTATGGGGTGCAGTATCCATCGGAACAGATACTACACTTTGATCTTAGCCAAAAGACCAAGAACAAGTGTGAGTAGCCAATAGCAAAAAAGGCCGAAATTGTAATTAATTTCCCAACCTGGGGACCACGCCCCCCCCCCCCTTTGTGTGTGTTTGTGTGTATGTAGAGAGAGAGAGAGAGAGAGAAGTGTGAGGGAGCAGAGAGAGAGAAGGGTGAGGGAACTAAAAACAACTTAAGAGAAAGACACTGAGTTCGAATGTATGGAGGGGGGGCAGGAAGTCATATTTTTTTACGAAACAAAAGTTATCTAACTTCCCTACCCCCATCTGTTTGAAGTCTTAGTGTTCACAGCAAAATTACACATTTTCAGTTTTCAGAGAGAGCTGTCAGAAAAGGAGAAAATGTGAGCAAGGCAAGATGGAAGAGGAAGAAAGAGAAAGAGAGAAAGAAAAAGAAAATCCAACCAAATAGCGATGAAAAAATAAGGAGGTATGGCTCTAGAGATTTGACAGACTTCAGCTTTTTCTTATTAAAAAAAAAAAAAAGAAAGCGGATTTCGACCAAAATGTGGAGAACTCACATCAATATAAGACGGTTTCTACACCAAAACCGACATGTTCGGAGCTATGAAACCCCAGTATACCAACAGACATTACAACGTATAGCTTTTAAATAAAATACATATTAGCTTTTATAGAAGCTACGACCGAGCACTTTGGTTTTTTTTGCAACTAATTTAAAAGTTGAAATGGGGTTAGGGTTAGTTGATTAACATAAGAGATGCCCAAATAACAAAAATAAATGTTTTTAAATAAATATGAACTAAATATTTTTATGCATCCTCAAATTCCAGAATAATTTGATTTTAGTTTAAGGCTGTCAACCTGACAAATGGAAAAAAGAAAATGGAGGGAACAAAACAAATCAGTCTCATTAGTTTTTGAACAGACCTCAAAATATCCGGGGGATGTTTTTTTTTATTATGAGAAAATGAGGTCAAACTTACAATTAAGTAAAAATTCTTACGATTGTCTGCCCCAGTTTCCAGCAAATCATTTTTTGAAGCAGAACTTTCAAGGTGTAAAGAATAAAATTACATTTCGAGACAGGAACGCTTTTCAGCAGTGAAGAGAACTGGTTTATTTGAATTATCGTTCACTCTATAATAAAGAGCAATGTGTATTTATTTGTAAATATGTATCCATTCCCGTCACACAAAATTGAAAGAAGAATGAAAATTTATTTCTATAATCAGACGTCTTATGTTTTATTATTTTTTTCTCTTTCTGCTTTCTATACTGATTGATTAATCTTTTTTGATTTTTTTTTCCAGTTTGAGACGTTCTTTTTTCTTCCTTTTTTCTTTCTTTATACGATTATTCTCTTTCAATTTTATTTTTGCGAACGTCTTTGATGTTTTTAGCATCCGGCGTCATTTTTTTTATTATGTTTAGCCGCCTCCTATCTCCCAATAACCAGAGAAAGAAAATTAAATTTAAAAAAAACGCAAAGTTAAGCTTGGTGGGTTTTTTTTCTTAAGATCATCAAAAATGACTTGAGTTTTGTTTTTTTAATTTCAACTCGTGATTGTTCAGTCCTATCTTATTTAAATAAAAAAAAACATATTAGAAAGACTTATGTTGTGAAGTCAGATAACACCCCACTGTCTGAAATGAACTCGGAAATAAATCCTCCACTAAATACAAAGTAAACAGTGGGCGTTTTTTTTTCTTTAGGTCATCAGAAATGATAATTTATATATGTAAAATTCAATTACTGAGCTAATTGTATGATTTTATATGAATATTTTAGTAATATATCTAGATAAATAGCGAATGTGAACACTGGTAAAGCATATTTTGTTTTTTCTGTTATTTTTTATGGAGGATGTGCGCTAGTCTATATATAGAGGACAAAAATTGTCAGTTTTTCATGCTTTCCTCATCTGCTACATGCCTAAAACCCATACCAATTATAAATCACCATACCACGAAGATCGTTTGCAACAAAACGAATCAGGATAACATCCTCCCCATCGTCGCATTGACAAGTTTTTCAACCTAAACACTGGACTCTGAATTTAGGACCAATCACAGGTAAGGAAGATCATTCACTATTCTACACTGTATGCAAGAAATTTAATTATTTTTTATTTAACTAATACTTTATTTTTTCTTATTAAAATTTGTTCAAATATATAATGAAAATATCCTAAGTAAAAAAACAAACAAACTCTTAAATAATACTTATCACCTTTATTGCCAATACATAAAAGTTATTTATCTTTGGGATTTCCAAAACCTGCCCCGAATTACTAGAAGACATTAATTAACTGGCTTTAAGTTTAGAGGCATTCGAGAAATCCGGAATAGACGGGTATTTCAACTAGGGTTGTGAAGTCTAAAGTATAAGGTCCGATTGACTCCAAGGATTACAAACATTTTGACTCCATTCGACTGAAAATGTTCTAATAACTTCGAGCAATTTGTTTTAACGTCTTTTTCATCCAATTCTCTTTATTTTCTCTTCTCTCACAATTTCCAGGCTCTTTTATACTAAAACTAACTGTAACTACCCTGGGCATACTTAAACTAACTGTAACTACCCTGGGCATACTTAAACTAGCTGTAACTACCCGGGGTATACTTAAACTAGCTGTAACTACCCGGGGTATACTTAAACTAGCTGTAACTACCCGGGGTATACTTAAACTAGCTGTAACTACCCGGGGTATACTTAAACTAGCTGTAACTACCCGGGGTATACTTAAACTAGCTGTAACTACCCGGGGTATACTTAAACTAGCTGTAACTACCCGGGGTATACTTAAACTAGCTGTAACTACCCGGGGTATACTTAAACTAGCTGTAACTACCCGGGGTATACTTAAACTAGCTGTAACTACCCGGGGTATACTTAAACTAGCTGTAACTACCCGGGGTATACTTAAACTAGCTGTAACTACCTCGAGAAGTAAGTTAAGACAGTCAACAATAATAAAAAGTTGTTTTTTTTCAATCCGACTCCGGAAATTCTTATGAGTCAAACTCCTTTCAAAAGCTTCGACTGACTCCGTAACCATTATTTCAACAAGTGTGTAATAATAGAAAATGGTTTTGGAATTTTTGAGATGAGGGTTGATAATCTGTAGAATTTTGTATATTCGGACTACTGTTTTCATCTTCGGTGTTTTTATCACTGTGATAAAGACACCCAAGATGAGAACAGTAGTCCGAATATACAAAATTTTACAAGAGAGAATGGGTCCTGTTAAAAGAATTGGTTCACTTCAATGATTAATCTTTAAGGCAAAATAAGGATTTCATTTATCCACAGAAAATTCAAAGGATATTTTCTAATGAAATTCATTTCATATGGAATGACCTCAGGTTGGGGAAGATAGAAATGAAGATTCGACAGATCTTTAAGCATTGAATGACAAAACTGAATTATGAGGAAAAGGAAAGAGAAAAAGAGACAAATAGCTAGGTGAAAAAAATAAGCATACAAAGATATATATTTTTTTTACCTCTTGCCAGGAGGTTAGACACAAGGTCAGGTGTGGTTTTAAGAAGCCAGCGCACTAGGATAAGCTCACTCTGGCCTACAAAAAATGCCTGAGCAGCCCGTCTGCATTCATAGGGGCGGATCAGGCGATTAGCAATAAACTAACCCCTTCTCAGAAAGAAGGTAAAGCCTGGGAGGGTGGACCTCCTAAGACTGAACAGAACCATACCTCAGCCCGACAGCAACAAAGCCACTGTCGGACTAGTTTGTATCATATACATACATTATATATATATATATATATATATATATATATATATAAGATAAATGAAGGAAGAGAGATAAAGATGTGCAGATGACAAATCTATTTCATCTTCGATTGTTCAATGCAAGGTGTACTCGATCAAAAACATGTTTATTTTTCTTTTCTTTAAGCCAGGCTTTTCAAAGATTAGAATCTTATCAGAGGAATTACATAGATGGATAAGTTGGGAGGGGAATAGCCAAAATTAAAAATTAAAAAAATTAAAGAAACAATATAAAGTAATGTGTATATATATATATATATATATATATATATATATATATATATATATATATATATATATATATATATGAAGACGCACAAAGAAATTTATGTTTGAAAATATGTACCAATAACTATAGGTACATGTTTTCAAAAATAAAAAATTTACTTTCATCTAAAGTCATCAATTTTTATATTAAATCCGACGAGCTGTTTTCTCTTTAATTACTAATTTCAGTGTGGGAATACGAATTACTACCCCTCTTCAGTACTGAGTCCTCATCCTTCAACCCATCACACTATAAAGAAATACGATAGAAAGCTAATTAGGGTCACTTTTCTGTATTACACTGTGTCCACTCACTTCATATTAATTCACTACACCTATAAACGATCACACAACCAATAAAAAAACGTTACAAATTTACTTTTTTAGATTACAAATAATACATAACGTTTCACATAACATTCTTAAAATATACATAAAACACCTCCCCATCATTTCTTTATTTGAGACTCAAAATAAAAATACCATTACGCACTGTTTTTCATTTTCGTTCGTAACACATGCAGGATTCGATTTTTAGTATCATTACCGCGGCTGTTTTGCATTATTTAACATTGTGCATGTGCATTCATCCCAAGCCTCATCGCACAAGACAGTAACAGTCCGAGTAGGGTCAATGGTCGTGACAGAAACATAACTACACGTCTTATCTATTAATCATTTCTCAAGTGCTTCTGCACTAAGCTCATAAACTTACACATGTACACAAAAATAGAAGCTATTACATTGTTGTCATCTAACTTTATCTACGATTGCATTTAAAATTTTCACATTTTGCATTAAGCACATTGGTAACACATTCAGCTTGTAATCGTTTCACTGTAAATAAGTTCCAACCAATTATTAAGACATTACCATTAATTTCATATTGGCCTTGCAAATCTGATTTCTAGATTAATTTGATAGAATTGGAACATATTTTGGTGACCAGAGCTCAAATCTAAAGGTAAGTTAAGAGAACATGCCGTTAGTGTCAAAGAGTGTCTAATCAGCCAATGGCAAAAATGGTATTGCCGCAGGTGTTAAGAAATCCCATAAGAGTTTGTTTCTGTAGAATCAGACAAACCCTATCTTAATTGTTACAGCTGTCAGTGTTAATAATTCTTTTGGTAATAACAGCAATGAAGGCATTTACTGGCTGTAAATTTGCTATTTTGGCAAGATGCCTCAAGTAGGTCATCTGAATAATTCTCCAGAGATGAGGCTTGTTGAATGTCAGTTCAAAATACTCAAGATTTGAACTAAAATACAGAAAGAATATTGTTTCTTTTTTGTTTTTTTTTTACATATTTCACCCCAAACAAGGCAGGCCGTGTCACCCCAAGTTTGAGAGCAGTGTAACGAGATGTCTGTTTACATTAGTTTTAAACCTCTGCATGTCGGTACTGTCGGGGAAACAGGAAGCAGAGAGGGAGTTCCAGAGGTCGGCAGCACAAGGAAAGAAGCTATTGAAGTAGAAGGCTCTCCAGCATCCGGGGACCTATACAGTGACAAGATGGGATTTAGCTGATTGTCGAGTTGGTCTAGTATATTTACGTTGAGGGGGCGTTTTTCTTACCACTATCGTCCTTCTCAAGATCAATTTTAATAGCTATACAACGTTTCAGCCGATGTATCCTCCAGCGTTCTTCAAACACACGATTCGTTCATCTACAATGTTTATTTCATATTTAGATATGATGTAGAGTGAATAATTTGAACATTTTTAAAAATATATAAAATGGTTGTTCGTAGTAAATTTGCAGTTATTTAAGTCAAAATTGCGTAATACTACTAAAATCAGAATTAAAAGTTATCTCAGATTTTCAAAGTACGACCCAAAAACGCATTTTTTCAATTGCTATTGTTGTACCATGTTATTAGCAATTAAAAACGTATTTCGCTACGATTTATTGTTTTAAATTACTGATCCAGATGACTACTAATATGCAACGTTTTTAAATAATCATCTAAAAATAAAAATCAGCAAAGGGGATAACTCATTTTAAATTGGAGAATGTAATAGGAGTTGTCTACCTTAAGTTTAAAAAGGTGCAAACGAATAAAAATTAAAAACCGAAATAACTTCACTACATCCTGAGTAACAACATCTAGTATCTATCTCTATCATATATATATATATATATATATATATATATATATATATTTGAGAGAGAGAGATTTGTTGTTGATTTCCTTGCGATAATAATAGCTGTTATGAATGCTATCATATATTATGTATACTTGTGATGTAAGAGTTTCCTCCTTTATATATATTATATGCATTAAGTCGCCCTCATTATGTGACGTATTTATTTATTTATATAAGTATTTACTTATATATATATGGGCAGTATTTTTTCTTGATATATTTCCTAAAAAGACTGTTACACAGAACCGATTATTACTTAGCACTTGTATCCGTTATGCCATGGGTCCTTCTGAAGGATGAAGATTCAATCCTTAGTGCGGGTGATACTAAGAATACAATTACGAATTACTTAGAACTTCTATCCGGTCATGGCTGACAGAAAGAGAACAATCCACCCTCGATGATTAAATAAAGAGTTCCGTTCGAAATTCCGTGCAGATTCCCGAGCTCAACAAAATACACCAGAAGAAGCTCGCAGATTACATCGGCCGAAACGTTGTGAGAATAACATCCAAGATGAGAACAGTAGTCCAAATAATACAACTAATACATGGTTGGTATAATTTGGATTATTCGAGCTACTGTTCTCATCTTGAGTGTTATCATCACAACGTTTCGACAGCTGTAAACTCCGGCCTTCTTCAGGCGTATCTTTTTGAACTCGGGAATTACTGAAGACTTCTCCCAGTCATGGCTGATGGAACGAGAGCATGCTACCCACCCCCCTCGGTGAATTAAATAAAGAAGTCTTCAGTAATTCGCAATTCTTCGTATCGCCTGAGTATTGAACCTTCAATCTTCATATGACTGTCACTTAGAACTGAATTTTCCTTAGTACTATATTCACTGCACCACGGGTCCGACAGTCATCTGAAGGTTCAAGGTTCAATACTCAGGCGATACAAAGAATTGCGAACGGAACCCTTTATTTAATCCACAGGGGGAGGGGGGTAGCATGCTCTCGTTCCGTTAGCCATGACTTCAGTAATTCCCAAGTTCAAATAGATACACCTGAAGAAGGCCAGAGGTTACAGCGTCCGAAACGCTGTGATGATAACACTCAAGATGAGAACAGTAGTCCGAATAATCGAAATTATACGAATTAGCCATCCTCATCTTAAAAATTCAGAAACGAAATATGACTTATTTAAAAATGGGCTACCTTATTGCTAGACATAATAATCGTAAATAAGAAAAGAACGTTGTGACGAGGCCGGTTTCTTCTCTTCTGTTGCTATGTTTTGTAACGTGACACCAGGTATCAGCAGGAAAAGAGAGATGGGGGTGAGTGAGAGAAACGTTAGGAAATGTATGAGCGTTCGAATGTGGAGGATGAGGGGAGGACACTTTCTTCTTCACATATAATTACCATATGTAACAGAAAAACTGATTCCACATGTGCAGGTTTGTATACAAACACATCTGAAGAATTTAGGATTATATCTGTTTTTACTAAGGGAAATATATATATATATATATATATATATATATATATATATATATATATGTATTACAAAAGATCATAACGTTGGTACCGTCGGTTTCCTTTCTGACAAAGGGAAACAGCACGTGACCGTCCTTTGTGGACACTCCTCACTCTCCGTTGTGATCCGTTACTTTGGAGGCTGTGGAGGGTCCACAAAGGACGGTCACGTGCTGTTCCCCTTAGTCAGATTCGAAACCGACGGTACCAATGTTGTTCTGATCTTCTGTAATACTTATATAAATAAATATTGCACTCTTATTTTTAAATTTTTCTTAATAATCGAGCATTCTGTTGGGGTTCTCTTCCACTGATCTTACAAAGATCAGTATGTATATATATATATATATATATATATATTTTATAAATACATATTAATTATTTATACCTACAGACATCGATGTTTCATGCTTACGCAATCTTCAGTGCGGGAAGTTAATTCCCGACGGTCGGTGGACGCGAACTCTGATCACAAATCGCCACTGATTTGCAGTCAGGAGCATTACCCGTTGGGCACCACAAATTAGCTTGGAAGTTAGGAGGAATTTAACTTTGTAAATGCCAAGTCGGCAGGTATTTACTGCAAACAGCGAAGAGTGATCAACAACAACAAACCGTTTTGAAACTCGCAATGAAGCTAGTAGTACTGCTTGTTATTAAACTCACTCAGAGTGCCCGACCTTAGTAAAGGGGGCTATATAATAATAATAATAATAATAATAATATATATATATATATATATATGTATATATATATATGTATGTATGTATGTATGTATGTATGTATGTATAACTTTACATATAGAGAATTCAAATGTATTAAATGTATAACTTTGCATATGGAGAATTTGGTACATTCGGACTACTGTTCTTATCTTGGGTGTTCTATCACAACGTTTCGACCGATGTAACCCAAGATGAGAACAGTAGTTCGAATATACCAAATTCTACAAATTATCAACCCTCATCTAAAAAATTCAGAAACATTATATTACATATATTAAGTTTTCATCTAAATTACCTCTATTGAAAATTAATTAACAATATTTTAAGAAAGGTTGTGGTCATTTACATGTTTTTATTAATTCACTTTAATTAATGACTTAATATCGACAAAACACTAACATATATATAGGAAAATATGACAATAAAGTAACAAATGAATAACACCAAACCTTAATTTACTATAAACTATTTAAAACATAGTTATGCAAATTAGACATACAACTAGATATGCTTGGGTCTTTGCTCTCTACTATATATATAGTATTTCAAAAGACTATAGTGTATTATTGATTTAAATAATCACTAATTATTGTTAATAGTAACAAAACTATTACATATATAAAGGAAATAGTACAATAAAATTACAAATGAATAACACCAAAAAGTAATTTATTATAAACTATTTAAACAATTGTTATGCAAATTAGGTATACAAATAGCTTTGTTTGATATTTTGTATATATATATATATATATATATATACATTATTTCAAAAGACTTGTATTATTGATTTAAATAATAGTGAGCCGTTTTGATGGTAATATACGTGTGATAAATGAAGAAAACTCATATTTATTGATTTAGATTTATTTACTTTTAATGAAATAAACTTACAATAAACCTTTATTTATTTCACTTTTAGGCAGAATGTTTGTTCCTGGACCATGGTGACTGATGACTTATACCTTGACCAACTGCGTGTATTAGAACCCAGGCTGAATTATCTCCCTTATCAGGTATGCATTCTTCAGCTTTTTTCAATGGCAAAACAATTTTATTTGAATTCTCATTTTGCAGAGAGTGTCTGATTTTGTTTCATTGCAAAGTAATCACTCAATGTTAAAGGAATTTTTGATTTAAATAACAGTGAGCCATTTCGATGGTAACATAGGTGTGATAAATGAAAACAACTTTCGTGTTTATTCATTTAGATTACCAAAGGTAAGCCAAATAAAAAAGAAGAAAAAAAAACATACAAAAAACAAAGTCCTTCTAAGAGAGCTGCCATTCCACCCTCCACATGAAAACATTTTTACATTACCAGTTCTATTATCTAGGTCGCAAGTAAGTAGCAGACTATATGGACTAGACTCGAGAAGTGAGAAAAATTTGAAGACAACTCACTCGTTATGCTTTGGTTTTCACTTTATTTATATATATATATATATATATATATATGTGTGTATGTGTGTGTGTATTTTTAATTTTGTAACACAATAGCTTAATAGTTTAAAGCTAGAGCTATATTTAGTATTTTTATGTAGTTCAATACCACATCATCATCACAGAGGACAGATTCACGTCATTTGTTCCAACTTATTTTTTTATTTTGCAGACAATTGTTTCGACTAACATTAAGATATTTGTAAAATGCTATATATATATATATATATAGTATGATCTATGGCAAGTAAGCTATACAAAAAAAGGTTCATGTTGTATTCCTGCAGGAAATTTTCAGGCTAAATGGATGGATGGATTGTTCGAGATTGATTTATATCTAAAGCTCTACTCACATATTGAGCACTGTTGAAGTAAATACTTAAAATATATATACACAAATTTATATTACTTCATAATATTATGTGTACATACATAAAATAGTAATTATATATTTGTCATCCATACATGTTTATCCCTCTTCTTTCATTTATCTTTATAATTGCTCTATCTCGTATATTGAGCTTAAACCATTTCATTATAGGTTCTATCTACTAAAAGTATACTTCTAGTTTCATATTTTATAATATATATATATATATATACATACATACACCTCACCACGACAAAAACCTCAGCACCATCCTCCCCTCTCTCCCACCCTAAGACAAATTCACTAACACTCTCACCCCTCCCCTTTTTCACTCACAGCCATCCACATTCATTTCACTCTTTGCTACTGACTGACTTTTCTCAGCCCGGACCTTGGTCCAGCGCTCTTAGTATCCACGGCTATTACTTTTTCTCATCAACCCATCATGTCAACCCAATATTTCGATGTACTTGCATGACATTTTTCTTAAAATTATCATCCTGAGGAAGTCTTACAAATAAAGACGAAACGTTGATGAATATATAAAAAATATCTCTTGGTTTTTCCTTTTTCATTTCCCATATATATATATATATATATATATATATATATATATATATATATATATATATATATATATATATATATATATATATATATATAATCCAGGTAAAACATCAACAGAGTAGTAATCCAAAGAATTCCAACCGGGTTTATAAAAAGTGCTCAACATCAAATAGAGCTTTTATATATGATTATTTTTATTTACACAGACATGTACAAAATCTGCGACACTGGCATGTTGATGTTATCGATCAACAGTTATTATAAACTGAGATCTCATCAGGCAGAGTTAAAATCCGATCTTAACCTTAGATCATATTTGGAAAGAATGAAATGGAGAAAAAAAAGACAAGAAATTTAAAATTTTAAAATTTAGGAAGTCACGTGGTTTGGGACCGTTAAGAATCAAAAAGTTAAAATTAAAATATAAAATATAAAATATAAAACAAAATATGATGAAATAAAGTAAAAAGAGAGAGATATAATAAAAATGGTAGAATAAAGATAGATAGATAGATAAATAGAAAGATAGATAGAAAAAATGAAATCGTCTGTTGATTCAGACAGAAAGTGGAAAGGGAACATACATGCAACAGAATGTGTCAAAAATCGTTGAACAGTTTCTTCAACTTGGGCGAACAACATATTCTCAAATCAGCTGTAATTCGTAGCAGGCTATATGTGTACGAGTGTTCAAACGTGTGTGCGTGTTCTCAAATTAATTGTAATTGGTATATGTGCAAGAGCGTACAGGCGTGTGTGTGCGATGGGGGAGGCAGGGGTTGTTAATCTATTGTGTCACTAATTCTATATTTACACTGTTTTATTTTCCTTTAAAGTTTATCAAATTATCATTAATTAATTAATAAATCAAACAAATGTACTAGCAGATTAATTAAATTTACATAATTAGTGGTAATAAAGATAATAATAATAATAATAATAATAATAATAATAATAATAATAATAATAATAATAATAATATCGGTAATAATTTAAAAGTACTAAATGCCGCCATTGTTAAGTATTAATAATAATAATAATAATAATAATAATAATAACAACAACAACAATAATAGCAATCAATAATAGTCAATAATAATAAAAAAACAAATAAAAAAAAATAAAAAAGTAATAAGTCAGGTAAAAAATAAAATAATCAGGAAATATTAGAAGGTAATAGTAAATAATAAAATTAATAATATAGAAGTAGGTAGCAGTAGTATTAATCATAATGGTTGTAAATATGGTAATATGAATAATTTTATTAATAATAGTACAATTAGTAGTTGCAATAATACTGATCATATTAAAAATGGTAATAATAATAATAGCCATATTAATAATAATGATCACAACGGTAACCACAATAATCATAACAATAGTTATAATGATCATAAAAAATAATAATAAATAATAATAAAAATAATACAAATAGTGGTAGTAATAGTAATAATAATGATAATAATAACAGTAATAATAAAATTAAAATAATAAAATTATAAATAATGCCATTATCGTTAATGGTAATACCACCACTGCTACTAGCTAAGATCAAAGTGTTGTATCTGTTCCGATGGATACTGCACCCCATAGACTAATATTGTCTTGGCCTTCGGGGCTTGATTTACGCCGGTTTATGGGTCTGTCCTGTGCAGTTCTAGGAGGTCCACCCTCCCAGGCTTCGCCTCCCCTCTTTGGGGAGGAGTAAGTTTATTGCTTACTGCCTGAGGCGCCCCTACCGGGGAATCCCGACGGGTCTGCCCAGGCAATTTTTAATAGCCAGAGTGCTCATCTCTCGGGCGCTGGCTTTTCAACCCCCACTTTCCCGACCCGACCTTGGGTCACATCTTACTTGTGGGAGTAAGATAAAAACTGGCCTTGTGCCTAACTCCTGGAGAGGAGTAAATCAATACTAAAACTAATAATAACAATAGTAGTAAAAGCCAGATGACGGTAACTATGGTAATATTAATATTATTGACAATAATAATAATAAAAGTGGTTATATTGTCATTGTTACTACTACAAACAATAATAATTATGATAATAATAGTAAAGAACATTAATATTAATAATAATAATAGTAATAATCTTGATAATAGTGCGGAAATAACAAATAATATTTAAAAATATTAACAATGATAATAATAATCAATAATAATAATCTATAATAGTAAGCAATAGTTGGATAAAAAATATAAGGGAATATTTTTAAATATTATTATTTGCCATTTCCGCACTATTATCGAGATTATTACTATTATTATTATTATTATTAATAATATTAATGTTCTTTACTATTATTATCATAATTATTATTGTTTGTAGCAGTAACAATGACAATATAACCACTTTTCTTATTATTATTGTCAATAATATTAATATTACCATAGTTACCGTCATCTGGCTTTTACTACCATTGTTATTATTAGTTTTAGTAGCAGTGGTAGCATTACCATTAACGATAATGGCATTATTTATAATTTTATTACTGTTATTATTATCATTATTATTACTACCACTATTTATATTATTTTTATTATTATTATTTTTTATTATCATTATCACTATTGTTATGATAATTGTGGTTACCATTGTGATCATTATTATTAATATGGCTATCATTTTTATTACCATTTTTAATATGATCAGTATTATTGCAACTACTAATTCTACTATTATTAATAAAATTATTCATATTACCATATTTACAACCATTATGATTAATACTACTGCTACCTACTTCTATATTATTCATTTTATTATTTACTATTACCTTCTAATATTTCCTAATTATTTTATTTTTACCTGACTGTTACTTAAAATTTTTTTTTTTTTATTAATTATTATTGATTCTTATTAATTGCTATTATTGTTGTTGTTATTTTATATATATATATATATATATATATATATATATATATATATATATATATTTGTATATATATATGTATATATTTATATATATATATATATTAACAAATGCGTAATTTTTTTTCATTAACTACTCCTATATTACCATCAAAACGGGTTACTATTATTTAAATCAATAATACAACAAAGTATTTTAAAATAATGTCGAGACAAAAAACTAATCTTTGAATACCTAATTTGCATAACTTTTTTAAACAGTTCATAATAAATTAGAATTTGTTATTATTCATTCATAATTTTGAGTTCTATTTTTTTCCATATATATGTAATAGTTTTGTCGATATTTACAGTAATTAATTAAAATGATTTAATAAAAAAAAAGATAAATTATTAAACCTTTCTTTAAATATTTGCTTATTAATTTTCAGGGGAGGTAATTTAAATTAAACTAACTACAAAGAGAGATATACAAGGCATAAGCAAAAGTTTAGAAAGGGGAAAGAGTGACTGACCGCTCCATCCCAGTAGCGACCGACACTACATTTTTTATTGTTTTTAAATTCAATGAATAAATTTTAAGTTAAAAAAAGCACACACACACGCTATAACTCATGCGAATTTGTTTCCTTTTTTCATTTCTTTACGGTCTGATTTAAAAGATAAATAAATTTGTTTCAAAATAACCAAAATGTTAATATCTAGTTATATGAATAAATATTAACATTTTGGTAATTTTGAAACAAATTTATTTATCTTTTAAATAAGACCGTAAAGAAATGAAAAAAAGGAAACCAATTCGCATTTTGGCCAAGATCAAAGATCTGTTCTGATGGATACTACACCCCATAGACCGGTATTGTCTTGGCCTTCGGGGCTTGATTTATGCCGGTCTATGAGTCTGTCCTGTGCAGTTCTAGGAGGTCCACCCTCCCAGGCTTTGCCTTCTCACCCTTTGAGAAGGGGTAGGTTTATTGCTAATCGCCTGAGGCGCCCCTACTGGGGAATGCCGACGGGGCTGCCCAGGCATTTTTTGTAGGCCAGAATGCTCACCTTCTCGGGCGCTGGCTTTTCAAATCCCACTTTCCGACTTTGTGTCACATCTTACCACTGTGGGAGGTAGATAAATAAATAGTTATATGAATAAATATTAATGTTTAACTATTTATGAATAAATGTGAAAGTTTGTGTCTTGCGTTTACAACAAACTTATGAATTAGATGTTTATTATTTAACATTTTGATTGGTTTCAAATATTTCAAGTAGCGAACTTTGTGAAGCAATAGCCAGCTGGCCAAACCACTAGTATATATATATATATATATATATATATATATATATATATATATGAAGAGTTTGAATGCAAAACGCGATAAACGCCATTTTCACAATCACAAACCTATCACTATGAACAGTGTTGAATTTCAACACTCAAACATACTCCAAAATCGTGTTTTTCTTAATATAATACCAATATATATTCTTTTTACGTTCAATCGAAACAAGCTTTTAGTCGGAGTTTAGATTTAATATATTCATCATTTAAGATCTCAATTGGATTCATCACGTTATGCATTCCAACTATTCATATATATATATATATATATATATATATATATATATATATATACATATACACATACATACATACATATATATACATATGGGAAATGAAAAAGGAAAAACCAAGAGATATTTTCTTTAATATATTCATCAATATTTCGTCTTTATTGTAAGACTTCCTCAGGATGATAATTTTAAGAAAAATGTCATGCAAGTACATCGAAATATTGGGTTGACATGTCATTTTTCTTAAAATTATCATCCTGAGGAAGTCTTACAATAAAGACGAAACGTTGATGAATATATAAAAAAAATATCTCTTGGTTTTTCCTCACGTCGGATTACTCTCATCCTTCCTTTCTCATATATATATATATATATATATATATATATATATATATTGCATGTCTACCCACTAACCTATCTCATCTGTAGCAAGGAATTGGTATTTTGGCAAATATCCAAAACAAGAAAAAAAAAAAAAAGAAAAACTAAACGACATATTTGCAGTCTACATTATTACCCAAGTGTAAGTAACATTATTATGATGTACACGAGAAAAATAATTACCACAGGAAACAATTAGTAATCTAATTATATATATATATATATATATATATATATATATATATATATATATATATATATATATATATATTTTTATTTATTTTATATGTACATCAATGTAATCCATGGACACGTGTTTCTGGCTCACAGCCCTCATCAGCATGGCTAACTTAGAGATCGAACCTTCGATATTGATGTCTTCAGTCCAGCGTTCTACCACTGGACCAAGACGCTCCGTCTAGAAATATGTACGATTTTTATCACCTAAATATTTAATGTATTTTTATGTAATTATTTTTATTGGTGATTGTAGCGTTCGTTGTTATTTTGCTTACTATTATTTCGATTGTCTCACTTTTCTAAGTATATATATATATATATATATATATATATATATATATATACTTCTTGGGATTTATATAGAAATATTTTTCATTATATTTTTAAATCTTTTCCATTTTTAAATCTCAACTGTTACATTTCACTCTTCCCCTTTTTTTCAAACCTTATTAAACCTCCCTTACACTAAATTTAAACAAACATACATAACACTCTAAGCAAATAACCCGTCCAAACGAGAGTGACACGTGACTTCACATTTCTGAAACAGGTGACAACATAAGCTGAAGAGAGCCGGATGGCTAACTCCTTCTGATTTTGAAACCGACGGTACTAGTGTTGTACTAATTTTTCTGTAGCAAAAAATAAATTATATATAAATTATATATATATATATATATATATAAGGCATATTCCAACAACGTTCGTAGAATCTAGTCAGTCTTTCTAGATATGCCGCCCTTCGCATAAATAGAACTTAAATGCTCTTCTTGGATGTGGTAATGGCCTAATGGTTACAGCGCTTGCTTACGGAGTCTAGGTTTACTCTGTGGCTGGGGTTCGAACCGTGCGACTGTCTGAGATTATCATCCCTGCACTGATGAGAGCGAAAGCTCGAAACGCTAGCGTATGTAGGTAAAAATAATTTAATATCATTTATTAAAAATTAATATTGTTATAAGCCCCTTTAATAAGATTAAAGTTGAGCCCTGTTCGGGGAAGTTAAAAATAGACTGACACGTAGCTATAAGGCATATTCCAACAACGTTGGTTGAATACTTTAGTCAGTCTTTCTGGATATGCCGCCCTTAACATAAATAGAACTTAAATTCCCTTCTTTAATGTGTTAATGTCGGGTGGCCTAATGGTTACAGCGCTTGCTTACGGAGTCTAGGTTTATTCTGTGGAAGGGGTTCGAACTGAGATTATCGTCTGAGATTAGCATCCTTGCACTGATGAGAGCGAAAGCTTGAAATGCTAGCGTATGTAGGTAAAAATAATTTAATATTATTTATTTAGATTAATATTGTTATAAGCCTCTTTAATAAGATTAAAATTGAGCCCTGTTCGGGGAAGTTAAAAATAGACTGACATGTAGCTATAATGCATATTCCAATAACGTTCGTTGAATACTCTAGTCAGTCTTTCTTGATATGCCGCCCTTCGCATAAATAGAACATAAATTCCCTTCTTGAATGTGATAATGTCCCATGGCCTAATGGTTACATTACAAAAATAAAGGCAAAAAGGTAAAGAGTCTTATGTTTAGATGAGAGCGTAGAGTCAGGGTGGACAATGTCCAAAAAATTTTCAAAGTTAAATGTTGCCGATAATATTTACAATTACATTGTCGGCTTTCCCTATCCTCTGATGAAAAGAGTTTATCTTTGAAAATCCATGGATTAAGGATTTGAAGCTCCTTGCTCTGAACTTTTGATGTTCTAATAAATATTGTATCTTTACAATTTTTTATTCTCATCTTTCATCTCTAATATATATATATATATATATATATATATATATATATATGCTAGCTGCAAGAATTGTTCTTTTTTTACCGGTTCAGAGTTTTGATTTACACTTTTATACAGTGCTCGATGTCTTCTCAAACAGAGCCTCATATACACAGAATGATAACAAATAGTGAATTCGATCACAACCTCAGTAATTAGACCGTCTAATGATAGTGTGCATGCGTGAAAAACATGTTATCTTATTATGGTCATTATTTTTAACACACAGCTGTTCAAGTCTATAAGTGTTTTCATCATGAAATACATAACACACGTACAAACGTGTTTCAGTTGAAGCTTTTCTGTTTTTCTAAAGCGTCACTGTTATATATAAAAACGAACCGGTAATACATGGTGTGATATCAGCCCTGGTCCAGCTATGCTGGCTTCCTTCGAATGAAGAAGTTTACAAGGCATATCAAATTCATAAGCTATCATCCCCAGCCGCATGTATATATCGGTCATGCGAAGACGACATACAGCGACTAGCATTCCCAGATGGTCAACCATCTGATACTGGCCAGACTCAATGTCGCTTAACTTCGGTGATCTAACGAGAACCGGCGTGTCAAAGCGATTATACCGTACATGTATGAATGTATGAATTACAAAAAATATCCATTAACGTTTTAAACAGGAAATGTTCAAATTGAATCAGCTTTTACATGATTTTAAATTTCTTATCTCTTTTTTTTATGCAGGAACCAAGTTGTCTGAATAAATTAGCTGAAACTTGTTGATTCATCTTTGATATTTTTTTTCTTTTAATTTACATGTTCAGCCATTAACATAGATAAGGGGAAAACTGAATGTAGAATGCATTTAACTCAGACAAACACACATATCATCTAGTATGTGTGAAATATATATACATATATATATATAGTACATGTATTGTATTAGTTTCTGTAGATGTAAATCCGTTGACATTTAAGTGTTTATAAAAAGTGCTCAATAACAAGTAGAGCTGTTCTTAAGTATACATTTTTATTTATGTAACCAATAATGTTTGTATAAATAAAAATTTATTCCTATCTTATATATAAAGTAGAGACAATTTTTCCCCTGCATCTTCTCAGAGAATAGGAAAATAATCACATGCATCACAGGCTACTAAACTCACCACTATACTACACTTATTCACTCGAGCGTGTTTTTAGTAAATTTGTTATTATTTTTTCCCAGCTAACACTAAACATTACATTTGGCCTAGCATCTACGACTTTCCGCCAAACCAACTCCATATAGGTGGTAGCAACAACTTTTCTCCCTAACAATTCTGTACTGTCACTCTACTCATTGACACCGGGAACTAATAAACACAGTTTAATTTTCACAAAAGACTCCGTTCTTATTTATTATTTGCCTGGTATTAATTTACTACATAATATAAAGCAATACGCAAAGACTTAATGACGCTCCCGTTCACTCCGATGATTTTCCGCGAATAACGAACACAGTTCCTGCAACATTTAATCATTCAACATGGCGGCTACAATTTCTTGATCGAATCGACTTTCTATTTAATTTAATAAGCGCCAAGATATTCGTACATCCCGATACATTTACATTTTCAAAATCATACACCTTTAACACGCATATTATAGAAAACTTACCCAAATCCATTTATTTCATCAACTACAAATGACCTAAACCGTATCATTGTTGAACTTTACATTTGGTCGGCAGAAGCTAAATCTTAACATAAAACGCATGCTAATAATCAAGCTTAGCTTAATTGGCCTATTTTCACATGTATTTTTAACTCGAAACCGTGGCGCAGTCGTTGTGAAGGCAGGTTTCATGATCGCCAGTTTTAGCGTTCGATCCCATTCTACTCTACCACTTTTTTCTTTTAAATTCAAAACATTCGCCAACACGGTAGAGGGGGGGGGGAGAAAGAACAATAGGCCGTTTCTTTTTTTTATTCAACATCATGCAATAGGTAGTACTTTCTCCCATGCAATGCCGGGCGACGGGTTCCGCTAGTATATATATATATGTAGTGTGTGTTAGAGTGAAATAAATTCCAGAAGGAAATCCGGATATGAGAGCTCAATGTAATAAACAGAGCAAGAATAAAATAAAGTAACACAGAATCACCGGTGCAATAATTTATTTCGACCTTCCGGCATTGTCAAACATCCAAGTGAGGTGATTACATTTTTGAAAATGAGAAATTCACACTCACCAATTCAATATACATATAGAGAGAGCGGCAACATATCTAATACATATTTAGAGAGAAGGTGGAATGAGTTATTTAAGACGTAAATTGAGGTAGAGGAGAGTGGAAACATATTTAGATATATATTTTAATAATATATATATATATATATATATATTATATATCAGCTGGCTTCGCAACGTTTGTTACTTAAAATACTTGAAGCATTAATTTAAAACAAACATTTCCTTCATAACTTTGTTGTACACACGAAACAAAATCTTTCTCATTTATTCATACAGACAGATAAACATTTCAGTAATTTCGAGACAAATTTATTTATCTTTTAAATGTGTTCGTAAAGAAAAGAAAAGAAAGAAATCAATTTGCCTTTTCACTTAGAATGTAGAAATAGATTGTAATTTGTTTAAAATTAAGTCATGTATAGGACCCAGCACCGGGGGTGCTTCTACAATATAGGACCCGGAGGCGTCTGCAGTATAGGGACCGGGAGGTGCTTCTGCAGTATAGGGACCGGGGGTGCTTCTACAATATAGGACCCAGAGGCTTCTGCAGAATAGGGACCAGGGGTGCTTCTGCACTATAGGGACTGGGGGTGCTTCTACAATATAGGACCCGGAGACTTCTGCAGTATGGTTCTTTGAGATGACCGAGGCGCCTCGGAAATTTGTTTTCTTTAACTAAAAATATTTCAATGTATGGGGGAGGGTAAAAGAAAAATGGGGGAAAATTTTTTTTTTCTTTTCAATTAAAAATATTTCTATGTATGGGGGAGGATGGAAAAAATTTTTCTTTGGGGGGGGGCAGAAAAATTTTCTTTTTTTTTTTTTAATTAAAAATATTTCTATGTATGTGGAGGGTAAAAAAAAAATGGGGGAGGGGGGTAAAAAAATTTTTATTTTTTTATTTTTTTTATTAAAAATATTTCTATGTATGAAGGAGTATACCAAAAAAAAAATGGGGGGGGGAGCAAAAAAATTTCTTTTTTTCTTTTTTTAACTAAAAATATTTCTATTTACGATATGAATTCACTACATGAATGAACACTATTTTGTTTTTCTGACACAACAGGGGCGCATTAATATGAGTTCTTAGGTATGCGAACTGGGCTGGAGATAGGTACATATATAGTATGTGCACCCTTGCAGAGATAGGTACATATATAGTATGTGCACCGGGGCGGCGATAGGTATATATATATATAGTATGTGCACCGGGGAGGCAATAGGTATGTATATAGTAGTGCATAGGGGTGGCGATAGGTACGTATATAGCATTCACACCAAGGCGGTGATAGGTACGTATTTAGCACGCGCACCGGGGCGGCGATAGGTACGTATTTAGCATTCGCACCGGGGCGGCGATATGTACGTATTTAGTATTTGCACTGGGACAGCGATAGGTACATATATAGTATCTGCACCGGGGTGGCGATACATACGTATATAGTATGGTCACTGCGGCGGCGATAGGGACGTATATAATATGAACACCGGGGCGGCGATAGGTACTATAATGTTCTCGCTTGTCAATTGTTATGTGAATCTATTAATATTCGGCTGGCGACATAATAGACACTTATACATACAATGCGAAGCGAGAACGTAGAATGAATAAGAAAGAGAGACATGGTTTGATGTTTACGCTTCCGAAACCTTCTTCTAAAGAGAGCGATCTTCGTCAGCATTCTGTTTATATATGCAAGAGAAATATACAAAGGGAGATAATTATACAATGTAAGTGAGGTAATTATGATACACGTCGTTGTCTCCAAATGCAAGACACTACAGGTACGTATATAGTATGAACACCGGGGTGGAGATAAGTACCTATATAGTATGTTCACCGGGGTGGAGATATGTACCTATATAGAAGGTGCAGACAGAGGTGGTACTTTTTTATAGAAATATGTCAGACTTTTGCCCTGGGTAACATAAGACGAATGGTGGGGAAGAAACAGCTTTCGCAAAAGACAAAATGAGAAAGTACCGGTGAAATGGGGTGACCAGGGAAGAGAAAAGTAGAAAGATAAAGAGACGGCTATAGAGGGAGAGAAATAGAAGTTTGAATACAAAGATGTTACAAACGCGATATTTCTTCAATTATATGTTTTTATGACCCCGAGCAACGCCGGGTAGCCCCGCTAGTTCCTTCTAAAGGAAAGAACATTTGAACACAAATGCTAAATATTTGTCCAGGAAATAAAACAATATTGCAAAACAGAACGAGTCGTTATATTAAACTCAAAACAATCGTTGAATTCAAAAACTATAATAAACAATAGTTAATTAATAAAATGTTCTTTTTCAAAACCAATATGCAAATTAGTTAATCTTGTGACTGCATAAGAAGTATATAAAAAAGATGCTGCTTCTATTGTGTAAATTTGAATTAACTTTAGCGTTCATTTCTATTTCTTGAGGCAGAAAGAGGCTCATTTTTAAACAGAGTCAGGAGGTATAAGGTCACACTCCAACTACTAGGATTCCAAAAATTCTGACTCAACTACGACTCTTTATTTTAAAGTTTTCCAATATTCAGACTCTTGATGATTCTTCCAAGATTAACAAATCAGACTCTCACTCCCACCATTCTTCCCAGTCACGCTCCCACCATTCTTCCCAGTCACACTCCCACCATTCTTCCCAGTCACACTCCCACTCCCACCATTCTTCCTAGTCACACTCCCACCATTCTTCCCATTCACACTCCCACCATTCTTCCCAGTCACACTCCCACCATTCTTCCCAGTCACACTCCCACCATTCTTCCCAGTCACACTCCCACCATTTTTCCCAGTCACACTCCCACCATTCTTCCCAGTCACACTCCCACCATTCTTCCCAGTCACACTTCCACCATTCTTCCCAGTCACACTCCCACTCCTTCCAAAACCTGACTTCCTCTGCGACCCTGCTTTCAATCCTGACCTTTCCACACAGTTTTTTTTAATATGATTCTTCTACATGTCCACCTTTTATTCGAAAGCTAAAACTATACAAAAAAAAAAGGTTTTATCTATGAATTATTTTTTCTAAAAAAAATTTTTTCTCTTGCAAACATACAATCTAAAATCAGAAACATGTATTTATAAGATGATTAAATTTAAAACAAAAGATTCCGACTTCAAGAACCACTGTTTCCTCTCACGAATCCTGAAGCACATAACTGCACAAACATGGAAACAAGAAAGCACACAATACGTACAAGTCGGCCTAGCAACATCTCCACATCACTACCACGTTGTCTGGCTAACCAAAAAGAAAAACTAGTAAACAAAAATCTTAACACATGCATGCATACTTTATCCAAACATTCAAACCCTACAAAAACAAACCTATTCACACACCGGCACAAACAAGTATGCCACACAATGGTTGATACACTTAGCCTTAACAGTTGGTTTGAAAATTTTGCAAAAAAATTAAACATCTTATGTAATCCTCTCTCTCACACGCACACTATATTATATTATATATATACTAGCGGGACCCGTGTAAATTACACAAAATGATTCTTCAGGTGTTGCAGAACAACGAAAAAATTCTAGAGGATTGTGTCTAATAAATAAAAGCGCTTTCGTGTCCGTCTGTCTGACTTTTTTCTCGATTTTATCGATCAACTAATTCCGATTTCGACGACTAAACCTTACTTTGTAAATGCTTTAGATTAAATTAAATTTGGCTCCAATTCAAGTAGCATACAAAGATTCGGAAGGTCGTTGTTTATGTAAGTGTGACACACAAAATAACACACGCTATCATATTAATATGTGTCTCCCCGGTCGTTCCCTCCCTACCTCCCTCTTCGATGTAGAAAAAGAAAATCTTAGAAGTTGGTTGGGATCGAACTATAAACCAGTCGGGCCGATATAAAAAACCAACGTAAAAATCCTACGTCGCTAACTGTTGCACCAAAGGGAGATATTTGAAAATATTACGAAAATTAGGTGACTTGAATGCTTTTCCAAATCTAGGTGCGGCACGTATGTGCGGAGCTTTTGATGTAAGCGTGACAGACGAACACACACGCTATCGTATTAATATATATATATAAAAGTGCAGATGATATTTGTTTGCAATTTTTAACCTGTGATTCTATGCTTTTAGTTTTGTTGTCAGTCTCGTCTACATGAAAACAGTGACTATATTTCCGTTTTTCTTTTTTAAACTAATTTATTATAGACAATTTTGAACCTCCATTAAACATCTTATGTAATCCTCTCTCTCACACGCACACTATATTATATTATATATATACTAGCGGGACCCGTGTAAATTACACAAAATGATTCTTCGAGTGTTGCAGAACAACGAAAAAATTCCAGAGGATTGTGTCTAATAAATAAAAGCGCTTTCGTGTCCGTCTGTCTGACTTTTTTCTCGATTTTATCGATTGACTAATTCCGATTTCGACGACTAAACCTTACTTTGTAAATGCTTTAGATTAAATTAAATTTGGCTCCAAGCATATTTGTGGACAAGACATGGAATTCGGCTTGGAATCTACACAAGGACAAATAATAAGATTTCAGACTTCCTCAGCGTCAGCAGGAGGATGGTAAAAAAGGTCAGAAAAGAATTGAAAGATTCAAGATTTGACTAGAAAGGAAACATCAGACAGAGAAATGCATGATCACAATTTGACACAGTCAGACCACTAGAGTTCATCACGGACGTTCCGCAGATCATCGACAATGAACTAAGCAAGTCAATGCATGACATCACAAAGGAGAAACACAGTTCTCTTTGGAATTCAGGCCAGAAGGACAAATAATGAGATTTCAAACTTCCTCAGCGTCAGCAGGAGGATGGTAAAAAAAGGTCAAAAGAATTGAAAGATTCAGGATTCGCCTATGAGGCGACATCAGAGAGAAAAATGCATGATAGATGATCTGACACGATCAGAATGCTTGAGATTGTCACTGAAGTTCCGCTGATCACCGAGAATGAAGTCAGCAAGTCAAGGCATGCTATTACAAACGCAGAAAGACATAGATGAATAGCTGGGGCTGGTGGCACATGAGCACATCTGCTGTTTCATACGGGATGAAGAAAGGACAATTTCTGTCAAAGACGATGCAAGAAAAGCAGCTGATCAACAAGTTGAAAGGCCCACTGGAGCCAGACATGCTGTGGTTCTTCGATGAGAACCAGAAGATCAACTTCCAGAACAACAGACAGCTCGCTGCCTCATTCAAAGACGTGTCCAGAGTCATACTGACAAAGTTTCCAGCGACAACCATGCTCTTCGGGGTTGTCAACAGCAAAGGTGGAGTTGCATTATGTTACATTTATGTAACATAATGCAACTCCACCTGAGGGTCTCAGGTCGAACACTGTTGACTACATCTGTGTTCTGATTGAGGTAGTGAAACCCTTGATCGATCACGTTTGGTTTGGTTTGTTTTACGGCATATACACCATCAATGGGTTATTTAATGCTGAATAAAGTTGTCAAATATAATTCTATGCGTAGGATAATTATTTATATTCCTAGAATGAATTGCTCTCAGAATACTTTGCATTCAGAATACATTGCCTTCAGTGCTTTGTCATAGCCGTCAGAAGACACAGACCTGGTTCTCGGAGAACTTCATTAACCACACTTCACCTGTCATCTGGCCTCCCAGCTCGTCTAACTGCACCCAATCGACTTATTTTCGTGGGGTGTGGTGGAACAAGACACCAACAGATCCAGCTGCAACACGAAGGGGCCAGGATTACCAGAGCCTTTGTGAGCCTATGTTGAGAGACAATAACAAGACCTGCGGCTGGTTCCGATGCCGCCTCAACTACAGCCAAAGGCTGATTGATTGAGTTAAATCGATAGAACAAATCATAAAGAAAAGCTTACCAAAGTTCGATGAATAAATTCCAAAAAAGTGACGCTACTGTGTTACATTTTCCTAGATAGTCACTCACTATATAACCATCTCAGCATGACCCCTTTTCTTCTGGTGGCAGCATTCATTCTCAGTTCCCAGATAATAAAATCTAAATTGTATTTATTTTACATCGCCCAATGCATTCTCTATAATTGGTTTGCCCTGACAATTCATGCTTATTTCGATTGTGTTTAGGAACTTTTAATGTTAGTAGCTATGTCTGTTATTTTCACCCCCTTTCATGTATCATTTTTTATTATGTCCCTCTTACGTTTGTATTTCACTCACTCACTATCCAGACTTATTGTCTATGTTCCCTTTGACAAGAGGTTCGACGCTGTCTGGCTGGCCTTATGTTAACTGCCCAGTGATCACGATTGTGGCGATAGACTGTGTCCATTTGCCACTGTTTACGGTCTTGCTTGATGGTTTCTTCTTGCCATGTCTTCACAAGGGCACCCGATTTTCTTTTTGCTGTCCAGTCTTAGGTCTCTGCAAGTGCTGATATACCCCTTGCTTCTTTCAACATGCCCGAACCAGTGAAAACAGTTTGCCCTTATTAAGACAAAGTTTAGGGATGACCATAGTAGTCTTGTAAACAAATATTGGTCGCACCTCGTATATCTAAATGAATAAATGCGAAATTTTTTTATTTTTTTTATTTGTCACTCCTAAATTACCATCAAAATGGATTACTCATATTTCAATCTATAATACAACATAGTATTTTGAAATACTGTATATATAGTACAGACGAAAGATCCAAACACAGTCATTTAAATGCCTAATTTGTATAACTATTTCTTAATCAGTTCATAATAGATTAATGTTTGGTATTATTCATTTATAATTTTATTGTCATATTTTGTCTATATATGCAATAGTTTCGTCAATATTAACAGTAATTAATCAAAGAGATTTACTAAAAGAAATGAATAACCTACTAAAAACGTTTCTTAAATTAAACTAACATCGCTTGCTAGAATTCTTACCAACAAGTATAAGAAGAGAAAAGGAGAGAGAGAGGATGGCTGGCTGGCTCCCTCTTCTCCTTTTCTTTCTTCCATTAAGGACGCCATATTTTGTTAAATTGTTTTTACATTCAATGATCGATTTGATTCGACAAAACATCTCGCATCTGTGTCTAAATGTTCCTTTCCAGCCATTAGTAGGGGACTGACTTGATTTTCAACTACTAAATTATAATTTAAAGAAGAGTCCCCCATACACAATCGCTCAGGCGAATTGAGTCCTTTCTTTTGATTTCATTATTTTCTTATTTAAAAGATAAATACATTTGCATAAAATTTACAAAAACGTTAATGTTTGTCTATTTATACGAATAAATGTGGAAATTTTTAATCTCGTGTTTACAATAAACTTATGAATAAAATGTTTATTATTTAAAATTTTGGTTTCAAGTATTTCAGGTAGCAATATTTGAAAAGAATATTTCAAGTATCATATTTGGAAAGAATCTTTCCAAATATGATCTAAGGTTAAGATCGGATTCTAACTCTGCCTGATGAGATCTCAGTTTATAACAGCTGTTGATTGATAACATCGACATGCCAGTGTCGCAGATTTTGTACATGTCTGTGTAAATAAAAATAATCATATATAAAAGCTCTATTTGATATTGAGCACTTTTTATAAACCCGGTTGAAATTCTTTGGATTACTACCCTGTCGATGTTTTACCTGGAGATTATATATATATATATATATATATATATATATATATATATATATATATATATAAAGATGACTATGACATCTTTTTATGTGAAAAAGGCTTTCATTATATATATGTAAATTCGAATAAATTAGCAGATGTTCCCAGCAAGTGTTTCACTCAACTAGGATTGTTTCCATGATGAACCTAGTCTAGTGAAAACCAGGTAAGAATCCATAATACAAAATAACATTTTGAAATATAGTATATATAGTACAGACGAAAGACTCAGTGACCGTTATTTGAATGCCTAATTTGCATAACTATTTTTTAAACAGTTCATAATAAATGAATGTTTAGTGTTATTTATTTGTAATTTTATTGTCATATCTTTCCTATATATACACACACACAATATTTTCGTCGATATTTATATAGTACAAATGAACGATTTAAAGACAGTTCTTTGAATGCCTAATTTGCATAACTATTTTTTAAACAGTTCATAATAAATTAACGTTTAGTGTTATTCATTTGTAATTTTATTGTCATATCTCTCCTATATATACACACACACAATATTTTCGTCAATATGTACAGTATTTAATTTAAGTGATTTCTAAGAATATTTTCTGATTACTTTTCAATTTAAATCAAACTAAGTAGAAAGAAAGGACGGGGCAAAGCAAGAGTTCAGATAGAAGAAAGGGCGACTGACTGCTTGTTGCTCTCTCACACACTCTCCCTCTCTTCTTTTTCATTTCTTTACGGTTTTATTTAAAAGATAAAGTAACAAACTTTGCGAAGTGATAGCGATCTGGCAAAGCATGAAGGGAAGAAGAATTTTATCGTTCATGATTAAAAGTTAATCAAGAAAAAAAAGCCAGCCGACCAGGTTCGCCCTCTTTTAAAGTGTGTATCGAGGGATTTTTAAAAAACGAGGGATTTAAAAAAAACGAGGTGAAAAGAGAGAACAGAAGATAAAATAGCGTTATTTTATATGTACAATGGAGGATGAATCTTAGAGAGTGATCACATCTTGTCCCAATGGACATTCCCTTTGCTTACAAAAGGAGGGACGTTTAAGACGAACATGGATCGCCTCCAAGATTTTTAGACGGTATAATGAGTGAGCATGACTGAGAATGGTGAAGAAGTCCATACTAAAATTCCTAGCGCACGGCGGGTTTTAAGTAAATGGTCTGTAATGGAAGACCCGTATGTGTTATTTTGAACGTCCATTGACCGGAAGGTTCCATTTTTTATATAACCAAGTCAAATTTTTTTTTTTAATTGATCAGCAGTATGCATTGTTTTAAGGTAAGTGGATGGATAGAATGATAAATAGGTAGACAGATCGGATAGGTAGGTAAATAGAAAGAAAAAATAGATATGTAAATTTTTGTATTTTTACTACTGAATCACCTCTTACAAAAGCCAAAGAGCCACTTGAGGGTAAAGGCTAATGAGACTGAAATGATTGTCAGCTCAAAGATCAAACTGTAGTATCTGTTCCGATGGATACTACACCCTATAGACCGGTATCGTCTTGGCCTTCGGGTCTTGATCCCGCCGGTCTGTTGGTTTGTCCTGTGCAGTTCTAGGAGGTCCACCCTCCCAGGCTTTGCTTCCCCTCTTTGGGGTGGAGTAAGTTTATCGCTTACTTGCCTGAGGCGCCCCTAACTAAGAATGCCGACGGGGCTGCCCAGGCATTTTTTGTAGGCCAGAGTGCTCATCTTCTCAGGCGCTGGCTTTTCAAATCCCACTTTAGCGACCTTGTGTCACATCTTACCACTGTGGGAGGAAGATAAATCAACAAAAAAAATTAAAAATTAAAAAATAACGGTTAATGAGACTGAAATAATTGTCAGCTCAAAGATGAGGAAAACTATGGGAGTACTAACATTGATCAATGGTATGAATTTTTGACAAGAATTTGTTGGCATTGGATTTGAAAGCAACCAAGTTGTAATCATCAGGGAAGCAGTCCCATGGTAATGTGTTCCACAGACAGGAGGTCCTTGCAAGGAAGCTCTGTCCATGAAAATTCCACCTGACGCTAAGCACATAGAGGGAGAAAGGAAAGTATTTTTTCGATATGGTAGAAAACAAGTTTCTGTTGCAAATGTCTTACAAGGATGAGCTAAACACTGGAACTTAGTTGAGCACCGTAGATATGTACATAGGTAGGTATGTAAGTAGCTATATAAAAAGATGATAGGTAGATTTTTTTTAATACTGATGAATTTTTGACAGATGGAATTTGACAAAGAGCAGCCACCAATAAACCAAAGTAGTTTGGAAAGCATCCAACTCTCCTGAAAATTGGAAAATGCGGGCATGTGATCTTCATAAAACTTGGCAGCCAATCAGAAAACACCTTAGTATGCATAGCTTTAAAACTCTCTCTCTCTCTCTCAATAATATTTACTTATTTTTTGTCTACCACATTCTCAGTGCACATAGGTAGAGAGAGCCCTTGACCATGAAGATATGTTTGAAATGATCATATGACCTTCCACATGTATTTGTTCTAAGTGGATCGTGCAAAACACGCCTCACTCTCTCCGCAAAGTAAGCGCTGACTGTTCAAAACACAATGTGTGCCACATGACAAACCTAGCTGGTCGCAAATGTTTTTCCAAAATTAATTGCTCTACCAAGAGTTAAGAGTCAAGTCTATCTTACTATTTCATCTGTAGCTTGAGGGGGGGACATATGGATTCATACCTGCCCCATGTGTAGCAGTGACAGTTATGCAATAGCCCAGACAGAACTCTAACACGACAGATCCTTTAACCATTGCACCGCTGCCACATTGTAAATATAAACTAAAAAAAATAGAAATTATTTTTAGATATTTTATTTCACTCATATTTAGCAGTTTTTAAAGACCACAACTATTGTTCTATACTCCTGAAAAAAAAGGTGTGTGTGTGTGTAATATATATATATATATATATATATATATATATATACATACACACACACACACTTTTTTTTTCATATTTTTTTCCAAATATAATCTACGGTTAAGATCGGATTTTAACTCTGCCTGATGAGATCTCAGTTTATAACAGCTGTTGATCGATAATATCGACATGCCAGTGTCGCAGATTTTGTACATATCTGTGTAATAAAAATAATCATATATGAAAGCTCTATTTGATATTGAGCACTTTTTATAAGCCCGGTTGAAATTCTTTGGATTACTATCCTGTGGATGTTTACCATGCCTGGATTATTATTATTATATATATATATATATATATATATCATACACTAGAGAATACCCGTCTCAGGACAGGTATAAGCAATAAATATAGCATTAGTTTTAAATTTTCATATTTATTTTTCTTATGGTATGGTTTCGCTGGCACCCCACTAAATGGTAAAGTTTACAAAAAAAAATTGCACCTATGTTACATACCATGTTGCTAGAATACATATTCCATATAGACGGGTCAATATACTGCCAGAGTATCCCTATCTCTAAAGAAATTGCAACATTTTGTTTTTTGGTGGTTTTATGTTAGGCTGGGTCTAGAGTCTACAACATACTAAAAGTTGGACAAGATTGGAGTATGGGAAAGTTTCAAATTTCGAATATGACTTGTTTTGGTTTACAAGTCATTTTCCATTTACATGTTAAGCACTAACTTGGTAAGGTTTCATGATAAATCAATAAATCTTGGTTTTTACTTGTTGTCAGGGTTACAAGTGATGGCAAATAAACCCTCATACCATATAACCCCCATTACATCCACATTGGTACCCGTACCCCTAAACCCTTTATTGCACTCACTCAGGTTCAGAAACAAGTATATGCGTGATTATTTTTATATGGATACCAGTGGTGAATAATTACTTTCTTTGATTAATCGAGCTCCTTACCTCCGTATATATACAGTATTAGGACTGTGATGAGACCGTGGTGCTTCAAGAAAAGGGTGTTGCAGGTGTCAACCATGCAAGTATCGAAAGAGGTGTCAAAGTCATTGTTGAAGCCGGAACTAGTGTTCACATGAACAAAAAGGACATTGCTTTAGCCTCGAAAAAGGATTCTTCTGCTCGGCCAGTAAAAAGGGGCGCTCGTGTTTCTCTGGGACGATATGACAGTAAACCGCATTGCTTTTTCTGTGGAACTGATACTACGAAAAAGATTATAAACGAAAAAGTGGGGGAAAGATTTGCTATGTGAAGACTGATGCATTTGCTCAAGCTATCCTTGGTTCATTGCAAAACAAGAGGGGATGAGTGGGCCACTGCTGTTCAAGGTCGGATCGAATATTTTGGTGGTGATCTTCATGCTGCAGACTGTGTGTATCACTAGTTATATAATGTTAACCTCCTTACTATGTTTCTTAAATGGGAGAATACTTACGAGGTAGTAAATAAACGGCATATGGAAATCAGTACCTCAAAGAAAAGCTGATAAGTCGATATGGAAACTCTTTATTTGTGACCAAAGGCCGTTGTGGTGTCGCAAACATTGTGACATTTAGGGGAAAAATCTGTGACATTCTTCGTGAATACTACAATTTACCTCTGACAGATGATAAGGAAGCACAAAAACGAACAATTCTGAAAACCGCAGCGAAACTTATCAAAGCGTTCTTTCATTTCAACCATACTACTCCCAGCTGGTAAGGCATGATGCACTTCATGCATAAGGAGTGCGAATATATAGGACTCAAGATCATAAAGACAGTATATGGACAAAATTCTGTTGTAAACATGATGAGCGGAAAGGCAGGGCAACAAGTATTTCGTGGTCACCTGCTGATGGATCAGTGTCTCACACGTCAGATTGTTGCTAAAATCTTGGAGGATGAACCTGATTTTCAGGACGAAGTAGAGGAACTTGAGCGGCTGTATATGTTGATGGAGACTGGTGAATGTGACTTGAAGTCATTTTTGGAATCAGATTCCATCGGAAGGATTTACAATTGTCTAACTCTGATAAGGGATGAACTGGTAAGGGCCTCCAAAACCAGTAATCTATGGATAAACTATCAGCACATGCTAGGAATTGCTAGGGCACTTGTTGCAGCTGATCGAATGGAGTCTTGGGAACTGCGTCTTAGTGCCGTCTTCACTTGCCTGCCAATATTCGCAGCCACTGGTCATCCAAATTATCTGAAGGAGGCTCGTCTATATCTATGCCTTGAAAGATGACAACCCTACAGTACTTTAAAAGTTCCTGTTTGGGTTTCACGTAATCAGACGCAGTAGCCAATACTAAGCTTTCCTTGGCTCCAATCTTGTCATCGAGCAAACACTAATGCACTCATTCAAAAGCCACGGTAGGCTTACACAGGGTAGTGGGATGTCTGAGCACCAGAGAACAGTTTGGGCCATGTCGTCCGCTTACAACCTTGCCATGCAATAACTTACCACACAAAGTTACAAAACAAGCGAACAACATAAGGAGTTATCTGCCTCTCGGGTGAAAAGAGATGAGACAGACATCGGTAAAGTTGCAGAGCAACTAGACAGCTTTAAGCCATTTTCAAGCAATGAGATGTTATGCAATATTATCACAGGGATTACTGCTAACGAGGATGTCAATGTTCAGGACTTTTTCGAAATTGGAAAAGACATTGTACAGAAGATGGATGGACAATAAGTTTTCTCCTACTCTCACAAATGAAGTTTGAAAGCAAATACTCTAGCATCGAGCAAGAATGTCAAAGTTTCTGCAGATTGTACATTGACCCAGTACTTTTATTCCAGAGTTTTCTCGTGGTCTCACAGATGGGTGATCTAAGGCTGGATGATCTCATGTCCTATGAACTCTGTTTCTACCCGATGTCTTTGTTTAAAGGATGCCGCATGTTATGTCAATCAGACAAACCACAGCTGGCAGCAGTTCTCAGAAATTATGTTGAAACAAAATCGGACAGTGCTGTGACACAAACCGTTCCAGTCACAGAGCACAATGTACTAGACGGAGGATCTCTTCTTCACCGTTTAAAATGGAACGAGGGGAAAACCTACAGCTCGATTGCAAATGATTATGCCTCATTTACTTTTGAACACAATGGGAGAACAACTGTCGTGTTTAATGGTTATGAAGTTTAACCAAGTATAAAGGACTGTACTCATCAGTGGCAAACTCGAAAGCTGAATGCAAGAAATGTGAACATTACCGAGGTAACAAAATTTGGTGGGGAAAAATAGGACTTCTTGTCAAATGTGACAAACAAGCAAGCGCTGATCCAGATGTTCATGGAAAGAATGTGGCAAAAAGGCTATGACGTTATTCAAGCGGAAGGAGATGCCGATGTTAAGATTGCAAAGGCAGCCATCAATATGTCTGCTTTCAAATCAACCACCCTCATTGGAGAAGACACGAACCTTCTCTTGCTGTACCGTGCATATGTTTCTAAATGCACTGCATTTTATTTTTGCTCTGACAAGGCGAAATCCTACATCTACAATATCAAGGTTCTCAAGCAGGTGCTTGACGAAGCAGTTTGTAATGATCTGTTGTTCCTGCATGCCTTTACGGGATGCGATTCAGTGTACAGGGTATTCAGAATAGGAAAGATGTTGGGGTACCAACGAATTGTCAAGAGAGAAAAGACAATGACAGACTGTTCAAAAGCATTTTCTCTACCAAAGCAAAGCCAGGATGTTGTGGAAACCAATGGTTGTAAGGCAATGGTAGCTTTGTTCAATGCGGTTATGAAAAATATCCCTGGCATCTATTAGATACAATATGCTCTGCAAGAGAGTTAAGATGTTCGTCACGTCAGAACGACTCCCACTAACGCCCTCTGCCTGTAAATTTCATTCTTTGCAGACTTACTATCAGATTATGGAGTCGATGGGATGTAGTGATGAAATGGTGCCATCTGAGTGGGGTGGAAGATGGAAGGGAGCAAACTTGTTTCAGTGATGACGGATAAAAGCCCTGCTCCAGATGCACTGATTCAGATAATTCATTGCAACTGTTCAGAAGTATGCCAAGACGGAAATTGTGACAATATGAAAAATGATCCAGTGGAATATGATGATGAGGAGTGAAAAGTTTTGAAAAAGCACTGTGACATAAGTGAATCAGGGTGGATACAACAAGGGTAATGGGTGTAAGGGTACCCATTGATATTGCATAAGGGTTTATTTGGCATCACTAGTAACTCTTTCATGAGAAAGATTGACACTGAAAACTTGGGTAAAAATCTAAGATTTATTGATTTATCATGAAAACTGACCGAGTTAGTGCTTCACATGTAAATGGAAAATGATTTGTAAACCAAAACAAGTCATATTCGAAATTTGACACTTCGCATACTTGGTTCTTGTCCAATTTTAGTATCTTGTAGACTAGACCCGACCTAGCACAAAACCACAAAAAAAAACAAATGTTGCGATTTTTTGGAGGTCAATCAGTAAATTGACCTGTCTAATAATAATTTCAATAGTTTAGGATTTTACCAGTCACGTGTACATACCGATCCTTTAAAATAATGTATTGCTTAATGTAATTCAAAATTTGATGTAGAGCAATTACTTTCCTTGTTAATTTTTTTGTATGTAGGGCACATTTTTCCATTGTCTTTACTTTGACTTTTGTTTTGAGATGAAACTACATTAGATAACATAATTGTAACAATTTTACTTCAATATTTCAATAACCCATTATATCAAGAACTAACATATCCGTCCTAGGACCGCTAAAATGAATTCCCTGAATAGAACAGTTTTGCACCACTTTTATGTCCCCTTACAAAGATTAAAATCAACATATAATGCTACTAAACTGGAATTCTTATTCTAATTTTGATCAAAATTCATTACATGATTTTTATTCTCGAAAATTACTCAAACTTAAGGGTTCTCAAGAAATTGAAATTTAGTGAATCTTGTTTAATTGGTGTCTAATGACTATAGATCAAATTTAATGCAAATCTGAAATATTTGAATTTTCAAATGTGAGGTTGTGCCTCTATTATGTCCCCTAAAACCTTTTAAAATACTCAAAAGAAACTGAAATTTGGAGAATATTTATTAATTGATGTCTAATACCTATTGTTAAAATTTCATAAACATCGAAGGAATCTAAATTTTAATGAAGGATTTCCACCCACATCTTTACCCCCTTTTGCATAAAACTAAATATATCTCACATCACGCAGTCTTATGCCTAGCAGTTGTGTTCCAAAATCTATAATGAACGGTTAATTAATTTTGGATTGAATGCTAGATAGAGAACTATGCAAACATATGCACATAGCTAACTTTATATAACGAGATATTGATCAAAATTTCATTATGAGAGTTTTTATCTATTGTACATATTTTCTACCTACTTGATTTTATACTTGTATTTTTTTTTTTAATTTGGTAAAATTAGGGTAAAAAATGTGTGCCCTGAGTTTGAAAAGAGGACTTGATCATCAAAAATGTTGAACTGCTCGGTTTTTCAAAAACTACCATATCAAGAACTATGAGAGGATAAGAAAACCTCCCGCGATTGAAGTGATTACGGCTAAACTTCTGAACTTACTGACAGGCACTTAAATGCATTGCGGGAAGAAATCATTGAACTCTTTGGGCGGTGACGGTGGCTAAGTGGTTAACGACATGGACTGACAACCTGGATGTGCCAAGTTTGAATCCAGTTCGTTCCACAAAAACACTTTCACTTAGGATGTTGGCAACTTTCACGTGGTCCCTGCTGTAAGTACTCAATGTCTTTCTAAAAAAATTCAAACCAGAAAGATATCGAAGAAACCAATGTCAAATCATCTGATTCATACGAAATTAATGAATTCATCTCTCTCTCTCTCTCTCTCTCTCTCTCTCTCTCTCTCTCTCTCTCTCTCCATTTAACGTCACTTTTCCCTTGTCAAGGGGTCAGATGTTTTTTTATATTTCACAAGCTCACTTTCCAGTCCTCATGCTTCAGCGGGTCAACTGTCTCTAAATTCCACTGTACGGTCTTGTCCAATCACTTGCTTTAAAGTTTTCCTTGGCCGGCCAACCTTCCTGCAATTCAGGACATCCATACTTTTGCAACAGTTTATTGAGAAGGTTGAACGCTCTACATGACCGTACCAGTGTAACTGATTCAAATCAATTCAATTGAACAAGCATGCTTCAGTTGCCATGTAGGAAAAGGCTGATAGAAATTTACACATAATAGGATATGGTGGCCAAGCTCATGTGCAATTTTGCATTGAATTGCTGTTTCCTTTTTAGGGGCAACCCATTAATATGTATGGATACGAAAATGAAGATTTAATCTTACCTCTGTCAATGCGTGAAGTTGGCCTTCATGAACACATACACCCATGAATCTGCAACAAGAAATGGAAATAAGTTTCATTATTTTCTGTTTCTGTGTTAAAAGATGATGAAACAAAAGGTGTTTAATCTCAACAAACTCATAAAGTTGTTCACCTAACCCTAACCTTCATACACTTTCCAGATAATCCTGGAGATTTCAAATGCGTCCGTCCATCAGATTTGCGGAGTTGGTAGGTATAAGGGTCGACTCAGACTCATAGGATTAAAAAAATATCCGATTCAGACATTTTATTTTAAAGTCTTCCAATATTCTATTGATTCTTAAGAGATAAAAAAATTTGACTGACTTGTATCATTCCTCAGAGTCCAACTGACTGACTCCTAAAACCTCCGACTCCGCAACCCTGATAACAATGCATATTTTGTTTTATCTTTCAGCCTTCTATTTTCTATCAAACTTCACAAAATTCAGCAAATAATAATAATTCACAAATTTTATTTTTGCTACTTCAAGATTTTCATGCTTATGTCATTTTTTTCTTTTCTTATTTTCATTCCCTTCCAAACCCCAAATCCAATTCTGTCCTTCCCCTCTTATTCCAAATTCCCCTTTATTTTCCTTCTGGTGTTTCCCCCATTCCTCTTTCCAATCTTCCATTCACAGAATTGCTTTGCCAACTCTTTTACTCTGCAAACAACTGAAAAACAAAGAGACTGGATATCGGAAAATCTTGTTTTCTCTCTTGTTGCCAATCATCTGTGCCGTATTGATCAGTAAAAAAACATTCGAAAATTTAATTAGGCAGTTCCAATCTCTAAAATTCACAGCCACCCCTAACCACCAGGACTCATTCATCCAAACTCACTACCAACCTCAAAAGTACCTTCTCTACAGCCACTGCCAGTACTCTTTTGGGTTCAATGGAGCATATCCGAGACTCTATAGTCGTTTTAACTGACCTACACCATTGATTGGCCTCGTCTGCTAAATTCCACCACCGCTGCCGCCGCTGCTGCCATAGTAAGGAAGCGTTACTTACAGTCAGTTTCAGCTGCCAATCGATGACAATCGGATTCAAGAGAATTCCAATTTTACCCAGTTCCGCTTCACCCTCTTCTCACTCTCTGTTTATGAGCCATAACGGTAGAGCACTCAGTCGACACAATGAACGGAGAAAAACTGAGGAAGCATAAACCTCAGCCATTTTATTTTCTGTCAATAATGGGCGCAGGGGAAAAGTGTTCACAAGATTTCCAAAAAATATTCTGTTGGTTGGTCGACTTATTTGTTTGACGTTATATCAACCTTTTTTGAGGTCATTTAATGCCGAAAAATGTTCAATGGATATTATTTTTTTTCTTTAGTTTATTTGGTGAATGTATTTTTTTGTGAAATGAGGTTCCTTGACAAATACACACATAGGCCCCCGAGACACTTGACAAGGGGGGTGATATCCCTGAAATATTGTGAAATTCCGGCATCACATAAAACCATATGATCCAGGAGAGCTAGAAGCAAGTATAATATTAATATTAATAATAATAATAATAATAATAGTAACAAACCGCACGTGCGTGGTCCCCCTTTGTATGTGACTCGATGTGGCGAGTGTAAAATGCAATAAATTTGGGCAATTTGGGGCATTTTTGACTCCCCTTTGACCCCCTGGGGGCGCAAACCAGAATTTTTCTGAGGTCAAGGATGCTCATTTTATATCCAGAACAATTGCCTCTACATTTTGGTCAAGTTTCAGAAAAATTGAATGGATGGATCAAACCTTATGGGAGAAAAGGCTAATTTTTTGCAATCTTTCCCATGCACCATATCACTCACTAAAAATAAGAGAAATTACATATTACAAAGATTGCTGACTACTGTACAAGCGGTCATGTTTCAATTCTCATCTTAAACACTCACGTCTAGCCACACTGAGTAGACGTGATATGTTGGTCTACTCTATTGTTATTTTTTTTGTTTTTTCGACTTTGTCTCCCCCCCCCCCCCCCCCATATTGAAATGGTTTTTAGTGCTGAACTTGGCTTCAATCTTTGGTTCCTCTTATTCCTTTATTTTCGTTCTAAAACTTTCACAACAAAAACTTGACTGGTTACCACCACTGCAACATATTTTTCTTTCTTCCAACGTGCGCGCTAACACAAAACGGAATTTCCATGAAGAGAAAGTTATTTCCAAGAATCGATATAATTCTGAGAAATCAAAGAAAGGATCGCTAAAACAAAACTCAAGAGTGAAAGCGTTGTAAATGTCAGGGTTAGGGTTTAAAAAAATGATTCTAAATTAATGTAATGTTTATCATATAAATTTATTTACTTTAAATCTAAATAAAATATAATTTAATGAAAAACTATATTTACATGTATAAAATAATACGATAAATGTCTGTAGTAGTTCGAAACAGCAACAGATTAGCCTTTACCGAGTTTCGATAATCGCTCACAAAACGAAAATTAAGCAAAATACTGATAGAACATTACATTTTCCCACGATTGGTGACATTTATTGGATGTGTTTCTAACACTATTTTGTTTATTTTTCGATTTGTGTGTGTATATATATATATATATATATATATACACACACACACACACACACATACGAGGCCGTGCACTCTGAGTGAGTTTAATAACAAGCAGTACTACTAGCTTCATTGCGAGATTCAACACAGTTTGTTGTTGTATATCACTATTCGCTGCTCGTTGTAAAATACCCGCCGACTTGGTATTTACAAAGTTAAATTCTTCCTTAATTCTAAGCTAAATTGTGGTGGCCAACGGGAAATGCTTTTGACTGTGAATCAGTGGCGATTTGTGATCGAAGTTCGCGCCCGCCGACCGTCGGAAATTAGCTTCCTGAAACGGATCAAAAGCTGAATAAGCAGAAGTTGGCACTCCTGTTTAATCATACATGTATAAAAGAAAGAATGCTGCCCAATTATACAAATATATATAATATTTATAAATAAATATTACATTATTAATACCTACAGATGCTAGCGTTTCAAGCTTATTGCTCTCATCAGTGATGGAAAGTAACAATTTCAGTCGCCATATCCACTCGGCCAACAGAAACGTAATTAAGGGAAATCAAGATCTATATGTACCTAGAAACGGGCACAGATAGAAGACTAGTCGAGAGTGTCCTACGAACGTATTCGGAACTTTGCATCAAAATTCAAATATTAACAAAATGAACAAAACCAATACTTTTCAAAAGTGCTCAATACATGTTAGAGCTTTTTATATTAAAATAAACAGAGTTTGAGTATCCGACAATTGTTTCAGAACCTCTTCAGGGATATACTCTATATATAGAGTATATCCCTGAAGAGGAGTCGAAGAGGTTCTGAAATAATTGTAAGATACTCAAACTATGTTTATTTTAATATATGACAAATCTATTTCAATTTCGATTGTTCAATGCAAGGTGTACTCGATAAAAACATGTTTATTTTTCTTTCCTTAAGCCAGGCTTTTCAAACATTAAAATCTTATCAGAGGAATTACATGGATAAGTTGGCAGAGGAATCCATCTATCTATGTAATTCCTCTGATGATAAGATTTTAATCTTTGAAAAGCCTGGTTAAAGGACAGAAAAAATAAACATGTTTCTTTATCGAGTACACCTTGCATTGAACAATCGAAGACAAAATAGATTTGTCATCCGCACATCTTTATGTCTCCTCCTTCATTTAAAAAGTATGAACTTTTAAAATCTATATATATATATATATATATAGTGGAGGCTTGTTTACTAATAAATAATGCTGAAAAGACTAGAACCTATACTCACATGAGAGATGGGTCTGTGCGTTTGCTAACTTCTTTTATGCTATAAGACATAGGAACTTGTGATTTTGTAGATGAGTGTTCTAATTTTGCGCCATTTCTACACACTTTTTCATCCATACATAAACTTGAAAAATTATTTAAAAGATTGAAATTACAATGCATGTCTTTTGTATTTATACGTGTTTGAAGTAGAGTTGCGGAGTCAGGGGCTTTGGAAGGATCCGGACTCATAAGAATGCTCGGAGTCGGAGTCAAACTTTTTTAATCTGTGAAGAATAAACAGACAGTCTATCAGAAGACTTGAAAATAAGGAGTCGGAGTTGGATATTTTGGAATTCTAGGAATCAGAGTCAAAACTTATACCTTACGACTTCGCAACCCTTGTTTTACGAGCATTCCAGAAAATTCAAAAATTAGTTTTCAGATTGAATTTAGAAGAAACACGACGATTCAGTATGATGACAAAAGTTAACAGCAGCAGTGGCAGCAGCTCTGACTCTTCCTTCTACAGCTTTCTCCAACCTACATCAACAATGACAGTTATCACCAACATCACCACAGCTATGACAGCTCTGACTCTTCCTTCTACAGCTTTCTCTAACCTACATCAACAATGACAGTTATCACCAACATCACCACAGCTATGACATTTCCTTCTACCACTAGCAGTCGTCAACCGATCCTGTCATAAGCATCATCTCCTGCGGGCTACAACATGGTAGTCTTTAAATTTAATGTTAACAAATACTTATCATAAACTGTCCTCTTCAGTCATCAAATTTTATTCATTCGATTCATCATTTTCAATCTTCTCATAATATTCATCATCATTCAACTGTCAATCTATCTCATTAATTTTTATCCTCGAGTGACTTTTAGCCTTGGTCAGTGGTGACTCATTAGTAAAAAGAAGATGTTATAATTAGCCCCAAATAAATAGGATGAATAAAATCTGTGTTCGACAAAATTTACTTGAATGTTCTGGAATATTCTCGAGAATTTTTTTTTTTTTTCATTGTGAAAAATCAAATAGTTCAGGGAAGTCAGAAAACGTCTGACACCTGAACAAAAGAAAAGTGACGTTAAATAATAATATTAATGATAATAATAATAATAATAATAATAATAATATGTACGACATTGAGATTTAAGTAGATAATAGGTTATTACATCTTGCACAAAAAAACAAAACAAATGTGCAATGGGTTAACTGTCTTAAATAGTCGTATTATGCAAGGTAGCGGAATCGGAGGTTTTCCTAGGAGTCTGCTTGGAGTCGAAGTCAGATTTTTTAATCTCGGAAGATCCAACAGACAGTCTGAATATTGGAAGACTTTAAAATAAGGAGTCGGAGTCAGATATTTTTGGGGATTGTAGGAGTCGTAATTTTTGGAATCCCATGAGTCGGAGTTGGATCTGATTGATACCTTCGACTATGCAACCCTGGTATTATGCACAAAGAGGTAATTTATTTCCGTTCTTTTTTAAATTTTTATTTTAGCTTCAAAAAGAAATGTTAGTATTATACTCAAGTTGCAAGAAAATATGGTAATATATTCTCTTTCGGCAGAATATATTGCAATGAGAGGTTAGAATGTCACACAATGTATTTCGCATAAAAACATTAAAGCAACACATGATAAAAATGTCTGAAAAGAAAACAGAAAAAATATGTCCTTAAAAACTAGACCATCTGAGATAACCTTCAATAAAAAGGTAATTGTGACATTTGCCTTCTAACCATAGTATTTTATACTGCAGACCACTTCATGGTTGGTTGTTTTTGTTTCACGACATATCAACCCATTTAGGGTTATTTAATTTCGAATCTGGTAATTTTGGTGAAGGCTTTTATGCTTCAAGTTCCTTATATGTTCAAGCATCCATTCATTCAGTTTAAGTATTTATTCATGGTGTTTGGTTGAGTAAAGGGGAGGGGGGTAAAAGGAGGGGGGAGAAAGAGGGGAGAGGGGAGGGAGGGAAATTGTTTTTTGTTTTGAATTTTGCAGAACATGATTGAGTTTTGCAAAGGAAAAAAGAATAAAACATCAATGTTTGGTGCATTTTGAGTCAGGAAGACAGCCTGATTTGGTGGTGCCAGTAGGTTCTATTTGACCCATAGATGGGGCCCTTACAGGTACTACTAATCTGAGCCAGAGTGGACCTGGGAGCAATGGCAACTATGGGGCAACTCTACATTCCCCACAGCTCCCAAATGGAGGCCTCACCACTAGATATCTTTTAAGGTTATACCCAGAACCAGGCCACTTCATGGCACAACTGAGAAGCACGACTGGAGGCCTATTGACAAATGTTTGATTTTTTTAAGGAAATTAAGTCAACTATGTATTATTTGGTTCATTCAGGTCTCATCTTGGTTGTTATGTTCACAACGTTTCGGCCGATATAACCTCCAACCTTCTTCAGGTGGATCTCGTCAAACCCAGAAAATTATACAGAATTCTGAACTGACCACAGAGGTGTATTGTTCTTATTCCGCCAGCCATTTTTCAAAAAATTTTATTCTTAATATCACCTATAGTAAGGATTGAACCTTCAACCTCCAGAAGACTGTCAATTAGAACTGATTGTTACTTAAAACCTTTATCCGTTTCGCCATGTATCCATAAATAAAGTGTTCAGCTCAAAATTCCATATAGATTCCCGTGTTTGATAAGACGCACCTAAAGGTTAGAGGTTACATCGAGATGTAAGGATAAAACTCAAGATGAGAATAGTAGTCCAAATAATTCAAATTATTTTTGAATCCTCATCTCAAAAATTCTGAAACGTAAGTCAACGTCAACTATAATTGAAAATGCAAAATAAAATTCTAACCCATATGCGAAGATAAGATAAGATTTGTTGAAATAAACGAAAATACAGATAAAATTATAAATAAAAATTACAAATAAAATTCATATAATAAGGATCGATAAACAATGCAAGTTAAAAAAAATCCAAATTAACAAATACTGGTGATAAAAATATAAATAAAAATGTTACCAAATAAAATATTAGTAAGGTATATATTATTTATATATATCAATTTCAAAAGATAGATATATATAAAATTATTTTCTGCTATCTGACGACAGTTCAGATCTGCCTACCTTTACTTCCGGTCCTATAATCCATAAATATTTAGTAATCTCACATTTGAACTCTCTCAAACACTTTTTGTCTTTCAGCCGAGAATTGTTCTTTTTTACTACAAATATCATCCGATAATCAAAACTAGCTAACTAACCCTACCTGCCCATTATAAATATCTTCTTTTTTTAACAGTTCACCCCAAACAAAGCAGGCCACCACTGTAGACGTAAGGGGCTACTGAGAAAAAGGGTGAATCATTTTTTTTTCTTTTAACATTCAATTTCTTTCCTTGAGATTTCAGCTATTTTAATCATTACCATTCATTGTATGATCTCAGTTTTTCACTTTTATTAAAATTTCTCTTTCTTCCAGGGTTTTCAGAACTGTTCACACTGCCTTTAAAATGAATGGTATTATAGTGAGTATCTGCATGATCCATATTCTTTTCTGTTCACTCGCAAGTTCCATGTATTTTTTTAGTTATAATCTTTACCCTTTGGGGCGCCGAGACGGCAAAATCTAAGATTTGGCAACTTATTATGTCCGTTCTTCTTGCTTGGATGAGTTTGTGTGTTTGAACCCCCATAATATGATTTTCATTTTCTAATATTGTCGCTTGTTTGTGTCTGTACCCTTTATATGCATGCAAAAATTGCAGACGTTTGCATACATCCCAGTGGATTGCCTTTTCCACACAGTCATGTCTGTTTTTGTATTCAATTTGAGTTACTTTGCTGCATTCACTTATTATGTGATTTACCGTTTTGTCTCTTTGTTCACAATCTACATTTTACTGTTTTCGTTTTATTTTTACATAGTTCAGCTCAAACAAGGCAGGCCGCCACTGTAGACGTAAGGGGCTACTGAGAATTAGGGAGAAGGTTTGTTTTTTCGTTTGTTTGTTTTTTTTTTGGGGGGGGACCTTTTACTAGACATCCTAATCACATCTTTGTTTCGTTTAATACTTATCAGTTTTCCACAACAAAAATGCGTATTTAAATTTATTCATCTTTCAACACATCTTATCTTCACATATGGGTCAGAATTTTATTGTATATATTGTATATAGTTGACGCAATTTCCTTAAAAAAATCTCTGAAAATCAAACATTTGTCAAAGTCTCGCGCCGTGCTTCTCAGCTGCGCCATGAAGTGGCATGTAGTATAGAACGCCATGCCTTCAACTTCAACCCAAATAGTTTCTGCAAGACTGATGCAATTTTAATGAATAGCAATAATTAAGTGTTTGTGTTATTTAACCAAATTGCTTCTTCTAATTAAAAATAGTTTTTAATTAATTGGTATTTCTCAAAACATTTGTTATTTGAATCAAATATTAATTTGAAATCAGAATAAAAGACTTTTAGCAGGAAAGTTAATACATTGATTTTATGGAAGTCTATTCTGTTATGTTTAAAAAATCATCATCATCATTTTCAGATTAACGTCCGTTTTACGTGCTGGCATGTGTTTGACGGCTTTTAGAAATTGATTTCCAAACAAACCTATCGCTGGCCAGGTCTTTATTTATCTCTCTTTCTCTCAAGTCCATTTCTACTACGCCCTCCCAAGTTTTCCTTAGCCATTCTCTGTGAACTAAACCTGCTACCTTAACTGTTCTACATCTACTGACCCAAGAACTCTCATCCATTCTTTCAACGAGGCCATGCCATTGAAGTTAACTGTTCTGCACACATCTCCCTATACTCTCCAGATTTAATCTTCCTCTGAGGTCATCTGATCTAAGCCTGTATTTAAGACTCACATTACACATCCATCGTATCATTCTCATATCATTTCTCTTTGTGCAACGAATGTCCTGAACCCTCACTGGCCAGGTTTCACTTCCATACATCATCACACTGCGTACACATGCCTGATAGACTCTTCTCTTAGTCAACAGTGGTAACGCTCTGCTGGTTAGTAATGGCAGAAGTTCCCTGAACTGATTCTATCCAATCCTAACTCTTGCAATCACACTAGCGCCTGCTCCAACCTGTGCTCTAATGGTGTCACCAAGATAAAACTTGTGGACAATCTCAATAGCTTTGCCATCGAGATATACTTTCTTCACATCAGAGTTCTCATCCATCTCCATTGTGTTACACTCTTCGCACACGTAGTGGATATTCTCTCTCAACCTACTAGTACTTTTTGTGTACCTAATGTTTAAAGTATAACAAAAATAATTCTCATGATAATGAAAACGCTAAAATAAATAAAGTCTTTGACATCGTACTATTTCAAACTACAAGTTAAAATATAAAACGTTCCTTCCTAATAGTGTTAAATAGTAAAGGGTGTTAGGGTTAGGGCTAAATAGTAAAGGGGTGTCAGCTTCAGCAGAGACATACTTATTTGATGATCTAAATTTGTTGGGGAAACGTTAGTATTTAAACAGGAAGTAAAGACCAGACGTACCTGGCCTTGTGAAGGGGGGGGGGGAGGATTGTCTCATTTTGGAACACTAGCTAAAGGACATCAAGTTGCCCAATCGCATCTGCTGGATAGAGGAAGCGCAGAAGCAGTCAACTGAAGACATGGATTAAAGCTTTCGTGTGCCTGTTTTACAAGTACTTAAATGGATTGTGCTCTGATGAGCTTGCTGCTCTGGTACCCCCACAACGTAAATTCACTAGACCAACCCGACAATCTGCCAAATCTCATCCATTCACTGTGGAGGTCCATAGATGCCTAAGAGCTTTCTACTCCAAAAGCTTCTTTCCTTGTGCTGCTCGACTCTGGAACTCCCTCCAGGAATGAAAAATGTTCTCAGACAGCCGCTAGTAGATTCGAACAAATTCTTATTACCCCCACTTCATATTAAACTAGGATTGGTAGAACAGTTTGTGAAGGCCTTAGATTTTGGAGAAGCTTTTCAAGAAATTCGTCTCATGTTTCCAAAGCTATCAAAGGCTAAGATCAAAGGTGGTATATTTGTTGGACCCCAAGTAAATGCAAGTCGGAGAAACTGGAAAGAGCGATGAAAAAAGTTTAAAAAGAAGCTTGGTGCACATTTCGTGATGTAGTTCGTGGATTCTTAGGAAATCACAAGGATCCTAATTACAAACAACTAGTATCAAAGCTTATAGAGAACTTCAGGAAACCGGGTTGTTGTATGTGCTTAAAGGTTCATTTTTTGCATTCTCATCCAGATTTCTTTCCGAAAACTTGGGTGATGTCAGTGAAGAACATGGTGAGAGATTTCATCAGGACATCGCAACAATGGAAAGAAGATATCAATGACGATGGGATACTGCTATGATGGGAGATTATATATGGTCGCTTGTCAGAAAAAATGAAAGTGTGCACTTTAGAAAATCTCGATCGTCAAAGCACTTCTAATCTTAAGAAAAGAGCTATCAAAGCATTTACATTGCAAAGTTGTATGGTTTGTTTTGTTCTAACTAACATTGTATTTACTAAATATCATTCAATATATGACAAAAGTACTAAATGCTGTGTAATTATCTTTACAACATACTGCTGTAGAGAAATGTTGTATATAAAACACGAAAATATTAAATTAAGAAAAAAATTTAAAAACTATCGATGTTATGCCAAAACGAATGTGATTTTTGAATTCAGTAGCAAAAAAATACATAAAAACATTTAAAAATACAAATAAACAAAACATGTGTTGCATTTTGTTATCTAGCACCAATATTTAAAGAGGAGACAAGACCGTTCAAAAGGTACAAATGAAGTTTTATAACCGAGCATACAAAAAAACCGATGTAAATTCAAAATGGCTGACCCAGAATGGTTCCCACACTAGAACCCAAGGGCGATCACGCAGTCATACTTAGTTACAGGTTAGGGGCAATAACTCAATATTCATTAGTTACCTATCTGGCACACAGTAAAGGCCGAGACAGGAAGTAAAGTGTCGTACAAAGCTTCCCTTCCCCTTAAGAAATATGCTCTGTCCTGGGTTTTGGAACGAATTGGCTTTGTGAGCCATCTGAAGACTCATAGGCTTTTTTTTTAATAGTAATGGGTCACCATTTATCAAGGCTAAAAGTCACTTGAGGATAAACATTAATGAGATTGTCAGTTGAATGCTGAACTATATTATGAGAGGTTTGAAAATGATGGACAGAAAGGGCAAAATTTTATTACGTAAGAGGACGGCTTGACAAGTATTTTATATTGGACTCAAAAGCTACCATGTTGTAGCCTGCAAGAAAGCAGTCCCACGGCAATGTGTTCTACAGATGGGAAGTTCTTGAAAAGAGAAACTTTGTTCACGGAAACTCCACTTGTTTTTCTTTTTTTTCATGGAAACTCTGCTTGGTTTTAAGTACACAGAGTAAGAAAGTAAAGTTTTTTTGCAGTGCCAGTAGAAAGTCGAGTTCTTGCTATGAATGTTTTATAGGAGGGTGGGGAACCGAGGATTGGAGCTCAGTCGAGCACCTACCACCGAAATAGTGATAGAGTAAAGAAAGACTAGCAATGTCTCTTCCGTGGGAAAGAGGCTGTAAGGAGAAGAGATCATTCACCATTAGGACAATAGACTTTACATTTTTTTTTCTTGTGTTAAGGAACTTAGGTTTCTTTGAGTAAAAGCTAAAATGGAGGTTCTCGGAAATGAAGGAACTTTCACTGCATTGGAATCACATAAAAACACGGAGACGAGATTATGTCAAATTTTACCAGATTATGGATTTTTCTCTTTAATTATATTTTAACAACGGATCAAATACGATAATCAAATAAGAAGAAAAAGAAATTAATTCTTATTCCGACTATTAAGAATTTGAATGACGAATCGGCGACATACTGATACGATGACATCACTCAAATAGAATATTTTTGCTTCACCTCTCACTCACCCCCGGGGATGAGGAGTGGAGGAGGGCACGTAGATAAAAAGAACAAAGCATCTGCCAAAGAAACAAAGAAACAACAAAGCCACCGAGACTTATAGGATATACAAAAGAACAAGAAAGGATAATCTTTAGATATATCTATTAAATTTGCGTGACAGACCAACGAAAATGCTATTCCAAACTGTAGTATGACAGACCAAGGAAAATGCTATTTCAAACTGTAGCATGACAGACCAAGGAAAATGCTATTTCAAACTTGAGCATGACAGACCAAGGAAAATGCTATTTCAAACTTGAGCATGACAGACCAAGGAAAATGCTATTTCAAACTTGAGCATGACAGACCAAGGAAAATGCTATTGCAAACTTGAGCATGACAGACCAAGGAAAATGCTATTGCAAACTTGAGCATGACAGACCAAGGAAAATGCTATTTCAAACTTGAGCATAACAAACCAAGGAACATGCTATTTCAGACTTGAGCATGACAGACCAAGGAAAATGCTATTTCAAACTTGAGCATGACAGACCAACGAAAATGCTATTTCAAACTTGAGCATGACAGACCAACGAAAATGCTATTTCAGACTTGAGCATGACAGACCAAGGAAAATGCTATTTCAAACTTGAGCATGACAGACCAACGAAAATGCTATTTCAGACTTGAGCATGACAGAACAAAGAAAATGCTATTTCAGACTTGAGCATGACAGAACAAGGAAAATGCTATTTCAAACTGTAGCATGACAGACCAAGGAAAATGCTATTTCAAACTGTAGCATGACAGACCAAGGAAAATGCTATTTCAAACTTGAGCATGACAGACCAACGAAAATGCTATTTCAAATTTAACTGTGACAGACTGACTGAAGGACAGAACCTAATATGGAGATGTTTGGATGCATTTAAAATAAGATGCATCCATGCAATCTGCACATTTAACAATGAAAATGCTATTTTAAATTGAAACGTGACCGATTGACCGACCGTTTTAGAGTTATGAGGATGTATTTCAAAACTGATCCTGAAGCAATCCTGCTTCATTCTTCATAAATAATCGTTTAAGAATAGATGAATTATTAACAGCAAAGAAAAAGCTAAGAGAATCAGAGCATAAGCAAAGGCAACGACTGCAACAACAGAGAAAAGACGACAAAAATGCGAAACAGTGGCAACGGAAACAAATGGTCGAAAAGTCTTGTGGATATGTTTTCAAAAGATTTCTAACAGTTGAATCAACTTCAGGATAAAGTTTTTTTACATCTACAGTTTGTAAAATGATCAATTACTAGCAGGACCAGGTGGAAATTCCATGGTGCTTTCTACATCAATCAGTATAATTTACTACAAATAATAACATTCCTTTTGAAATAATAAATGTCTTTCAGGGTCAATCTTTTTTTTTTTAATCACAGTTTCTTCTTTCATAAATATAATTGTCAGCTAAATATTCTTTAAATAAATGAACCGAATATGTCTCTTCTTTATTTATTTAAAATTGTAGCAATTTAATTCTTTTTAAACAATAAATATTCTGTTTTTTTACTGTAAAAATAATTATCAGCTAGGTATTTTTCAAATCAATAAAACGGATGAAACTTTTTTAAATGTATTTATTTTAATTGTCGTCACATAGACGAAAACAGTACAATTTGATTTTGGAACAATTCATTTTAAAATAGGTAAAGTCAGAATTGTTTATCTTAGCGACATCAGATTAATCACCACCTTTTTTGATCAGACGATCTCATTTTTTAAATGTGTGTGAAAGGTGATAACGTAAGTATGAACATAAAATGTCTTGGTGCATTATTATAAAGATAATAATGTGTCATTCTTGTATATTCCATTTCCGAGTTGCTTTATTTGTGCTATAAAAATTAATTATAGATCAACAAGTGTCGACAGAAGTTGTCACATGCATCTTGCAGCATCGTAGCTATATAAGTACCTCGCTGCCGTTGCTTTAAGTCAGGGGCGGGCAACCTCCAACCCGTGGGCCACATTCGGCCCGCGAAGGATTAGCATCCGGTCCGGCACGCCACCCTGCTATGCTTTATTATTGCAATCCGGCCCGCGGACCTCCCAGTAAAACTCATATCATTTTGTGACAGACGTAAAAGTAGGTTTCAATTAAGATTTACAGTGGAATAAAAATGTATAAACATCAACGAGCGATGATGCATGTATATTTCATTTTTCTTTAACTATTAATTTCAAATGCTTGGCCTGAGATAAAAATAGAAAAAGAGAAAGAGAGAGGCAAAGAGGAAACGAGAGACGAGGAAAGGGCATGAAACAGAGAACTTATCTGAGGTGTGTCAAAACGAATGCTGGATCAACTTGCTACTTCCCCCGTCATTATCTTTTATGATTCCAAAATGGCTCTTCGTCAGCGCCTTTTATAACATTACATACAGAAGTCTCTTGAGAAAAAATATCAGATTTGTCGAGTGTTCAATGCCATTTTTGTACAATTTATTCATGTAAACAAAATATAGTAATTCTGAGATTTCGGTTTTCACTCCGGCCCACGATCTCCTTCCAAAAGTCTAAGTGGCCCTCACTCTGAAAAGGTGGCCCACCCCTGTACTGTAAGTAGACATAACTGGGTGGCCTGACTAACTGTTTGTTATCTGATACCAGTCACTGTGCAAATGATCGACACATGCAAAGTTGACCTGGACTGAGGACACCCATACATTACTGACAGACAGAACAAAGTTTTGTTTATATAAAGCATACACAATAGCTTTTTTTTTTATGGGCCACTGCTTATCATGTCCTGGAGGCCACACGAGAATAAGGGTTAATGAGATTGTCAGTTGAACGACGAACAACACTATGAGAGGATTGGGAACGATGTGTGGAATGGACAAAGTTTGATTATTTACAAACGACATTGAATATTTCAATTAATTTTTTTATTCAATAAAGAATCACTGTCCAGTTTCTTATGTGATATATTTCAGGACAGTGTTGATTCCCTTTTCCAGGTGACTATATGAGCAAGAATGCCCCATGTGATCAGCTGTATTCTAATTTCATGGATCACTTACTATACTTCTGCCTATTTTAAAATTCTAAAATGACCTGCTTAAACTATTATAGCTTACTATTTCTCTCCCAACCCGCTTATATTCTCTCACATGTTTAGTTCATTCTCTAAAATTATCTTTGTTGTTGACCTCCTCTCCTGATCAGAGGACAAAAAAGATTTTAGATTCCTCAGAACCTGTCAGTTCTGAGATGACTCGAGATCAGTTGTTACAGGTTATGTCTCCCTGGCCCATGGCAAAACAAATTATAATATTATTTTATATATATATATGTATATATATATATATATATATATATAAAATGAAAATAATATAGAGAGAAACTAAACATATTAAAAAAATAAATGAGTACGGATTGTAATTTAGACTTTTCCTGTCTAGAATACTACCACTTTTTTATACGAGCACTGAAGATAGTCTCCCCCAAAAATAAATGCTCTGAACACTTGAAACATTATATATCTCTTGGTGGTAGGCCGAAACGATTGCATGCTGCAAATAAAAAATTCATTTTGGGGTGAGAATTTGTTCCCTAGATTTGATGTGGTTTTAATTTTACAGCTCTAGTAACGCACTATTGAGCTACTATAAAACTTTGTGTTATATTTAATATAAACAAATTTAAGTTTATATATATTAGATATCAATTAAGCAAGATTCCCTGAATTTCAATTTCTTTCTAAGACTCCTTAAACTTAAGCCAAAATTTTAGTAATTTTTCTAGAATCAAAATCATTTAATGGAGTTTGATCAAAATTTAAATAAGGATTCTATACATTAGGTTTAGTAACATTATATATTGAGTCTAATCTTCATAAGGAGACAGAAAAGTAGTGCAAAACTGTTCTGTTAGGGGGAATTATTTTACTCGTCTTGAGACTGGTATTTTTCTAATATATATTTATACGCTCAGAACGTAATCAAATTCTTAACGGTGAAACAATCAAAATTTTGCATCTTGCATGCTCTTAGCACGTAATCACGCTCTCATGTAACATCTCAATATTATAGACGCTTATTTTAAGTTGTAAATTACTGGCCGTTATAATAATAAAAAATAATCAACAGTAAAGACATTTTTATGAAATCACAATTAACACCGTTTGAAGATGATTTGACGAATCAAATTGAAAGTACTCACAAAAAAGGAAAGAAAATGGAACAAGAAACACATGGAACTTACATACAGCAATTTGACCGAAACACTAAATAGACCATTCAGAAAATTGAAAAAATAAAAAAAGTCTCATCAAGCAAAAACACTCAGTGTTATTTAATAATGTTTGCCTAAATATATAATATAATATATATATATATATATATATATATATATATATATCGTTGAAGACCACGGAGTTCTCCCTCTTTATGATCTTTCTGGTCAGTTTCTCGACTCTGCGAGCGATTTGTCGGGTTTCTGGTATCAATTGATGGATCATGGCGCCTAATGTTGTCTTGGGCCATTAGGCGCCATGATCCATCAATTGATACCAGAAACCCGACAAATCGCTCGCAGAGTCGAGAAACTGACCAGAAAGATCATAAAGAGGGAGAACTCTGTGGTCTTCAACGACATGTGTCTAACAAACGACTGCCGAAATATACATATATATATATATATATATATATATATATTGTGTGTATTTAGGCAGCATATTTTCATTTAGGCAAACATTATTAAATAACAGAGTGTTTTTGCTTGATAAGACTTTTTACAGCAATTTGACCGAAACACTAAATGGACCATTTGGAAAATTGAAAAAAAAAAAATCTTATCAAGAAAAAACACTCGGCGTTATTTAATGTTTGCCTGAATGAAAATATGCTGCCTAAATACACACAATATATATATATATATAGTATCTCTGAGATGTGAGGGAAAAAAACGAAGACAGTGCTCGATTATGGTGGTAAGAGCATAATATTTATTTATAAATATACAGGTCTAGTGTATTAAAGAAACCAGGATTTCATAAGGAGACTATCTAGTTTACAGAAAAAAAAACAGATATGAAGAGTTATCCTGATGTACAGGGACTGACGATTAGAAAGTCCATATTTCATGTCTGTTTTTTCTCTAAGCTAAACTCCATGTATATATAATCTGAATAATTCAATAAAGAAAAAATAATTTGGTTTAAAAAAAAACAAGCGAAACAAAAAGAAAGCTAAAAGATTCCTGGGCAACGCTGGATAGGTACAACTGGTTTGAAATATAGCAGCTGTAAACAAAGTTATAACACTGACCGACTGACTGGAGAAGACATCAATAATGATATTTTTAGAATTTCGTCTGTGATGCAAATGCATCAAATGTATTCTTAGGCTTGTTCTTTACTTCTAATTTCATTGTTTCCCCAGACAATCAAAAATATATACCATGATATTTATAAATTTAAATGGTCATCGTCCGCTTTAAAAATATTGTTTTTTCTCCGATTGGGTCACCACTTATCAAGGCCAAGAGCCACTCGAGGATAAGGATTAATAGGATGAAATGATTGCCAGCCGAAAGATGAGGAACACTATGGGAGTACTAAAATTGATCAATGAACTAAATCTGATTATTTATGAGACGGTTCATGACAAGTATTTCTTGACATTGGAGTTGTAATCTGCAGGGAAGAAGTCCAACGGTAATGTGTTCCACAGATGTGGATCACTTGCAAAGGACATCTGTTCATTCCGCCTGACGTTAGGCACACGGAAGAAAAAGAAAAGTATTTTTCAGTTGTGGTAACAAAAAGAATTCTTGCTGTGAATGTCTTACAAAAGGGAAGAAGAGATTGGATCTTAGTCAATCACCTTGCATGGAAATAATGATAGAGTAGAGAGAGACTAGAAACGTCGCTTCCGTGAAAAAAGAGAAATCACTCCACTGACCGATTATTTAAGGGTTAATGCACTACGTACTTTCGTTATATCTTCCTATCGGCAGTCCAACCATTCCTAACAATGACTGCCATCATCATCACTATCGTCACAGCAGCTACAGCAGCTCGTTTCTAAATAACAAACGAACCGTAGCTCAAGGCAGCTATCATCATCATCAGCAGCAGCAGCACCCTTCTAAAGTAGAACCCTTCTTTGTTGGTAAGGAAAGTGGCAACATGGCAGTGTCAGAACTACTCAGCTAACAGGGTTATAGTAAAAATCCGATAGAAGTAGGGATCCATTGTCCTCTGGTTATCTATGCCACTGCATGTGGTAAACAGACGTGACAAACGCGGAACCATAAATCAATTGAGCGAGAGTGACAAAATTACTTCTGCGTCATTTCTCTGTTTATTCTTTTTCTTTTTTTCTTTTAACATAGTTCACCCCAAACAAGGCAGGCCACCACTGTAGACGTAAGGGGGCTACTGAGAAAAAAAGAAATGGGGAGAAGGTTGGGGGGGGGGGGGGTCAACCTAAATTGGGATCAGCGCAGCGAGATGTCTGTTTACATTAGTTTTAAATTTCTGCATGTCAGTACTGTTGGGGAAACCGGGGGCAGGAAGGGAGTTCCAGAGGCCAGCAGCACAAGCAAAGAAGCTATCTGAGTAGAAGGCTCTCCGGCATCTGGGGACGTATACAGTGAATGAATGGGATTTAGTTGATTGTCGAGTTGGTCTAGTGAATTTACGTCGAAGGGGCACCAGAGTAGCCAAACCTTCCCAGACTTTGCATGCAACCGCTGAGTTTAGCTGCTCTCGGTGCCGAGGGTAAAAACCTGCAATCTTGCAGGTTAATTAATAGCTGCGATCAACGAGGAGGACTTCCTGCAGACCAGACAATCCTGAGGCATGATCTTGGTGAGCTCTATGCAGAAGTCCGACTCGCTATACAGCAACAGCAACACAGTTCAAATCCTATCGGATCTACTTGATTCAATTACGCACTGATGCCCTTGGGTTTTTTATTTTTTGTTGTTGAGATCCACCACCTCGTCAGGAAATTGCAATTCACCAAGATATACAATGCTGTAAATTTCTGAAAAAGGTCAACTAAATCCCCTTTTAAATTCCTCCCATTATTACAGCTACCTGGGAGGTGGCTGTGGTGAAGTGGATAATGACATTGTGTGCCAAGTTCGGGTCCAGTCAGTCCGTAGCTCCACTCTCACTTATGGATGTTGGCAACCTTAACATAGTCCCTTCTGTAAGTACCTGATTCGGAAGGAATCAAGGAAACCAATGCCAATAACAGAATTGGCTAAATAAAAAAAGAACTTCATGCAGACCAATCTTGAGGTGCAATCTTCATCAGCTCTATGCAGAAGTCTGACTCGCTTAACAACAACAACAAAAGCTGCAGAGTTCAAATCCTACTGGATCTACTTCATTCAATTATGCACTGATGCCCTTGTGTAAACATGCATTATGATGCATGTTTAGTTATTGTGCATGCATGCTACAAAATGGTGCATGTATGCATACTACAAAATGGTGCATGTATGCATGCATACTACAAACGACAGACCTGTAATGGGGAAAAAATATCTTGCTCAAAACTACAACTGACAACAAAATCCAACTTTAAATGTTTCTCATTGCCACAAAAGCAAGCTTACCAATAATACATTTACTTAGCATATAGAGGCCACATCTGACCCTAAAAGTCATAATATATCACTCATATCTATTGAATAGAAACACTTTACTTTAAAAGCATAGTACTGCTAAGTAATATATAATATTAGCTGTAGCTATCCGGCGTTGCCCGGGATGCAGTGAAATCATTTTAGTTTTTAATTTTTATCTAGAAGAAATACATTTTAAATTGTAAGGTAGACAACTCTTATTATATTCTTCAATTTAAAATAAGATGAGAAAAATATGCCATACCATGCTGATTCATACGAATTTACTTTACTTTTTAAAGTTACCAGGAAAAAGAGAAGAGAAAGAAGCTGAGGATGTTGCCATCCAATGAGCAAACTACAATGTGTCAACAAGAGAGACGAGCAGCTGTTTCTGCTGACAAGAAAACAACAGACAATCTGTGTGAAGTGAAGAAATCTCACACACTATGCTACATTAGATTTGATTCAGTTTTATTTGTGTTTTATGGCATATAAACACTTTAGTGGGTTATTTAATGCCGAAAATAATTTTTAAAAATAGAGTGAGAGTGACAACGTTGAATCTGCGCCATTCTTTTGTGTGTTCTGGACCAAACCTTCTCCGATTTTGTCCCATCCTATGCACCTCTCAACCTCGATTGCTTTGAGTCCATCGATGCTTTTATAAACAACTTGGCCCTCTGACGAGAGGCTGACATTTTAAGTGAAGTGTTGTCACACTTGTTAATGGTGGCTGTAGGAACACGGTTGGCCTTTAATGTGGGGAAATCCAGCTCCAAGAAAGGGACGCCCATCCTTGTACCACATGTTTCTGTGTATATGTGTTTATGTTTATGTGTGGTTTTTTATGTATTACTAACTACCTATCTAGTGTTGCCCGGGATTAGACAACAAAAAAATGACTGACTTGTTTACGAAGAAACAGAAATTAATTTTGGTGACTTTAATATCATCATCAAATTATTTGTAAGTTGTAACTGCATTCAACCAGGATGGGCTGAGCCGGCTCAAAATGAGTTCACTGCATCCTGTGTCAAAATTATTTTGTGAAATAGGAATTTTTAAAAAAGTTTGTTTAAGTAGTTGATGCTAAATGTGTAATTAATGTTGAGGCAAGTATGTCCGCTGGAACCATTCTAATGAGATTGGAAACAGTGATAGCATATTTAGTCAACAAACACTCGTTTAAACATCTTTATATATAAAGTTATCTTGTCAGTTTGTTAGTCCGACCTGAATAGTATTTAAGCTGACAAATAAAACTTTGTGTACTGACTAACTAATTTTTAATTGTCAATGTTGCATCATGTTATTTACAATAATGTACTTCACTACATTTTATTTCAGCAATTACTTAGTCCGGATGATGATTCTAATCATGATGATCATGATCCTGATCATGATGATCATGATCCTGATGATCCTGATCATGATCATGATGATCATGATCCTGATGATCATGATCCTGATGATCCTGATCATGATCATGATCATTCTGATCATGACCATCCTGATCATGATCCTGATGATCATGATCATGAATCTTATGATCCTGATGATCATGATCATCTTGATCATGATCATCTTGATCATGATCATGATCCTGATGATCCTGATCATGATTCTGATGATCCTGAACCTGATCATGATGATCCTGAACCTGATCATGATGATCCTGAACCTGATCATGATTCTGATGATCCTGATCCTGATGATCCTGATTATGATCCTGATCCTGATGATCCTGATCCTCATCATCCTGATCATGATTCTGATGATCCTGATCCTCATCATCCTGATCATGATTCTGATGATCCTGATCCTCATCATCCTGATTATAGTCCTGATCCTGATGATCCTGATCATGATGATCCTGATTCTGATGATCCTGATCCTGATGATCCTGATCCTGATGATCCTGATTCTGATGATCCTGATCCTGATACTGATGATCCTGAACCTTATCATGATTCTGATCATCCTGATCATGATTCTGATGATCCTGATCGTGATCATGATGATCCTGATCATCCTGATGCTGATCATCCTGATCATGATCCTGATCATGATGATCCTGATCCTGATCATGATTCTGATGATCCTTATCCTGATGATCCTGATTATGATCCTGATGATCCTGATCATGATGATCATGATCATTCTTATCATCCTGATCATCATGATGATCCTGATAATGATGATCATCTTGATCCTGATCCTGATCATCCTGATCATGATGATCCTGATAATGATTCTGATGATCCTGATCCTGATCATGATGATCCTGAACCTGATCATGATGATGATGATGAACAAAAACTACAACGGTTTAACATCCATTTTTAATGCTGAAATTCATTGGGCGGCTTTAAAAAATAGACTTCCAAAGAAACTTATCTTTGTCCAGGACTTTATTTATTCCCATTTCCCTCAAATCCATTTTTATCACTTACTCCCATGGCTTTCTCCTATGAACTGAGCCTACTACCTGAACTGTTCTACATCTACTAACCCAAGAACCCTCATCCATTCTTTCAACGGGGCCATATCATAGACGTTTCCTGTTCTACACACATCATTTCAGATTTAATCTTTCTCTGAGGTCATCAGATCTAAGCCTGTTTTTAAGTCCCACATTGCACATCCATCGTATCAGACAATCTTTATGAAGCAAAAGCTTTATTTTAACTATTCACCAAAAAAAAATCTGCAAGGAAATAACTCATAATATCTCTGTACCTCTCTCTGTTTATTAAACATCAAAGGAAAATAACACTATCTATAAAGCAGAAATTTGAAATCGTCTATTAGAATCAGGGAATATCAGCACAAGTGTATATACTATTTAACCTATTGTTTGATAAAAAGACTGATAAAGAGAGAAAGTGAGAGATATTACTATATAATAAGCTTTGCAAACTATTTTTTTCATAGTTCAAACACTAATTAGAACTTAATTAGTAACATTAACACTTTGCATTTCTTCTAATAGATAAAATAGTTATCAATGGACATGTGTTTCGCCGTTATTGCAAGTCATCAGCCTGGCTTACTATGACATGGTTCAAACCTGCAATCACTGGAACTGTAACTGCATGTCTAACCATTAAGCTACATTGTCTGACTAAGAACTACAATTTTGTTTTGTTTTCTGTATAAGTTTAAAATATGTGTCAACAAATGAACCTTAAATTTAAAAATGACTTTACTTCATCCAGGACAATGCCGGATGTATACAGCTCGTGTTGTATAAAAACATTTTCATTTGAATCTTGTTTAAGGTAATGTAACGGTGGTAAATTAAGAAGCATAACATGGTTTTTGGTTTGATTGTATTGTTTTACGGCATATCAACCCTTTTCGAGTTATTTAATGCCGAATCCGGTCATTTTGGTGAAGGTTTTTATGCTTCAAGTTCTTTATATGTTTAAGTATTTATTCATGGTGTTTGGTTAAGTGAAAGAGGGGGAGTAAAGAGGGGAGAGGGAAGAAGAGAGGGAGGGAAATTGTTGTTTTTTGTTTTGGATTTTGCAGAACATGATTGAGTTTTGCAAAGGAAAAAAACAATAAAACATCAATGTTTGGTGCATTTTGAGTCAGGAAGTCAATAACTTCAGACAGCCTGATCTGGTAGCGCCAGTAGGTTCTATTTGACCCTTACAGGTACTACCACTCCGGGCCAAAGTGGACCTGGGAGTAATGGCAACTAAGGGGAAACTCCACATTCTCCACAGCTCCCAAGTGGAGGCCTCACCACTGGATGTCTTTTAAGTCATACCCAGGACCCATGAGTATTGAAAGTAAAAAGGTTGAAGTTTATTGAGCACATGTGGGGAGTAGAAAAGAAGGGCTGGTACACTAGGTGCTCCTTTGAGAATTAACCCTGGGAATGAGAAGGGACAGACGAGCAGTGACATATGTGGGTCAGTTGAGAAATGACACAGGATTGACCATTGAACAATTGAGGAGGATTATGGATAGACTTGAACAGTAAAGAAAACTAATGTTTGAAAAAAAAATAAATGTAGTTAATTTTAAGTTCAATCTTTTTAAGTAGATACATAATCAAAAGGTGTGTAGAAATGGCCCAAAATTAGAATTCACAAAATGGTAGGTGACCGTTGTTACAAAATCCCAAGTTCCTGTGTCTTACAGCCTAAAATTAGTTAGCAAACACAGACAGATAGAAACGTCTATCTCATGTTACTATAGATTTCAACCTGTGTTTTTAATCATGAAAAACAAAAACAAATAAAATGTCCACAATCGAGGAGATGAGCTTTTTTTTTTGTTGTTCATGACCAAATTCCACTCAAGATCTTTTAAAGACATTGTTATGTTGACCTTATTCAAATGAGTTCAACTTTGGTTAAATTCATTCGACGAAGGTCATTCTTATCGAGCGAAAAAAAAATTACATTAAGATAACAAAAATCATGACACATGTTCTTAATTCAAAGCAGTTTTTTAAGCACATTTAAACATGTTAAAAATACTGAATATAAAACAAAGAAAGGTTTAGTTTTTGCTGAGTGCGTCGAAAATATTTCAATTTTAAATTAACATTGAAAATAATAATACGAAACTATTTTAATTTTAAATTAACATTGAAAATAATAATACGAAACTATTTTAATTTTAAATTAACATTGAAAATAATAATAATAATAATAATAATACGAAAATATTTTAATTTTAAATTAACATTGAAAATAATAAGAAAATATTTTAATTTTAAATTAACATTGAAAATAATAATAATAAGAAGAAGAAGAAGAAAATATCCCCCCTCCCCAAACTACAATCGTTTTCAGAAAGTATGAATACATTTTTGGCAGCCATTTAAAAAAGATGCCAGGATCAATAAGTATGGATGATAACATTGGCAGAAAAAGAACAAATGAGAAAGCGAGATTATATATATATATATATATATATATATATATATATATATATATAGAGAGAGAGAGAGAGAGAGAGAGAGAGAGAAAGAGAAATAGAGAGAGAGGGGGACGGAGGGAAGAGATAGAGTGAGAGAGACAGAGAGAGAGAGACAGAGAGAGAGAGACAGAGAGGAAGGGAGGGACACAGAGATAGGGAGGAAGAGATTGAGAGAGGGAGGAAGAGATTGAGAGAGGGAGGAAGAGATTGAGAGAGGGAGGAAGAGATTGAGAGAGGGAGGAAGAGATTGAGAGAGGGAGGAAGAGATTGAGAGAGGGAGGAAGAGGGAGAGATAAAGAAAAAGATTGAAAGATAGGGCACGAGAGATAGAGACGATGAGATGGAGTAAACTTGAGAGATAGAGAAATTGAAAAAGATGATGTTCAAATTAAAAAGGAAAGAGTTAAATATTAATTAGCCAGAAAATCCTAAAGCAAATCTCATTAACAAATTCCGTCTTCTTCAAGATCAGATTCATCCTTGGTCTATTATAATAACCTTGGTCTATCACAGCAACCCTACGCCACAACAAAATATCTATCAATACTAAAACTGGAGTGTCTGTAGACAGTATATAAACAAGACAAAAGTAATATCGCTTTTGGTAGCCGACAGCTACCTTCACTTCGCCAGCAATCATAAATCAAGCGGAATCCTTGCAACGCTGCTCTATTGTTTACCATTTATCATTGCTTCCTTTCTTTTAACCTTCTTCTACAAGTCTGCAAAGTGGTTAACAGTTCGGGAATTTTAATAAGCCGAGTCGACCATTCTCTCAAGGTCGTAATATTTCCAAACTGTACGCTCTAGAATGTGCGAGATGCAATTTAATGATCGCAGGAGTAGAAAGAAAGAAAAAAATATACCAGCTTCCACTGTGGGAATATAGACCAAATTATGCAAAAGTTTGGCAAGGCACCAGATTTCAAGAATATCGCCTAAAACTGCAAAAGAACTGAATATCTATTTCTCCAGAGATTTTATCTCTCCATTTTGGCAGATGAAGTCTCCTGGCTTCCTAGTGCATACGGTTCATCCGTTATCTGTCATCCATCTTCTGCCTATCCCACCCATTGTTTCCAGTCGTCTTGTGATGGCGATCATCATCCAACTGATGGTCTCTTTAACTTTTGGGCTCGAGTGGCTCCTGGGCCTTGATAAGCGGTGACCCATTAGTAAATAGATCAAATAGAACTCAAATACTGAGCTGAAAGTCTGCACTGTCAATTATTAACAAAAGACAATATTATCAGGAGTAATAGTATTTAACCTGTAGCTTCAGAGAGAGAGAGAGCAGGGCAGAGATATATTGAGCACAAAGCGACTAATTTTGTATTTTGTAAATTTAAAAATAAATTTAACTGGCTTTGCAAACTCACGTTTTCTGATTCAAACACTCTAACCCAAGGTCAATGGTAACCCAACAGGTCCAATTTTTTTCCAGTTATATATAGATATATATATATATATGAGGTAAGGTACACGATAATTCATGAAAAAGAAATGTCGTGGTGGACAACTTAACCCTTATTTCTCTACTTTTTAAAATCTATATATATTTTTGTATTTCTCCTACTCTTTTAACCTGTTTTTCCGTTTGTTTCATTTTTTCACACGTTTTGTCCACCACAGCATTTCATTTTCATGAATTATCATATACCTCATCCCATGTATACATATATATGTATATATATGTACATACATATATGTACATATATATGGACTGTCGGTTTATGATTTTTTATTGCTCTTTAGAAACCTAAAGTGTGTTAAACTAGCAGACCTATCCCTGATTCATTCTGATTAATCTTTGGGTTCTAGCATCCAGTTCGACGGTTTGAGAACCTCACAAAAAAGATTTACAAACGAGAAAGTTCCGTGACGTTCAACAACGCTTGCTTGGATATATATATATATATATATATATATACTAACAAGAAGACCCGACGTTGCTCGGGATTGAATTAGGATCACAACTATGTACTTTTTCATTATGCTCATATTACTTTCTTTAATTTTTATTGCCTCCCTCCTCCTTTTTAATGTTTTTCAATCTGTCAGTTGCAAAGCGTGGTCGGCATAATGACTATTGATAATCGTGGAGATTGCTTTCTGAGTGTGAGTTCGTTTGTTGTTGCAGGAGACCACATGCGAGGGTTTAAGGTTCTTCAACTGGTTAGGCATTATGCTGCTTCTTATAATTATGTGTAACGGGGCAAGTATCTTCGTTGAGGCCGCCACGTTACATAAGACTGAAAAGAAACACTTATCTTTCCTCAGTTGGTGAATTCTCCCTGCATTTCTTCCGCAGGACTGTTCACAGATGAAGACTCGAAAACATAAAAAGGATTTGTATTGCTTACTTTATATTGTACATGTCGACATTACATTCTTTACTCTCGTACTCATTTCTTTATAAACCTTAGGTGTCCCACCAGCCCTACCAGGAGAGCAAGCACACAGGACGTTCTCACGAATCTGATATGTTCTCTGCCGTTTTTTGATTCTCGATAGTACTTTTCAAAATTGTTTGTTTTCATGCATTCCTTATTCTAAATGTTTATGTTTCAAATTAACTCTTGCCTCATGAGCTGTAAAAATAACACCTGGATTCCAAATGTGCATTCTTAATCACAGTTCAATTGTATGTTATGGAGCCAATATCGGACGTTCTTGCAAATCTGATAATATGCTCTCTGCCGTTTTTCGGTTCTCGATAGTACTTTTCAAAATTGTTTGTTTTCATGCATTCCTTATTTAAAAAAAAAATTAAATGTTTGTTTCAAATTAACTCTTGCCTCATGATCTGTCAAATGTGCATTCCTAATCTCAGTTTAATTGTGTCATGGAGCCAATAACTTCATTTAGGATGGCACTCTAGATAAGACTGAAAAAGAAACACTCATCGTTCCTCAGCTGGTGAATTCTTCCAGCATCTTCTTCCGCAGGACTGTTCACAGATGAAGACTCGAAAACACAAAAAGGAATTTTCATGGCTTACTTTTATGACATCAAAATTATCTTTTTCTTACACCCCTCTCTTTATGTACTGCTGGTGCCCTCACTAGACCCCACGATGTATGTTTGTGCTGGAGATGTCCTCGCGACCCTGTTACAATCTCTGGTCTCATATTTTCGGTTCTGCCGATAGCATCTATCAGAATTATTTGTTTGCGTGCATTCCTTAACTAACCCACAAATGGTTTAAAGAAAGAAAGTGGACCTTGGGTTTACTTTTGGTAACCTCGTAACTCTTGCTTCCCTTATTTTGTCCTTTAGTCCTCACATTCCATGAGTGATGTTTCTGATAAAGGGGGAAGAATTGCTGTTTCTGGGTCGGAATCTATCCATCTAACACTTATCGTTGGCTAATTTTTTACATTGAAGTAGTATTTCTGTTTTTTTTTTTTTACTCCTTACATCAAGTGGCTTCATGCCTTGTCTGGAGCGATTTCCATAAAAAAAAAAATGATTTTTTTTTTTTACTTTTCAAATCAACCGACCCACTTTATATAATGCCAACTCTTGCCATAGCAACAGCCATCACGAATTATCATTATTAAAATTAGCATTGCCGCCATATTCCTCAACCCTCCAGGGGCAATTTCGTTAAACTGTAGCCGTGTTGTATCACCTCTGTCTTCTCACCATCGACTGTCATCGCCATGTTTTAATTAACACCATATGCTTGTTCGGTGTCATCTTTATTTGTCCTTTGTGTTTCAGCGAACATGAATATTTTCACAACAACAACACAATATTGACATTTCCATTTTTTTATTTTTTATCGCTGGCCAGAGAAACATCATAAACAATGGTACCATTAATATGTATCCCAAATATCTCCCTCTTAGTCTGGAGGGGGCCATGGACTTTCGGGGCGTCTGTTCTTTCTGAAGTTTAATCAGAGAAAGAGGTCGACCAGATTCGTCACAACAACCCAAGACATATTCTCTTCTCGTTCATCAAATCTTTTCAAATGGTATTGTAAACTTTCTAAGAACCATTCTGTTAAATAGAATGATAAATTGGACTCGTTCGTTAGTATGTGAGTATTTACGATTTGTTTTTAAGTTCAGGAGGCATGTTTAGGTTGCAGTTGTATAAGTATTTTGTTAGTTTTGTTCTTGGGTTTCCTGAACAAGAGTTTTTCATGGGTTTTAGAACGTCGTTGATATTTCCAACAAAAGACATGTCTGTTTGTCACATTATGTGATAGTCATTATGCTTGTGCATGGAATGTGTAGGTGGAAGAAAGAACGGTTGTACTGATCGAGTGGCTCCAAAATGTCTGGTGTGGTGCAAGGTGGCTCTGGCGTTCTAAGATTTAAAAGGCGAGAAATAACCACAGTAAGGCAGGAAAAAAGAAAACAAAGGTGTACATGAACAGACAAGAAAGAGATCCATGCAGTTAAATGAGCACGAGTTTTGTTCCGAAGTTTTCTGAACAAGAGTTCCGCTCGTGTTTTACATCGTCGTTGACATTTTACTGTGCCACAAAAAATCCATTCATCTATTGCATCAATATTTAAATACCCCTCCCATTTCTGTAAATAAAAATAATTTACAGGGTCAAAAACAAAAAAAAACAAAAAGAAAGACTGGCTGAGAGACTGTTGAAAAACAATGACGTTAGTGAATGAATGGATAAATGATTTGTTTGGTCCGTTTTATGGTATATCAACCCTTTTCAGGTTATTTAATGCTGTTTTATTTTATGGTATATCAACCCTTCTCAGGTTATTTAATGCTGTTTTATTTTATGGTATATCAACCCTTCTCAGGTTATTTAATGCTGTTTTATTTTATGGTATATCAACCCTTCTCAGGTTATTTAATGCTGTTTTATTTTATGGTATATCAACCCTTCTCAGGTTATTTAATGCTGTTTTATTTTATGGTATATCAACCCTTCTCAGGTTATTTAATGCTGTTTTATTTTATGGTATATCAACCTTTCTCAGGTTATTTAATGCTGTTTTGTTTTATGGTATATCAACCCTTCTCAGGTTATTTAATGCTGTTTTGTTTTATGGTATATCAACCCTTCTCAGGTTATTTAATGCTGTTTTATTTTATGGTATATCAACCCTTCTCAGGTTATTTAATGCTGTTTGTTTTATGGTATATCAACCTTTCTCAGGTTATTTAATGCTGTTTGTTTTATGGTATATCAACCTTTTCAGGTTATTTAATGCTGTTTTATTTTATGGTATATCAACCCTTCTCAGGTTATTTAATGCTGTTTGTTTTATGGTATATCAACCCTTCTCAGGTTATTTAATGCTGTTTATTTTATGGTATATCAACCCTTCTCAGGTTATTTAATGCTGTTTGTTTTATGGTATATCAACCTTTTCAGGTTATTTAATGCTGTTTTATTTTATGGTATATCAACCCTTCTCAGGTTATTTAATGCTGTTTGTTTTATGGTATATCAACCCTTCTCAGGTTATTTAATGCTGTTTGTTTTATGGTATATCAACCTTTTCAGGTTATTTAATGCTGAATCCAGTCATTTTGGTAAAATTGCATATGCTTCAAATTATATCTTCAAATATTTAATTCAAAATCATTCAAGAAGATGGTATGGTAAATAGAAGAAAATCCAGAAGGTGTGATTCAGTGATGAAGCCCACTTCTTTTTATTAGGACAGCAAGAACACTGTGTTCTGGGGAACTCAAGTGACAGATGAAGTGCTTCAGATGCCATTGCACTCTGAAGTTCACCGCGTGAGTCGCCATCCCCAAAACATGGCATAATCAGACCGCTTTCATTGAAAAATGATGTTCAAGAGACAATAACAATCAGTAAAGAGTGTTACATTGCGGCGTTTAACCCTCACACTGCACAACTCCCCACTTAGGATGCCCCTATAAATCTGTCCCCTTAATCATAGTAGCTATTTATGTCCCTGTGGTGAATAGAAGAAATAAATTTAAAAAAGGATAAATAAAAATATTATAATTAACCCTAACCCTCTGAGTGCTGAATTTTTTTTTGTAGAAAATTGATTTTTTACACCTATTTTTAAAATGACTCTGTAAACTTAACTTTTCATTGTATGTCCGAACAATGTGTATAACATTTGTAGCATATAAGTAGGACTATCAAAATAAATTGTAAAATTTGACTAATTTTCATAGTGTGATGGTGGCCATCTTGAATCTATAATGAGGTTGACCTTCTGCTCATGGAAACTTGTCATTTTCTCATGCACATATTATTAGTCAATTGCTAGATTTATTGTGTATATTTGTGCTGTTGTGTCTTAAACCAGTTTAAAAGTGGTAGACTTGTCGCAATTTTGTGACAGCTACGCTAAGAGAGTTAACGATCACTATAACTAATACTAAGAGATAGTTCAAAAATCGAGTTCAGGAGTAGAGGTGGGGGTGGGAGTTTCTTGGGTTTTTCATTTTTCCTAGGCAACGCCCGTGCACAGATCCTGCTAGTTCATCATAAAAATAAGGCGGCCATCTTGAATTTATAACGAGGCTGACCATTGTAGTTTCGTACTATTACTATCCAACGATCATATCCAAAGAAACACGGTTGAAAAAGTCATTCAGATTTTAATAAAAAGTAAATGTTATCAACATGTGTACTGTTGTTAGTAAGAGGAGATTAAACAAGAAAATTATACATGTATTTATGTAGTAAACATGGGGTAGTGTAGTATCTATACTGCGATAGTATATCCTTAAGGAGGAGGTAATGCCTGAAAGGATGGTATTATGATGAACGAACATATACTACACTACCCCCCAAAGGAGAGGGTAATGCCTGGGAGGATAGTCTCATGATGACAAAAAAGATACTACAGTACCCATCCCTCTAAATAGGGCATTAAAAGATAGTACACTAGTACATTAATAGATCACAAGAACACTGGCATACCAACAAGCTATTATTGTCATTTGTAGCATATAAGTAGGACTATCAGAATAAATTGTAAAATTTGACTAATTTTCATATTGTGATGGCGGCCATCTTGAATTTATAATGACGTTGACCATCGCTCATGGAAAATTATCATTTTCTCATGCACATATTAGTCAATTGCTTAATTTATTGTGTAGATTTGTGTTGCTTTTGTCTTGTATTGCAAATAAAACCAGTTTTGCATGTAATATCTATTAGAAGTGGTAGACTTGTCGCAATTTAGCGACAGCCGCGCTAAGAGGGTTAACAAATTATTGTTACTGTTAAAAATGACTCCATAAATTGTTTTCAGCAACATTTTAAGGATGACAAAAAATAAAACTAATGAAGCTACCATCCATTCCGATTCCCCATGGAGTTTGGTCACTCACTTTGGGGCTTCCTAAAATAGGTATTGCTGGCTCTGTATGTTATATTTAACACAAATGATAATTTACATCATATATATACTAGCGAAATATGCGACTAGAAGGAGCATATTTTTGCTAATATATATGACGAAGAAACATATACCACACAGTCCCCACCCTAAAATAGGAGGTAATGCCTGGGAGGATGGTCTCATGACAACAAAAGATACTACACTACCCACACATACACAAAAATAAGATGGTAATCCCTGGGAGGATGGTATAACCACAGAACAAATACTACACTCCACCCACTCCCAAAACGGAAGACGGTAATGCCCGGGAGGATGTTCTCATGATAACAGTACAGATATTACACTACTCCCAGATCTGATTTGAACATTGAAAGGTAATACATTAGTCTGAAATAATACAGTAAACTGAATTGAGTATTAAAATAGTGATATATATATATATATCGTCATCTGCGACTCATCAGTGTGGCTAGACATAACAAGTATATTCATGCTGAGATTGGAAACCTGAACAGCTTGTCACATCTAAATGCGATAAGCAACCCAGTGCCGTATCTGTTGCACTAATACACTTTCCTTTAACTGTAGAAGAAATTAGTGCCATATATGTACTTTCGTTGTTTACATATCAGTAACCGAGAGAAATCTATTCTTTACAAAAGATTATTGCTTTATGCTAAGTGGAAAGCATTATTTCCTCTACCAGAGAGCTCAACCTATAAATAAGAAGCATTATACATATATATATATATATATGATTGCTAGAAGAATACCCGTCCCAGGACGGGTAAAATTAATTCATCAAACAGAAAAGTTATGCATTACTTTTATGTTATCTTACGAAGATTAAAATCAAGATATAATCCTATTAAACCGTAAGCCTAGAATCCTTATTCTAACTTTGATTCAAATCCATTGCATGATTTTGATTGGTAAAAATGTCTAAAATTAAAGGCTTAAGGGGTCTTAAGAAGAAAATTGAAATTCAGGGAATCTTGCTTAATACCCGTTAAATTTTCTTTTAATTGTAGGTATCTGAATTTTCATGCAAGGCTCCCATCCCTTTGCATAAAACTAAATGTAACTAAATATAGTCCACATTACCTACTGTTGCATCTAACAGCTGTGTTTCAAAATTCATAATGATCGGTTAATTAGTATCGAGTGAATCCAATACAAGGAAATATATAAACATATAAACATACCTAACACTTTATATATACATATATTTCTGTAAAACATAAGAAAATACTAGAAAAATTATAAAATTTGTTCCCCTCCATCTCTTCCCCTTCTCAGAGTTTACTTACCTGTTTGCTTGCATAAAAGTAATTTTTCATTCGAACAACTGTTTCCATCAATGTTTTAAACAGATGTTCTCCACTTAAACTTACTAAATATAGTCGATTTAATTATCAACTGAGGCAAGAAATTCTCTCAAGATTCAATCCAATTATCGCCCACCCCCTCCTATTTCCATCCCTAATTAATAAAATAAACCCCCTACCACAGGGTATACAGCCTACAACGATTCACAGCATTCAAAAGCAAAATGCAAAAAGAAATAATTGTTTAGGAAAGGCTAATTAAATGATAGGTTCTTTATTTTTTTGTTTACTCATAAAACAGAAAATCAATGCAGAGTTGTAAAAACAATGGAATCCTGATGAATAACAATTATGAAATCATCCAAAACCTCAAAAATGAATACTAAAAGTGCCTGAAAATTGGAGCAATTAAAATTCTAGCTAAAAACATTTATAATGAGATCTGAAAAGTTTGTACAAAATTTTGTCATTAAAACAAAACTTGGGGGTGGAATGGACAACAAAATAGAAGAGTTAAAAAGTGTGTAAACTTCTTCTATTCATTTAACGTCATTTTTCCCTTGTTCAGATGTCAGACGTTTTCTGATATTACGCAAGCTCGCTCTCTAGTTTTCACGTGTTCAGCAGGTCAGCAGTCTCCAAATTCCACTCTGTGCGGTCTTGTCCAATTACTGGCTTCCAAGTTTTCATTGGCCGGTCAACCTTCCTGCGATTTAGGACATTCATGCTCATGGAACGGTTTATCGAAGAGGGTGAACATTCCACATGACCATACCCGTGTAATCGATTCGTTCTTAGGATAACCTCCATGCTGGGTAAGTGTAGTTCTTTCACCAAATCCTCTGGGATGTGTTGGGTTTGACCAGATTTTATATTGCAGATCATGGATCTGCCATTGCGCTGCAGTCGGGCGAGAGAGCCCAGCATTCACTGCCATATACCATGACGCTCCTGACACAGCTGCTATACAACTGATCCCAGATGTAGAGAGGGGCAGCTCGCAATGTTTTCAGAGGCAACAACTCACGAAATTTCGCCCAAGCTGCCTTCATCTTTGTGGCCGTACTGAGTTTGCATCCACTACCTGCACTCAGCATGTCTCTTAGATAGCAGAAAGAGTCTACTATCTCCAGGATATTGTAATCTAGTGCCATCTCTTTGTGAGATGACCGTCAATAGGATGTGCCTGTCCCATGCATCTCCTACAATTGAACTAGTAGATGCATCTTTCTTTTAAAACTTCTCTCTCACTCCCTCTCGCTTTCTTTCCCTCTCACTCCCTCTCGCTTTCTTTCCCTCTCACTCCCTCTCGCTTTCTTTCCCTCTCACTCCCTCTCGCTTTCTTTCCCTCTCACTCCCTCTCGCTTTCTTTCCCTCTCACTCTCTTTCCCTCTCTTTCCCAAATATCATTTCACATGAAAGGTTGATGAAAAAAAAAGCTCTCTAAATGTCAACCACTCCCCTCTGACTAATTTTGTTTCAAACAGAATGAATATTGAAAAAAAAAAAAAGTGTCCATATTCTGTCCGAGGCAATGCTCAAAAGGAATGTATCAGCTTTGTGGGTGTGTCTAGTGCAGTTTCTGACTTTTAAGTGGACACAAACAGACAACTACTATTTATATAATAGATCACAGATTAAAGGTGACACAGTGTGGGAACATGTAACTCAGCACATATGACGTCCCATGGAGTCTGAGAAAGCGGATGAGAGAGATTTTAATTAGTCGTCTTTGGAATATCGATGGGACCAGACATAAAAAATTAGTTAAGGGTCCCCGTTTAACGAGGGATGGACAAGGTTTCTTTAAATTTGAAGTCGAGCCTATTTCTACATCCTGCTGTTGACCTGGTCCTATATTTTTAACATAGTTCACCTCAAGCAAGGCCGGCCGGCCGCCACTGTAGACGTAAGGGGCTACTGAGAAAAAGGGAGAAGGCTGTGTGGGGGGGGGGGGGGGTCAACCTAAATTGGGAACTGCGCAGCGAGATGTCTGTTTATATTAGTTTTAAATTTCTGCATGTCAGTACCGTCGGGGAAACAAGGGGCAAGGAGGGAGTTCCAGAGGCCAGCAGCACGAGGAAGGAAGCTATTGGAGTAGAAAGCTCTCCAGCATCTGGGGACCTCCACAGTGACTGGGTGGGATTTAACTGATTGTCGAGTTGGTCTAGTGAATTTACGTTGAGTGGGCACCAGAGTAGCCAGTTCATGGTGAATTCTGTGTCTTTTCTTTGGTTACTGTGCCGATTTTTGATTTCAGAGACGCTCAGAGATGGAGTGTTCTCAGTCATTGGAGGATCTGCGTGAATTGTGAACGTCTGGGCACAAGGAAAACTAAAAGGTATCGTTTGATTGAACTATTTGTGACAAATAGACAGCCGGGCTCCCCCTGGAGTAAGGGAGAATATAACAAATGAAAGGGATGTAATTTATTAGGATTATAGTTACGATCTCTTACATCAACCAGGGCCGTCTTACAACACCACAGGCCCCCAGGTAAAGCAGTGCACGGGGGCCCCCTACCCCCCTTTACTGACAGATTGTCCCATCATACACAGACAAGAATGGCATTAATATGCTAAGGACCTCAAACAACGGCCCGCCCCTGTCCGTGTGTTAAGATCTCTCCCGACTACAGAGAGTGTAAAATATGCAAATATGTAAAATATGCAACTTACTTTAGTATATTTGGATGTGAAAGACGGTTCATCAGCTGCACTTCGCGTAACATGTTTGGCCGGTTACTGGTCGACGTGTTCATTTTTAAAACCATCACTTTGCCCGTTGTTCGATGTGCAACCTGGTTGAGAAAATATATATTACAGTTTATTTCAACATAAAAAAACAACACTCAAAACAGGAAGTTTTAAAAAAAAAACTAAACAGAACATTTTTTTTGTTAACATTTATTGACTTTTTATTAGCAAACATAAGAACAAATTGAAAGGAAAAAAAAAAGAAGTTAATGAGTATCCGGGAGGTTTGAAGATCATAAACTCTCAAAATACATAGGCGCTAAAAACATTTTTTCAACCAGGATGTGTAGAGACTTGAAACATTGAGAGTGTTCGACCTAAGCAGTCCTGTGGTATTGTATTCTAAGAAATTCCCATCTATGGAATACAATACCATGGTACTACTTCCCTGCTAACTACAATATAGTCGTCTTCAAGTTCAATGTCAACAAATATTGTCAATCTGTTCTCTTTAGTAATCTAATCCTACCCTTCATCGTCTCCAATTCTCTCATGGTGTTGTCTACCATCCAATTGCCAATCTCATTGACCCTTATCTTAAAATGACCTCTGGGCCTTGATAAGTGATGACTCACTCTATATATATATATATATATATATATATATATAAGTTATCAAAATATATTTTCATAGCTTACTACCTAGCTCTACTTATGTATTGAGCACTGTTGAAGTAAATACTTAAAATTGATACATAAAAAATTATATCTCCTTATAAAATTTTATGTGGATACATGAAATAGTAATTATATATATATATATATATATATATAATAAATATTGGTTTTGTTTATTATCTATGTACGTATACGTTTCGTCCTTTAATCAGGACTCGTCAGCATAGAGATATAACTATTCACTACTGATCGCGTAATTCGAAACCCCGGGCTCAGA
>OY744515.1:91021019-91031019 GCA_963556195.1 Sepiola atlantica
AGTATGTCACAACATTGGTAAAATAGAACGTATTCACTTCATCATGGCTGCCATATCTGAAATCGGAAATTACAGACCGGTGTTAATCCCCCCCCCCCCCCAAAAAAAAAATCCCCAATTATATTATACGCTGTTTTCTTTTTTTTTTTTTTGCTAAAACAATTTTAACTTTTTTATGATTGCAAATTGTTTAATTTTTTTTTATTTTGAAAATATTTTTCAACAAATAATCTAATCCTACTTTTTTATAATTGGAATTTGGGGGGGGGGGAAGGGGGGATATTTTTTTTAAATAGTTTTTAGTTTAATTATTAACCAAATATAATAATATTACAAAATAACAAATAATTATTAACAAATAATAAATTCAAACTGTTTTTTTAATTGGATTTTAAAAAAATAAATTTTAAATAATTTCATTATTAACCAAATATAATTCTATTATAAAGTAAGAAACAATTATTAATAAATAATTGGAGATCTTTTTTTTTATTAATATCAGTTCGCAATTTCCAATTTCAGATACGGTGGCCATAATGAAGTGGACACTTTCTATTTTACCCACAACATTAGCTTCAATGGGTTCAGAATAACGAGACAACCTTGAGCACTTTTCTGAAGTGCAAGAGGCCAAACTCCAAAATACTTCAAACCAGTCAAAACATCCTGGTGAAAACTGTGCATAAATATATCTTCCAAGATTGTAGTTTCTAGGATGTGAATAGCCAATGTCAAAAAAGGTGAAATTGGAACAACTTCAATCAATTAAGAAAGTCAAACTTAAGTGAAAGACACGAAGTGAACACGTGGGGGGGGGGGGGGGTAAGAAGTCATTCTTTGATGAAACGAAAGTCATCTAACTCTCCTACCACCTTCATGGATCGTTCAGAGTCTTAGCCTTCATGGCAAAAATTAACATTTTCAGAGATAACTGTCATAAGAGGAAAAAAAAGGGAAGGCAAGGCAATACAAGATGGAGAGCAGAAAAGAGAAAAGAAAGAAAGAAAGATAAAGCAAGAGAGAGGAAGAAATAAAATAGCGACCAAAAATAAGGAGGTAAGGCTCTAGCGATATAGCACAAGTCCGATTTCTCTTATTAAATAAATGAAAAAAAAAGAAGCAGATTTCAACCAAAAAGCAGGGAATTAACAGAGTTATAACTTTCGAAAACTTTTCATTTTGTGGAGTTAAACCCATGGAAGGGGCTTTTAAACGATTAATATTTCTGCAAATTTTCAGAATCTTTGTGCGTCACATTCAATGATTTAAATTTCATAAAATCAATTGTAAACAATGTTTAACAACACTTTCATGCCCCATCTGAGACCCATTGGTAGAGCTATTTATTTGCATGTTTTTTTAGCGCAATGGATACGCTCCTTGATTGCTGATCGCATTTGAATGTAACCAGTCATCAGGTTTCAATACATTCACTACGTTTAGCCACACTGATGAATATATATTCTTTTTTTTAAATACTGGGATTACTAATTATTTTATTATTAGAAAAATTTCTAGTTATTATGATCAATATCGTATTATTATAATCAGTATTTTCCTGTTATTATTAATTATTATTAATTATTATTATTATTATTATTATCATCATCATCATTGGTCGTACGAGTAGTGGTGGTGGTATTATTAATAATATTATAAACTTTTAATCGCTATTAAATTTAATTTTAAAGCATGTTATCTCTATACAGACTTAAGGAAAAAAGAGAAGAAAAAACAAATCCTAGAAATTAGTCAAGCCAAATTTTATAACCAGCCCCCTTCCCCCGTCAACCTACCGCTCCCCTCCATGCCACCCGGTCTTGCAACTCCCTCCATTCCTCCCCTTTAACTTACAACTTTGACACCTTGAAAAATATGAGATCATTGCTATAAATAGATCATCTTTTAAACCCTTCAACTAAAATTTACAAATGTTTTGTGTTTTTTTTAATTTTAAATTTCCGGTTTTGAATTTGGATTCTTCATTTTTTTTCTTTCTTCGTTCTTTTTTCAATATGAACACCTAAGTGAAAGATCAGATTTTTACCGCCTGAGGAGATCTTAGTTTCTAATAACTAAAGACCGATAACATCGACATGCCAGTGTAGCGGCTTTTGTACATGTCTGTATGAATATAATATATATATATATATATATATATATTAGTATTTCATGTATCCACATAAAATCTTATAAGGAGATATAATTTTTTATGTATCAATTTTCAGTATTTACTTCAACAGTGCTCGATACGTAAGTAGAGCTAGGTAGTAAGCTATGAAAATATATTTATGGCAATTAAGCTACACAAAGGCTCCCGCGTTTCATCCTTGGGGCGAATCTTCAGCTCGGGGATGAAACGCGGGAGCCTTTGTGTAGCTTAATTGCCATAAATATATTTTCATAGCTTACTATATATATATATATATATATATATATATGGAATGTTTAGTATATGGAATAGTGGATAATCATGAAACAGACTAGTAAAAATAACACACCCATCTCTGAAGCTAACCGATATTTCAGTCGTGTCGAACAACCTTAATCTTTGGTGTATAAATACTTTATTGAAATTAAGAAAATGATTAGTTTTCTACTAACTTTAGTCATTTTCTGAAGCAATTGTAAACACATGAATAAAAGGTGATCTTTATTAAACACATGAATAAAAGGAGATCTTTATTAAACACATGAATAAAAGGAGATCTTTATTAAACACATAAATAAAAGGAGATCTTTATTAAACACATAAATAAAAGGAGATCTTTATTAAACACATAAATAAAAGGAGATCTTTATCAAACGTTGAACGGTGGCGGCGGGGAGGGAGAGGAGTTTGAGTTTGACTGTAAAGTTATAATCATAAAGTATGAAAGTGCGAATCATTTGCAACACTTATTCGACACAGACACTCCTGAAGTCGAGGGTTAATGAGAAATCAAAGACTGTTCACCTTGAAAAGGAATTTAAAGAAGGAAGAAGAAAAGAAAAATCGATTTGCATATTTGAATTACAGATCATCCGTTGCAACTGAAATCGAGTGAGCATCGAAAAAGACATCAAGCTACCGTCTGCATTTTGATGGGTGCAGCAAGAATGGCAATACACTTTATTATGGCACCCAAGGGTTAAAGGTGTTGAGTAACGAATGACGCAGTACTCTAATTTGACATTAACGAGGAAAAAATAGTGATATTAAGATAGATAGAAAAATTATACACATATGCACATTTTAAAATAAAATGGAGTAATTCAGATATTAGTATATTTACAACAAAACACCTTGTCTTAACAACGTAATGAAGATAAAGAATAATAATGTGAAAAAATCCTCTCACAATGACGTCACTTCCGGAAGGATGAGTCAGCAATTTATTCTTCCAAAATGGTCACCCATTTAGTAATGACCGGGATATGCCTTGCTTAACTTCAATTTACAACAAAACATCTTGTCTTAACAACGTAATGAAAATAAAGAATTATAATGTGAAAAAAAATCCTCACAAAACGACGTCACTTCCGAAAGGATGACTTGGCAATTTTAACAGTACTTGCCATTCAAAGTATGGTTTAAAAAACACGCCGGTTTCTTAATGAAATGTGTTTAATTAATTGTATGAATAATCTTTATTAATATCACCTTATCGGAAAATATTGTAAATACATATGTAAATTTGAGAATGGCAGTTATAAGTGTATATTTGTAAATATGAATTTATTAAAAGTTTAAAAGAAATGAATTATGTAAATTGCAAAACCCATCTAGTGTCTGAACCAGTTTTTGTAACAGTATATAATGAAGTTAAAAGAGTCTTCTCTGCCTTTTGGCCTGGATCAAAGTTTTTTTTTGTTTTTTTTCTACAAATAAATATTTCAAAATGTAGTATCTGTTCCGATGGATACTGCACCCTATAGACCGGTGTCATCTTGGCCTTTGGGTCTTGATTCCGCCGGTTTGTAGGTTTGTCCTGTGCAGTTCTAGGAGGTCTACCCTCCCAGGCTTTGCCTCCCCTCTTTGGGGAGGAGTAAGTTTATTGCTTACTGCCTGAGGCGCCCCTACCGGGGAATGCCGACGGGGCTGCCCAGGCATTTTTTATAGGTCAGAGTGCTCAAATTCTCAGGCGCTGGCTTTTCAAATCCCACTTTCCGACCTGTGTCACACCTTACCGCTGTGGGAGGTAGATAAACAACTAGTTTAAGATTCTTAACACGTTTCTTAATTCTAAAAGTATACCAAGATTATGAACACTGAGTTGAAAAAATTAATTAAATAGTAATTACCAGCCCCCCCCCCCCCTCCTCCTCTCTCTTACATTTACAAAAATTCTCGTCGACGGACAGACAAACAGACAGACAGACAGACAGACAACGTTGAATAAAATTGAAGACAGTCTTCTTTTTTTCTTCTATTCTCTCTATCTATTGTTAGCGGTTTATCACATGTATCAAATCTGCATTTGAAAGTTGATTTTTTTCACCAATGTGTGTATGTGCACACGCGTGTGCATGTGACTGTGCCTGAAATTGTCATATGCACAAAGCTACACTTTAATTTTTTATTTCTTTTTAGGGCATGCGTTGCACGAAGATGATACGATGAATGTGTAATGTGAGTCTCAAGACATGCTTAGTTCTGATGACCTCAGAGGAAGATTTAATTTGGACAGTAAAGGGAGATGGGTGCTTGTGAACCGTAGGTCCGAAAAAAAAATTTGTATCTTTTAGTTGCGGAGAGTCATATAAAGGGGAGAGAACTCTAGTTTCAAGTTTCTATCTGAAAAACCACGATTTATCTGAAAATGGATTTTAACACTCTGAACTTACAAGATATTTTATATTTAACCAGAGATAATACCAAACTAAAAGACTTCTTGCAAGTGCACAGATTAAACTCAGGTGCGGAAACCTGCACCTGTGGCCATGACATGCGACTTCAAATGGTGGAATCGTACCTAGCCGAATTTATGTGAAAACAAAAATTCCGAAAGGACTGGGAACTGTTTTCCAACAAATTGCCGAATTTTACCCAGTGTAAAACTGTCATTTATTTAAAAAACTTTAATTCCTGTGTTTTTTCCTTCTTTCATAATTTATTTTCATAAATCATTTTATTTTTCAAAATCATCAACTGTCGTTTATTTCAAAAACATTTTATTTTCATTTTTTAATAATTATAATAGTAAAATCCATTTTCAGATAAATCTTGGTTAAAACTTGAAACTAGAGTTCTCTCCCCCTTTATTTGACTTTCCTCAACTTAAAGATAAAACTTCTTTTTTGTTTCGGACCTACAGTTCACAAGCACCGTGTGCAAAACAGGAGACTTCAATTGTATGGCCATGTTGAAAGAATAGATGAGAGTGATTGGAGTTAATAAATGTAGAACAGTTGAGATAGCAGGTCCAGTTCACAGGGGAAGGCTACGGAAAACATGGGAGGAAGTGATAAAAATGGACTTGAGAGAAAAAGGGATAAATAAAGACCTGGTCAGCGAGAGGGTTTTTTTGTTCTTTTTAACATGTTTCACCCAAAACAAGGCAGGCCACCACTGTAGACGTAAGGGGTTACTGAGAATTAGGATGTAGGTTTTGGATGTCACCCCAAGTTGGGAGCAGTGTAGCGAGATGTCTGTTCACATTAGTTTCAAACCTCTGCATGTCAGGGAAACAGGGAGCAGGAAGGGAGTTCCAGTGGTCGGCAGCACGAGGAAAGAAGCTATTGTAGTAGAAGGCTTTCCAGCATCTGGGGACCTCCAGTGAATGGATGGGATTTAGCTGATTGTCGAGTTGGTCTAGTGTATTTACGTCGAGGGGGCACCAGAGCAATCAGTTCATCAGAGCACAATTCATTGAAGTATTTGTAAAACAAGCACAAGGATGCAACATTGCGGTGATGGGACAGGAGCTGGAGCTTGGTTGATAATGAGGGACCTATTAAGTTGGTGACTCTTTTTTGGACCTTGTCTAAGAGGGAGAGACTAGTGGATGATGCACCAGCTCAGATGTGGCAACAGTACTCCATGCATGGGCAGATGGTGGCTTTGTAGAGATAAAGGATAATGTCAGGTGTGAGGAGTTTACTAGCACGGTAGATGAAGCCCACCTTCTTTGCTGCAGCCTTGGCAATGTCTTCAATCTATTTGTTCCAATTTATGTTATCTGTGAATGTTAGGCCAAGTAGTTTGAATGTTGGACTTTCAGGTAGGGTGTTATTTGCCATGGCAATCGGTGGTTGGAGAGGTTTCTTGTAGTTATTGAAGGAAAGAAGCTTTGTCTTAGCAGCATTACATGTTACCAACCATTTATGACCCCAGTCCACTACAGCCTGGAGGTCATTTTCTAAGGATTCAGCTGTTTTGCCCCCATGACGAGAGTAAAGCGTGGTGTCGTCAGCAAATATACCAATCTCAGACTCAATGTCATCAGGGAGATCGTTTATGAAGATCAGGAACAATAAAGGCCCAAGGATAGATCCCTGGAGTACACCAGCATTTATGTCATGTTGCTTAGATGAACGGCCATTGCGGACAACCTGGATCTTTCTTTTGGTTAGGAAGGATATAATTATATTAAGTATTTGCCCAGTAATACCATATGAACGTATTTTCAGAAGCCCTTTATGCCATACCTTGTCAAAGGCCTTGGATATATCAAGCGCTACTGCCCTAGTTTTATCTGCCTTGTCCAGTGTATGATACATGCGTTTAGAGATAACCGTTAGGATGTCCGCAGTAGATTGTGCTTGTCTAAATCCATACTGGCGGTCAGAAAGAAGTTTAGCATTAACTAAGTGCTGGACTATCCCTAGATTGATTAAGGATTCAAAGATTTTAGCAAAAATCGGAAGTAGATGGAGTGGGCGATAGTTCTGAAGATCAGTTCTATCCCCAGAATTCTTGAAGACTGGTATCACAGAGGCAATTTTCCAGCTATCAAAAGCAAGATTCAGCAAGACATTTGTTGTAGAGTTTGGAGAGGACAGGGGCCAGTTCAGCAGAGCATTTCTATATTACTATTACAGGTATAAAATCAGGCCTACAAGCTTTAGAAGTGTTAAGGTTTTTTTATGATGTGTCTGACCTGGGATGATGTGATGACCAGGTTTTCAAGTGTGGCTTCGGTTTGCAATGGGAATTTAGGGAGGGGGTGGTTTTCTGAGTTCAAAGTGGAGTTTAAAGCGAAACGCTGGGCAAGTAGTTCAGCCTTATCAGTTTCCGTGCAAACGACATCATTGTGATTTGATAGTGGGGGAATCGTTGATTGAATATTGTTCACCACACTATTGTAGATTTTCCAGAAATCGCGAGTACCTAGTTTCTGTGACCGAATGCGTTTTTTGGTTATCTCTGTATACCTTCTTTGGAAGTTAATTTCTTTAAGCCGACCAACGCGTGCCAGCATGTAAAATAGACGTTAAACCAAATATGATGATGATGATGACGATGATACACCAACGTTTCATGGAACAAAACTTCTTAGTGTGAAATTTGTATGGCTTTCTATATCATTAATAAAAGCCATTGAAAACAATTCATTATTGTCTAGCTATTGAAAACAATTGTCTAGCTATTGAAAACAATTGTCTAGCTATTGAAAACAATTCATTATTGTCTAGCTATTGAAAACAATTCATTATTGTCTAGCTATTGAAAACAAATTATTATTGTCTAGCTATTGAAAACAAATTATTATTGTCTAGCTATTGAAAACAAATTATTATTGTCTAGCTATTGAAAAAAATTTATTATTGTCTAGCTATTGAAAAAAATGTATTATTGTCTAGCTATTGAAAAAAATGTATTATTGTCTAGCTATTGAAAAAAATGTATTATTGTCTAGCTATTGAAAAAAATGTATTATTGTCTAGCTATTGAAAAAAATTTATTATTGTCTAGCTATTGAAACAAATTTTCTTTTTGCTGCTTGACAATAAAGGCTCCCTGGAACTCGGACGTATAGACATGACCTACTCTTTAGCCATCACTACAAATGGCAAGCCACTTCTCCACTTCCTTGCTGAAGCAGGTAGGGTTAGGGTTAATTTATGAACCTGGTAAGGGAAATGTTGCAAGACGTTTGTAGATCCAATGTATCATGATATGAAAGGTGTATTGAGCAGAACCGGTTAGGGTTAGGGTGGAGATTATCCTCAAGAGTAATGAATGGTGTCCAAATTTCGCTGATAGATGAAGCATAAGAGGAATAAAGACATCAATAAGAACATAAATTGAGAATTGAAACACAAGAAGAGAATTGGAACTCATCCAATTGAACCAATTATTTCATCTTATTGGGCCTTGTGCCTAAAAGAGGCGACACCCACCTCGCTTATCGACTTGTTGAGAACATTTTAATATACAACAAATTACACGTTTTTTTTTTTTGGGGGGGGGGTATATATATATATATATATATAGTATAAAGTTTTATTTATACAAACATTATTGGTTACATATGTGCATACATGTTTCGGTTGTACTCTCTGTGAAGAGTACAACCGAAACATGTATGCAAATATGTAACCAATAATGTTTGTATAAATAAAAATGTATACTAAAGAACAGCTCTACTTGTTATTGAGCACTTTTTATAAACACTGGAGTTTTAACGGATTTACATCTACAGAAACGAATACAATATGTGTACCATATATATATGTATATATATGTACTTGTGTATCTATTAATTTGTGTGCACATGTGTATTTTATATATTGACTAGATATTTATGCTTGAATATGTTTGTAAATAGATTAAAACTTTGAAATGTTAAATAGAGAAGAAAGGAATCCAAGCTAAGTGGGTAATAAAAAAAAATAGAAAAAGAAAAGAATTAGAAGGCAGGTAATGAAAATGATAAAAAAAAAGATAGAAACTAATTGAAAGAGTTAACAAGTAAAGAATGTAACCCGATACTAAATTATAAAAAATATCTGATCCCCAAAAAAGATATATTTATAGGGAAAGTTTTCCAAATTCATCTCACTTCTCTGTCTTCTTTGGTCTGAAGAGGTTGACTCTCTGTGAAGAGTACAACCGAAACATGTATGCACATATGTACCAATAATGTTTGTATAAATAAACATTTATACTTAAGAACAGCTCTACTTGTTATTGAGCACTTTTTATAAACACTGGAGTTTCAACGGATTTACATCTACAAAAACGAATACAAGACGTGTACTAATATATATATATATATATATATATATATATATATATTTCTTATGGATTGCCCAAATAACCTGTAATTATTTCTCCATCTCTTGTGGAATCTAGCACAGTCTAACAATATTAACCCAGCAATAACACCCCTCTAAAATCTATGGTAGGGGCGGTAGCAACATGGTAGTTTCAGAGCAACCCGGCTAACAGGGCTCTAGTGAAAATTCAGGAGGAGTCAGTATCAGGATCCGTCGTCCTCTGGTCGTCTCTTTCGTTTTTAATAAAAGACTATTACAAGAGAGACAGGTTACTTTTGTATGCCTAAGAAAAAGAAAAAGACAAAGAGATAGATGGATAGCTCATCTTGCTACACCCAGCCGCACTGTGCACACTGCCCCCCTCCCCTCCAATTGGGGACAGCACCTACACACGTCTTTCCTGCTTGAAATGTGACATAAAATCTTCACCGGGAAATCTCATGGTTTTGCGACTTCCATCTTGGGTCACCTCTGACCCTTAAAAGTGTCACTCGAACTTTTCAGTTAAAACACAGCCCTCGTTATGTCATATTTATTCTTTCAAAGATATCTCTTAGGTTTCTTAGAGTCAAGCCATGACGGTGCAGACTTGTTGAGACATTGGCATTTACCAAGAGCAAAAAGATAATGAACGTTTTGCGATTTAGCATTATCAAGATTTTTAGCTTGATTCCTTAAGCGAAAAATTGGTACCAGCGGAGACAGCAAGTTTGATAGAATCTCAGAGTCTGTCTCTTTCAGTCAAGAGAAAAGAAGCAAGAAAAATGTTAGTCATTACGCAAGTAAATATGCAGGG
>OY744515.1:91033519-91163519 GCA_963556195.1 Sepiola atlantica
GGGAAGAATTGCTGTTTTCTGTGTTGGAATCTATCCATCTAACACTTATTTTTGGTTAGTTTTTGATCTTGAAGTAGTATTTTTTTTAGCTCCTGACATCAAGTGGCTTCATGCCTTGTCTGGAGCGATTTCCATAATAATTTTTTTTAAAAAGAGCTGTTCTGCACACATCTCCCTATACTGTCCAGATTTAATCTTCCTCTGAGGTCATCAGATCTAAGCCTGTCTTTAAGATTCACATTATACATCCATTGTATTATTCTCATATCATTTCTCACTGGTCAGGTTTCACTTTCGTACATCATCACACTGCATGTTTGATAGACTTTTCCCTTGGTCAATAGTGGTAACGCTCTGCTGGTTAGTAATGACAGAAGTTCTGTAACTTACTCCATTCACTCCTAACTTTTATAATCACACTAGCAACTACTCCTCCCTGTGCCCTAATGGAAAAGAGAAATTCTGACAAATACCAAATGAAGAAATTATACAAAAATGTCAACATAAACTTTTAAAGAAATTAAAAACAATTTCTATCAGTCATTTTTTTTTTCTTTGGTGGTTTGGTTGTTTTGTTTTACGGCATATCAATCCTTTTCGGGTTATTTAATGTTGAATCCGGTCATTTTGGTGAAGGTTTTTATGCTTCAAGTTCTATTCATGGTGTTTATTTAGGGAGAGAGGGGAGAGGGAACAAAAGGTGAAGGAGGGAGGGAAATTGTTGTTTTTTTTGTTTTGGATTTTGCAGAACATGATTGAGTTTTACAAAGGAAAAAAAAACAACAATAAAACATCAATGTTTGGTGCATTTTGAGTCAGGAAATCAATAACTTCAGACAGCCTGATTTAGTAGCGCCAGTTTTTTTTGTTTTTTTTCTTTACTTTAAGAATAAGAAAAGATGATGAAATTAAAAATATGACTTTCCTGTTTCATCCATCCCCCCCCCCCCGATTCTAACCTCTGAGAAAGTCAAACTATGACATACCTATCACCATCCTTCACACAAAAAAATGTGGTAACAGGCAGATCTCACCAAAAACATGAAATGTAAGAGACAACTCCCACCTTCCACATACAACTCCCCCCCACAAAAAAAATACGAGCAGACTGATTGCCCCCCCCCCCCGTCATCATTTTTAATACAAGACAGAAACCCTCATCCTGAAAAAAAAAAGATATTAACAAAGAGATCCCATTAAGACAAAAATGCTTACAAAACAATCTTTTCTTCAACTCACTACTACTACTACTACTCTATTACTAATGGAGATTTGGTATCTGTCTGAAGCCGAACCCATTATCTTTTAGATACTGTTCTAGATGTTTATTTACTCCTCCCGGAGTTAGGCACAAGGCCAGTTTTATCTTACTCCCACAAGTAAGATGTGACCACAGCTTGGGTCGAGAAAGTGGGGTTAAAAGCCAGCGCTCGAGAGGTGAGATGACGTGCCTGATTTCCGTGACTTTGCGTCGACAACGATCGGGCATGTCGCGGAAGCGCCCGAGCGCTGACGGAATAATATCATTTTTTTCTTTTTTTTATCTTATAAAAACATTGACAAAATTGTACCCTCCCCCCCCCCCAAAAAAAAATCATTATTTTCACAAAAAAAAAATGATTTTAATCTATGTATTTTTTCTTTGAATTTATTCGTCTTATATTAGCGTCTGTCAGTCTTCCAGTTAGAGCTTAGCAGTTTGAATGCAGGGCTTGGTTATCGCTAAGAACAGGAGCCCTAACCCTAACGGGAACACTAACTCTAAACCCTAACCCATTTTTCTTTTTTTGTTTTATGTTAGCAAGAAGAAGAAAAAAAAAGAAAAACAGCGAAAGAAATGAAAAAGAAAACATTGACAAAATCCCCCCCACCAAAAAAAAAAAATTTCTTTCTACACATTTGATTGAAAATGGTGCATTTGAACCCCCACCCTACAGTTTGTTCGGTTTTTATCTTTTCATCTATGTATTTTTTCTTTGAATTCATTCGTCTTATATTATCGCCTGCAAGTCTTCCATTAACGCTTGGCGTTTTCGTCTCAGCAACTCTCGGGTGCTTCCGCGACCTGACCGATCGTTGCTGACGTCATCTATAACAGTACCGATCTTTTAATGCTAAATTCAGCTTACTATACTATCTCAGACTAATGTACTATTTTTCAATGCTCAAATCAGGGGGGAGGGTCAGTGTAGTATGATACCACCCTTTCAGTCATTACCTCTTACCTTTTTTTTTTTAGGGGGGGGGGGTGTAGTATATGTTGTCATAATATCCTCCCAGGCATTACCACCTACTTTTCGAAGTGGGTGGGTACTGTAGTATCTGTTCTGTCGTCATGATACCCATCCTCCCAGAGATTACCTTCTATTTTGGGGGAGAGGGAGTATCATACTTTCAACGAGGCTAAAAAACTAAGCAAATACATAGAGCTTGCCAGAGAGCTGAGTGGAACATGAAACAAGAAAACTACTTTAAATACCAACAATTGTAGGAGCACTAGGAACAGTTCTGAAAAACTTGGAGAAAAGACTAGGCGAAGTTTGAATCAAAAAAAGGGAATTAGCACTAGACAAAGCATAGCACTGATGAAAACAGCTGAAATATTAAGAAAAATCCTAGAGTGAGGAAACCAACCCACATAAGGTGACACCGGCTTACAGCAGGTAAGTTGAAAGAGAATAACGCTGAGTAAACAACCTAAAATTTTTAGTTTACATGAATCCAAGGGAACTGAAACTGCCCGGGTAGATATGAAAACAATTCCCATAATCTGACACTCGCTCTCTACCCACCACTCTTGCGGTGGTTATCGAGGAAAGACGAGAGTACTGAAAATCTGGGGAGCTTTGTTACTCAGATTCCAGGTAATACCACCCGTTTTTTTGCCAGTGAGCAATCACTTATAATGTCTTGTATGAGAACTACTAGTGAGTAAATAATAATAAGGGAATCGAAACTGCCAGAAATCCAATAAACTGACATCCTCCTCAAAACACAACGTCACGTGGTGGAACCAGTCACACAAAATGGTCATGAAGGGTCAAGGTGGATGGAAAAACCGAGGACAGAGAGCACCAACCAAACCTCAACTGGAAGCGTGCAGAGAGTACCTTGGGGAGGCTTATTGTCACTAAAATTCCTGAAGACCAATCGTCGGTATAAGCCTAAAATTCAATCGTAAACAATAGTTTCAAAGACAAATATTTTTTTCAATAATTATCAAGAGGCAGAAAGTGCTGGAAATATTGAAATGCTTGTTGTCACTCAGACTCCAGGGAATACTACTGGCTACTGTCCGCAAGCAATCACTGATAAATACTTCTGTGAAAACTGGGTAGAAAAAAAACATCCACTACCAACAACAAAAAACGTCAAAAAAAACGTCAAAAAAAAAAAAAAAAAAAAAAAAAAACACACACACCCAAGCAAAAAATATAATTAGTTGATACTATGGAAGCATTTATAGAGGGCTGGGGTAGTGGAGCAGAGATGATAAATGAGGTTGATGTTATATCCTTACTACCATAATTCTTTCGGAGGAGGAGGAGGAGGAGGAGGTATGGGTTTTTTGTTTTCAGTTTAGGGGCAGGAACCTTCTTGGCTCATTTTGCTTGATGACTCTTAACTCCCAAATTGAGTTTTCCTTTGAGGCAGGTACTTCTCGGTTAACATATGCCGCAAAAGAATGCAGTTAACAAAATCATTTTTAGTTTTATTTTTAGAAATAAAAATAATTGCTCTGCAAAACCACAAAAAGACAAAGATTCTAAAGAAACTCATGTTTCATTTAGGATTATTGAAAATAAACACCTCTTTAACCTGTACACAAAAGAATAGTTAACACACGAGAACGTTGCCGATCTGTGTGTAGTTTATTTTAGATAAGCATATTAAAAATATCAATGTAAATTTGATATCTGTCCGTCTGTAACCAAAATTATGTCATTGACTTTGTAACAATTATTATGTTGTTCCGGAATTTTTGTCAGCAAGGACCCATGGCGCAGTGGATATAGTACTAAGTATAATTCAGTTCTAAGTGACAGAAGGTTCAATCCTCTGTGCGGGCGATACGAAGAATTGTGAATTACTGAAGACGTCTTCCCAGTCATGACAGATGGAACGAGAGCATGCTACCCTTGTGGATTTAATAAAGGGTTCCGTTCGAAATTCCGTCCTGATTCCCGAGTTCGACAGAAAGATTCCCGAGTTCGACAAAGCACACCTGAAGAAGGTCGGAGGTTACATCGAAATCTAAGAATAACACCCAAGATGAGAACAGTAGTCCGAATATACCAAATTCAACAAATTATGTTATATTCTCATTCTTTCAGATTTTAAAATCTCAAAGATTAAGGATTATTTACTGACATTTATAAGGTTATGTTTTGGAATATTCTAGATGAGGATTTATAATTTGGATTATTCGGGCTACTGTTCTCATCTGGGATGTTATTCTTAGGTTTCAATGTAACTTCCGACTTTCTTCAGGTGCGTCTTGTCGGACTCGGAAATCTGTACACAAGGACCCGTGGTGCAACGGATAAAAGTGCTAAGTAATAATCAGTTCTAATTGACAGTCTTCTGGAGATTGAAGGTTCAATCCTCAATACTGGTGATAATAATACAATTATGAATTACTTGAGATTTATACCCAGTCATGGCTGACAGAACGAGAACAAGCTACCCCTGTGGATTAAATAAAGGGGTTCGTTCGAAATTCTGTACAGATTCCAGAGTTCGACAAGATTCACCTGAAGAAGGTTGGAGGTTACATCGGCTGAAACGTTGTGAAAATAACATTCAAGATGAGAACAATAGTCTGAATAATCCAAATTTATAAGTTTAACCTGAATAATTATGTTTTATCTAATCAAGAATGTTACTAAATGTTATCAAGGCATCGGCCGAATCCATCTTACTCTATGGATCAGACTCTTTGACACTAAATGTTGCTCGATCTAAGAAACTTGATTGGTCATACACCAAGATGCTTTATGGTCGTCTATCGTGACGAGACCATATAACAAACAAAATCCTGTATGATTGCCTTCTATATAAATCTGCAATTGTTCAATGCCGACTTTTGTTTCTGGATGGACATGGATCTCGACACAAGTCCCTAGAGATCAAGAACACTTGCTGCTTGCAAACTTAATAAACAGAAACGTCTATATTGTTTTACCTGGATCAAAAAACCTTGACATGTATCACAGTAAAATATACGTCTCTATATTCATAACAGAAGCCAACTTGGCACATGCATGTGCTTCCTGAAACAACAATTAAATTACTTTGTGACACAATGGAATTCGTAAAGAATTTGGAAGACTTTAAACTTTTGAATAGAAAATAATTTCTGCCTTTAACATTCTTAGTATTGGGAGGTGACGTGGATATCGACAAGTTCGAATCCAGTCGGTTCCACAGTACCACTGTCACTTGGCAACCTTCTCTTCGTCCTTCCTGTAAGTACCCGATGACTTTCCAGAAAGATTTTTAACTAGAAAAACATTGGGGAAACTAATGCCAACACCAGAATCATCTGATTCACACGAAAGAAGAAAAAGAAGGTAAATTAATTTGACTTATGACACCTACTTATAATGCTGTCTTCAAGTAATGTTGCAAGTGGCCTTACATAAATACCCTTTTTCTGGTTCATTAAATATAATACGTTTTTCTAGCATTAAAATGTAATTGTAATGTTTAATTCTTTTTTCTATAGTGTTTCCGTGAATCTAAATTTAAAATGTCTACTGAATAAAATACAACAATTCGGGAAAGTTAAACAAAAGAATTAACCTTTCTAAAAAGAAAGGTTAATTCTTTTGTTTAACTCTTCAAACATTCAATGCTTGATTACGAGAATATAAAATTAGTAAAATAACAGAATGGCATTAACGAACATAAGCATACACATTCTGTATTCCTCTTGTTTACTGCATACACAGAGACATTTAATTTTTTCTCCTTATGTTTTGGAATTTCTTAAATGAGGACTGATAATTTCTATTATTCGGACTACTGTTTTCATCTGGGATGTTATTCTCACAACGTTTCGGCCGATGTAACCCCACAACCTTCTTCAGATGTTTCTTTTACATATTTGATATTATATTCTAAATTTTTGAGATGAGGATTGATAATTTGTATTTGTATTATTCAGACTACTGTTTTCATCTTGGATGTTATTCTCACAACGTTTCGGCCGATGTAACCTCTGTCTTTCTTCAAGTGTCTTGTCAAACTCAGGAATCTGTATGGAATTTTGAACGGAACCGCTTATTTAATCCACAGAGGTAGCTTACTCTCGTTCCGTCAGCCATGACCGGGTAGAAATCTTAAGTAATTCGAGTTCGACAAAGATTCCAGAGTTCAACAAGATACACCTGAAGAAGATCAGAGATTACATCGGCCGAAACGTTTTGAGAATAACATCCAAGATGAGGACAGTAGTCAGAATAATCTAAATACAAACTTTTTCACCTTATTCATACAAATGGATCATTCGATAATCATTAACACAGAATGCCGTTGACATTTAGGTAGATGTATTTGTCTATATTTGTCTTACATGTATTTGTCTGTATTTGTCTATATTTGTCTTACATGTATTTGTCTATATTTGTCTTACATGTATTTGTCTGTATTTGTCTATATTTGTCTTACATGTATTTGTCTATATTTGTCTTACATGTATTTGTCTATATTTGTCTAACGTGTATTTGTCTATATTTGTCTTACGTGTATTTGTCTATATTTGTCTTACGTGTAGACCTATTTGTTTATATTTGTCTTACGTGTAGACCTATTTGTTTATATTTGTCTTACGTGTAGACCTATTTATTTATATTTGTCTTACATGTAGACCTATTTGTTTATATTTGTCTTACATGTAGACACATTTGTTTATATTTGTCTTACATATAGATGCATCTGTTTATATTTGTCTTACATGTAGATGCATCTGTTTATATTTGTCTTACATATAGATGCATCTGTTTATATTTGTCTTACATTTAAAACATTGTGTTCATTTTCTACTCGGAATATTTTCATCATTGAAAAAATCTTAGAAAAAAAGTTTTCTATTTTTTAGCAATTACTGTGATGATTTTAATTCTTTTACATAAAAGGGCATAGTAGTTTGCTTGAAGCATTGCTGGTAAATATGAACATATTTATTTAATAAGGCTGCTCGCAATGCGGAACGGTCATCTTGGCACGTTTCTTCTATGAAAACAGAAAGAACGTTTAAGGTCTCCGAAATATCAAAATATTTTCAACCATACCGGTCTCTACTAAGAAAGATTTACTGAAAAATAAATAGATCAATTTTTGAAGAAAAATATCGCATATATTGTCGCAATTATTTGTTTTTTCGCATCTCCTCTTTCACTGTTCTGTTTATTTTCTGCATGGAAAAGTCTTCTTAAATATTTATATACTTATATATATAAAATTAAACCAATGATAAGAATAAAAATTGGAAAAATAACAATATTTATTGAATCACCAAGTAGTTTAAACAAGGAATATATCAATAAACTTTTTTTTCCTTTCCTTAACCCATGAATTTTCAAAAATGCAAGCTTTTATCATCAGATCAGAAATAAATTAGTAAAAATGATATTATTGTTAACAAAGATTTGAAAATATAAAAAAATATAAAAATACACAAATTTTTTTTAGCAAAGAAAATCCACATTGCTGGAAAAATGTAACACGTCCCCCCAAAAAAGTAAAACCACTGTCAAAAGCATGCAAAAATTGTAAATAATAATGAAAATTGCTCAGCCAACATAATCCAGACAAATATGAAATAAAAATTGGTCTAAATATAATTCATAATAAGGAAATTGACAACATCTTTGAGGCACGCATGAGAATGTATTTAAGTGAAATATTTTGAAAATCAACAATCGTGCAATTTAAATGAAAAATTCATTTAATTTTTTTTTTCAAGCTTTCCTTGTAGAACAACTTTGTCAGGCGAAACTGTCTTATAGTTTTTTTTTTCTTTCTTCCTCCTCATTTTGATGGTATTAACCCAGAGGTGTCAAATCACGATATGAGCAGAAAGAGACGTCAAGTTCTAAAAGACAATGTTTGACTGTTGCTTCAAAGTTGCCAGCAATTTTATTTTGGGATCAAATTTAAAAAGACTGGTTTATGTAAATAATTTTTTTTTATTTTTAAATGGGAAAAAATGTCTATGAATGTATAAGTATATGAAGATGTATTCATTTTTTTTTTTACCTCCAGGGAAAGAAACTCACAATTTTAACATTCTTTCACTGGCAATACAGTTTATTTTGGACCAATAAATAGAAATTCTATTGAGAATTTACATGAAGTTGTTTAATCATGTGATCAAAATGGTTGCCAATATTGAGTGATTGGTGAAACAATCTTCTCTGACTTAGATCCATTTTCACAAGGGAACGCTTTCACTTACAGCAAAAGTAACATAATTTGTTTGGCCAATCAATTTAATCAGAACGAGGGTAAATATGGACACGTTTCTTCCTGTTTTAGCTGTTACTTTGCTATTTTCTTGGTTTTATTTTTTTACGTAAATCTTGATTTTAGCATTTTGTTTTCAATAAAATTTTCTTTTTCTTTATAGAAATAAATTGCACTAGAATATTAGAAAAATAATTAAAGCTTTTCACACACACACACACATACATATAATTCAGACCATTAGTCTGGCATTCTTCTTTTTCTGTATAAAATAGGCTCTTACTCTTTAGGGGCTTTAATATGGACACAACCTCACATTTGAAAATTCAAGTATATCAGATTTGACCCATAGTCATTAGACACCAATTAAGCAAGATTCCTTGAGTTTCAATTTCTTCTTAAGACCTCTTAAGCTTAAGCCTTAACTTTTAGCATGTTCTTAAATCAAAACCATATATTGGATTTTGATCAAATTTGGAATAGACATACGGTTTAGTCCTATTTATATCTTGAATTTAATCTTCGTAAGGGGACATAAAAGTGGTGCAAAACTGTTCTGTTTTGGAAATTAATTTTAACCGTCCTGGGACGGGTATTCTTCTAGTTATATATAATTCAGCGAATTAATGTGGTATTCTTTTTTTTTGTGTATAAAATAAGCTCTCACTGTCGCCGAGTACTTTTGGAATTTCTGCTCGAGTGTTCACTGCTTATCCGGACAACTGGGCTAATTCTCCTTTTTGTGTGTGTGTGTGGGGGGGGGGTACCTATATCAGCTTCAAGCAAGACTATTCTTGTGACCCATTTCACTAAGTCAGATGAATGTGTATATAAGCAAGAATTTGGAAATAAAATTCTCTACAAAGTATTAGTATTGACCTGTGTGTAGCACCCGATCTTGGAGTCCATTTCAGTTTTTGAAGATTCCAGAGAACTGACAAACAATAATACCACATTAATCGAAATGAATAAATGCGAAAGTTTTATCCTCTTATTCGAAGTATATTAACATTAAAACTGGTCAGCCTTATTTAACTCAATGATGCAACATTTTGAACTACTGTATATACAGTAATTCACTAACACCTAAACAAAGATATGTGTATGTTTAATTTGCATACCTAGTTTTAAAACAGTTTCTAATAAATTATTATTCTGTGTTATTTATTTGTAATTTTTTATTGTCCTATTTTCTTATATATATACATAATAGTTTTGTCAACATTATTAATAATTCAAGCGATTAAAAAACTATGTTGTTTTTATCCAAATTACGAAAATGCTACATGAAAATTGTTTGTCCTTTTTCTTCAAAGAAATCTACAGTTAGATGAATTGCTGCTCGGAAAGCAGGTAGTTTTTTGCGAGTAAAAACTTAAAAATAAATTGTTTTGAGTACGCTATTTTAAACTACAATCAATTACTATCATTATTTCCATGGAAAGTGCTCGACTGAACTTTAACCTATTTAAGTTCTTCGTTGTAAAATATTCACAGTAAAGACACGTCTTCCTACCACAACTTCAAAAAGATTTCCTTTCTTAACATCAAAGAGAATTTTCATGCACAGAGTTTCTTTCCAGGAACTTCCCATCTCTGGAACACGTTGCCACAAGATTGCTTCCTTGAGGGTTACAACATGGTCGTCTCCAAATCTAATGTCAATAAACACTTGTCATAAACCGTCCACATAAGCCACCAAATTTTGTTCATTCCATTCATTATTTTCAATCCTCTCATAACATTCATCATCATTCAACTGACTATCCATCTCATTAACCCTTATCCTCCTGATGTGAAGTGGTGACTCATCAGTAATTTTTTAAAAATATATTAAAAGCAAGTTTGTATAATTTGGATTAGTCAGACTACTGTTTTCATTTTGGACAGGAGTTTGAATAATCCAAATACAAATTATCAATCCTGATTAAAAAATTCCAAAACATATAAAGGATGTTCAAGATCAGATTCTTTCTTCATTTCCTGGATCGACTATTTGATTATTACGAACAGTATTATTATTACTAACAGTATAATTTTGGTTAACTGAGAAATTATATCAATTGGCACAAGAAAATCAAATAAAGAAATGACCTGATGCAGGGATTAAATCTGCATCCAACAATAGAAACCACATAAGTATAATGCATCGCCAGTCTAGACGGGCACCAAGCTAAACCGCATCGCCAGTCTAGACGGGCACCAAGCTCAACCGCATCGCCAGTTTAGACGGGCACCAAGCTCAACCGCATCGCCAGTCTAGACTGGCACCAAGCTCAACCGCATCCTCAGTCTAGACGGGCACCAAGCTCAACCGCATCCTCAGTCTAGACGGGTACCAAGCTCAACCGCATCGCCAGTCTAGACGGGCACCAAGCTCAACCGCATCCTCAGTCTAGACGGGCACCAAGCTCAACCGCATCCTCAGTCTAGACGGGCACCAAGCTCAACCGCATCCTCAGTCTAGACGGGCACCAAGCTCAACCGCATCCTCAGTCTAGACGGGCACCAAGCTCAACTGCATCGCCAGTCTAGACGGGCACCAAGCTCAACCGCATCGCCAGTCTAGACGGGCACCAAGCTCAACCGCATCGCCAGTCTAGACGGGCACCAAGCTCAACCGCATCCTCAGTCTAGACGGGCACCAAGCTCAACCGCATCCTCAGTCTAGACGGACACCAAGCTCAACCGCATCCTCAGTCTAGACGGGCACCAAGCTCAACCGCATCGCCAGTCTAGACGGGCACCAAGCTCAACCGCATCGCCAGTTTAGACGGGCACCAAGCTCAACCGCATTTCCAGTCTAGACGGGCACCAAGCTCAACCGCATCCTCAGTCTAGACGGGCACCAAGCTCAACCGCATCGCCAGTTTAGACGGGCACCAAGCTCAACCGCATCGCCAGTCTAGACGGGCACCAAGCTCAACCGCATCCTCAGTCTAGACAGGCACCAAGCTCAACCGCATCCTCAGTCTAGACGGGCACCAAGCTCAACCGCATCGCCAGTCTAGACGGGCACCAAGCTCAACCGCATCCTCAGTCTAGACGGGCACCAAGCTCAACCGCATCCTCAGTCTAGACGGGCACCAAGCTCAACCGCATCCTCAGTCTAGACGGGCACCAAGCTCAACCGCATCGCCAGTCTAGACGGGCACCAAGCTCAACCGCATCCTCAGTCTAGACGGGCACCAAGCTCAACCGCATCCTCAGTCTAGACGGGCACCAAGCTCAACCGCATCCTCAGTCTAGACGGGCACCAAGCTCAACCGCATCCTCAGTCTAGACGGGCACCAAGCTCAACCGCATCACCAGTCTAGACGGGCATCAAGCTCAACCGCATCACCAGTTTAGACGGGCACCAAGCTCAACCGTATCGCCAGTCTAGACGGGCACCAAGCTCAACCGCATCCTCAGTCTAGACGGGCACCAAGCTCAACCGCATCACCAGTCTAGACGGGCATCAAGCTCAACCGCATCACCAGTTTAGACGGGCACCAAGCTCAACCGCATCACCAGTCTAGACGGGCATCAAGCTCAACCGCATCACCAGTATAGACGGGCACCAAGCTCAACCGCATCGCCAGTCTAGACGGGCACCAAGCTCAACCGCATCGCCAGTCTAGACGGGCACCAAGCTCAACCGCATCCTCAGTCTAGACGGGCACCAAGCTCAACCGCATCACCAGTCTAGACGGGCATCAAGCTCAACCGCATCACCAGTTTAGACGGGCACCAAGCTCAACCGCATCGCCAGTCTAGACGGGCACCAAGCTCAACCGCATCCTCAGTCTAGACGGGCACCAAGCTCAACCGCATCGCCAGTCTACACGGGCATCAAGCTCAACCGCATCACCAGTTTAGACAGACACCAAGCTCAACCGCATTGCGAGTTTAGACGGGCACCAAGCTTAACCGCATTGCGAGTTTAGACGGGCACCAAGCTCAACCGCATTGTCAGTTTAGACAGGCACCAAACTTAATATCATTGCCAAACTAGCCAGTCAACATTTTTCTGTTTTGTTCTCTCTTAAATCAAAATGTCGGGAGAAAAGGTGTCAGTGCTGCAGATGGAATATTAAGATGCTAAAATTATACCCATCATTATTGAAGTACTTGCAAGAATCAAAAATCCTACAAACAATGAAACTTATCTAGATCCTATTTTTTCTAATTTGCTTGTCACTTCATACCAATCTATGTCAATACTCAATAGAATAAATCAATTACACTTCATACTAATCTATGTCAATACTCAATAGAATAAATCAATTACACTTCATACTAATCTATGTCAATACCTAATAGAATAAATCAATTACTTCATACCAATCTATGCCAATACTCAATAGAATAAATCAATTACACTTCATACCAATCTATGTCAATACTCAATAGAATAAATCAATTACACTTCATACTAATCTATGCCAATACTCAATAGAATAAATCAATTACACTTAATGGCTTTTGTTTTTCGTTCTATTAAAAGCAGTCATCTTAAGATCAGTTAAATAAAATAGATTTTTTTTTTAAGATACAAGAAAAATCATTATTTGGTGTATTGATCTTTCATTCAAACAATAGACTTAATACAAAAACGTTAGGTCATGCTGACATTGTATAACATCCTTCCTTCCTCACACACACACACACACACACACACACAAATAAAACTTATGCCCTGCTCTGTGCCCCCTTCCCCATCAAAGAAAACATTCTAATGATCAAATTACTAATAAAAGCTTTTAACTTCCGTCAACAAGAAAAAACGTCCATTTACCAATCTTTAAATCTAGTAAAAAAACTTGCAATGAACATATTTTCTTGGCAATCGTCAAAATGTTAAAATAAAACCGACTACATGAACTATGTTCGTTGGTTATCCACTGTAACAATGGAGACGAAAATGAAAACTTACCAGTATCAAAGCGGATTAGATGTTTCAAGTGTCAGGTACCCGTTTTCCAAATGAGAAAAGAACTTTTGTTGTACGCGAAAACAATTAATTTGCATGTGTAGAGACCAATTGCTTTCAGAAAGACAGATTAAAAGCGGATGGGGAGTCGAATTTTAGATAGCTGAGAGAAAGCTTTGGTCATGTAAATTTGTCAGTGTTTATTATGGAGTTATTGAAGAGAAGTTCTTTCTGAAGTTTGAACTACCATTGTAATCTCATTACAGCTTATGGAGATTTACATACATCTTATTTTTTCCACAGAATGCAGTGTCGTTTCACAGTGGTTTCAAGTTAAAGTATTTAGAGTCTACGACCCTGAAGTAAATCTTTGGATTCCAAAAATTCTGACTCCTTATTTTAAATTCTTCCAATATTCTTCCAACAATCGGATTCAGATTTAAAAAATCCGACTTCTTTCAAAACGTCAGACTCTTTAAAGATTCTTAAAATTTGTACTTCAACTACTTATTTTAAAGTCTTCTAATATTCAGACTTTTTGAGATTAGAAAATCTGACTGACTCTTAGTATTCTTCCGACTCCGACTTCCTCCAAAACCGCCGACTCCACAACCCTAGTTCCTTGTTGGTTTTATACAACACACACACATACTTTTTATTTGAAGAAATCATTCATGGTATTTTTTTCTAATACTCTTGAGCGTCTGTACAAATGTGCCGTCATGAATCCTTCTGGCCAAATATTTCTAAAACCATCACTACCAAGCAGACATTATTCTCTCTTTTTTTTAATGATAACAGAAACCATTTTACTTCTTTTTTTTCTCATTCCTTTCCGTTAAAAAATTTATTTTGACAAATTTTTACTTATCATTTTGTATATATTCAAGCTATATTTTTATCATAATTTATTTTGGTGTATTATTACTGTACTAGTTGGGTACCCGTCTTAAGATTGGTCATATAACAAATACAGTATTCACTTTGTTGTATAATGCTTAGTTTTCAAAATATGATTTTGTGATATTATAGAGTAACCCCACCCCATCAACCAGGACCACCAGGAGGGATTGGCTAGGAAGTGAATGACAATAAAGGTATGAACCTGTATGCCTCCGTTTACTGCACTGGCCGCAATCGTCCCCACTCATTATGTCAGCCCAAAGATGTTGTGCGATTCAGTCAATGCTTCAACAAAAAATTCTTATTCGTAAAACCATGAGTCCAGTTTATGAAAAAGTAACAGGTTTATTTGTTGGAGATTACAAATGAAACTAGTGTTCCCACGTTAAATGGCAGACTTCAATCTCAGGTTTGAATGGCAGACTTGCAAAATGAGGTCACTTATCCTGGCCACATAAAATCTAAGTCCCATCAACACAACAGACCCTATGTTCCTGAGGACTATTGGAATCCAACTGACACCTCGAACGTCCAACTCCAACTAACTGCCCACTCTCAAAAAGACCAACTTCCCATCCCTCCCATCATGCCCAGAGAACGAGGTATTCCCCTCCCATCTTCTGGGGTCCTTTCCCTCCTGATCGGAATCTTGGATTTTAGTATTTCTAACTAGTCACCATTCGACCACCCAGGGGCTAACCGTTGGTGTTATCCATTAGAAATAATTACCAGGCAGTCTACTCAGGGAGGAGGGGGGGTGCTTATCATGGAGACAATCTAAGAACATTAATTTATGGTCTCAGCATGATTTTGTTTTTAAGAGGCACTTATTTATTTTCAAAGAGAAATAAGATTCTGTGTGGCCCCAAAATCAGAGATATTTTCAAATTTCTCTGTGCCCCCCCCCCTTTTTCCTTTGACCGAGCATCTAACACCTGCAATGTCTGCCATTCGCATGTACCACTAAAACTTGCAACCCACTTCAGGTTTACAAGGGGCCAACTGATCCATTGAATTTATAGACCAGCGACACCATGACAATTAGTGGTTGACATTCTGAGTAGCCATATAGCGATAGTGAGCTGAGGAAGGAGTAGATGCGTCCGGTTTCTGGCAGTAAGCTGAGAGAGGGCCGGACATGTCTGATTTCTGGTAGAAGGTGAATATATTCGGGGGGGGGGGTGACTAGAGAAATACTAGAAAAATAGAACGGTGACAGAACTGATGGAAAAGGATCACAGTCTGTCTTAGCTGAGATCCGGAATTTGAGAGATGGGAGGCTTAGCTCAGATGTAGAGACTAGCGACAGGACCCCAACGACACACCCACACACACACCAGTGTTCAAGTCGCTTGTATAGAATGTCTTTATGTGTGTTGTTTTTATTATATATGTAAATTGTGAATTATGGCTTCGTCCCCTTAGACACTGACTACACTAGAATCCCAACACAGTCAATAAAAAAATGAAGAAAAACCATGATACATGCATTTGAGATAAGGTGGTCGGTCGAAGGCACGGGCATAGCCCTACAGTTTAGGTCGTTTTATTTTACGGCATATCAACCCTTTTCAGGTTATTTAATGCTGAATCCAGTATTTAATGCTGAATCCAGTTTTGGTGAAGGTTTTTATGCTTCAAGTTCTTTATATGTTTAAGTATTTATTCATGGTGTTTGGTTGAGTGAAAGAGGGAAGGGAGAGAGGGAAGGACAGGGGAAGGAAAGGGAGAGGGAGGGAAATTGACGATTTATGTTTGGGATTTTGCAGAACATGATTGAGTTTTGCAAAGAAAAAAAAAACAATACAACATCAATGTTTGGTGCATTTTGAGTCAGGAAGTCAATAATTTCAGACAGCCTGATTTGGTAGCGCTAGTAGGTTCTATTTGACCCATAGATGGGGCCCTTATAGGTACTATCATTCCGGGCCAGAGTGGACCTGGGAGCAATGGCAACTAAGGGGCGACTTTACATTCCCCACAGCTCCCAAATGAAGGCTTCGCCACTGGAGGTCTTTTAAGTTCATACCCAGGACCTATATAGATGGGAGAGAAGGGGAGATAGAAAGGAGGGAGTACAGAAAGGTAAGTAGAGAGAGAGAGAGGGGGGATCTCTAGAGTTTAGATGCTGAAATGAAACTGCACTAGGACTGAACTCACATCTTATAGATCGAGACTTTTTCCCTTTTTATTTTCCCCTCCATTGTCAGCTGTTAAAGCATGCTTTAGCAAAACCATTCACCCTGGTTGTGTTGAGCCGGTTTCTTCTCTGGCCTGCACTGCAACCCTAACCATGACAGGCCATGCATGGTGTTTATTATAGTGTTGTTGAAGAGAGGTTCCTTCTGAAGTTTGTACGTCAGTGTAATCTCATTATGGCTATGGAAGATTTACATACATCTTTTTTTTTCCTACATACACGGAATGAAGTGTCGTTTTTGGAGTTGTTTACAGTTAAAGGATTTAGAGTCTATTACACAGGAGGTAGTAGACCTTTTTCTGCCATCTAGGAGATATGCTAATCGAAGGTGGTGGATGTGAACTCAGTAACAACCACAAGGGTGAAGGCAGCATGGGCGACATTTCATGGTAGTCCTGAGCAAGGTCACACAAGATGGTTAACCAATTGAGATTCCAACATCGAAAGCTGACCACTTATGGACGTAAGAGCTCAGCCAAGTCCTCCTTTATGACTTGTCCAGGTTCTCAGCTGTCAACCTATATGCTTGCGCCACCCAGTCACAAGTAAACGTGACGTTTCCCAACGCGATAATTTTATTAGAAAGGCAATAGCTCAGAAACTGTATTTTTTAAGATTATAATCTGCTGAAAATAAAACTATACTTACAAACCGGCCATATTGGAAATATGCCAATATGTCTGCTAATTTACTCATTTAAGTGTTTTTTATTTTCTTATTTCATAGGTAATACCAAATTGATTTTAATGCCAATACGTTCAGCATGTCATAATCTTTAAAAAAAAATACAATTTTTGAGCTACTATATATCGCCTTTCCGATAAAATTACACGTGTTGGGAAACGACACAATTACCCAGTCAGGAATTAATTCTCCCTCTAATTCTAATCATGTTTAGCAGTAATCGGACAGAAAGACACGATGCACACATCTCATGATTCTGTTTATTGGTGAACATTTCATTGATCTGACTTTGATATCACAAAATCTTTAATGTTTTTCAATTTCGTTAATATTCCATGTTTGTTTAGAATACTTGTTGATGGGTTAAATGAGGAAATATAATTATGGGCGAGGTACGAAAGATCCGCATTGTTATCCTTTTATCTTTATAGATATTATATAATTAGTGAAAACTTGAAAGCCTCTAGAAATATCGATTTTCATTATCTTCCTTGGTGGTACAGACATACATTACATATATATACACATATATACATTAAATATATACACGCACATCTATACATGACATATATACAGCTTGCTGTCGATAACCAAGTGGTTAGAAAAGCAGACCGTCAAAAAAAACAGCTCAGTTTCAATTCAAGCTTAAGCGTTTGCGTGTCTAACCAATCAAAGAAGCTGCGATACAGCTAAAAGAAACTTGAGGATAAGAGTTAATGGGATTAGATAGATTGTCAGTTGAATGATGATGAATATTATGAGAGGATTGGAAATAAGTAATGGAATGAAGAAAATCTGATGAGGAGGAGATATGGCAAGTACTTATTGACTGGAGTATATATTACAAATATATATGAGCGTTTATTGAATTATTAAAGTTAAAAACAATACCTAAATGACAAAAAGTTATCTATTGTTGTTAACGCTTCAGTCGAGGTGGCGTTCCTCAGAATATAAGTGATGTTTTTTTGGTACTGTTATAGATGACGCGCCTGATTTCCGTGACTTCGCATTGACAACAATCGGGCACGTCGCCGCGGAAGCACCCGAGCGCTGATGGAATAATATCAGTTTTTCTTTCTTTTATCTTATAAAAACATTGACAAAATTGTACCCCCTCCCACAAAACAAACATTATTTTCAGAAAAAAAAAATGATTTTAATCTATGTATTTTTTCTTTGAATTTATTCGTCTTATATTAGTGTCTGCCAGTCTTCCATTAACGCTTGGCGTTTTCGTCTCGGCAACTCTCGGCCACTTCCGCGATTTGCCTGATCATTGCCGATGCAAAGTCACGGAATTTAGGCGTGTCATCTATAACAGTACCCTTTTTTTTATTTTTATACAGGGTGGGCAAAAATAAGGGTCCTATTTTAAAAAATTCATAACTTTTTTATTTATTGATTAAAAAAAAAATTTTTTTTTAGAATAAGTAAAGGACCCCTTCCGAAGCAAGCATGAGCCGTATTAGCCCTAAGGAACGTACCCTCATTTAGAAAACATTATTTTTGCTTAAAAAACTCAAAACAGTGTAAAAAACAATACTTTAGTTTTTGTAAGTTTTAAGAAGTGTTTTTCGGCTAAAATTTGTTTTGTTTATTGCCTGATCATTGCGGAATTTAGGCGTGTCATCTATAACAGTACCCATTTTTTTTATTTTTATATATCAGTAGATATCTAAAACGATAATATACAGGAAAACAACTGAAAAGGAAACGATTGTAGTTTCATCGTGCGAATCATTGAATAAAACTGTAGAGGTACCTAAATATCGGCACATTTTCAACTTCTTTCCTAGGACCACTTGCCTTTGGAATTCTCTATTTCCCCGACCATACCAACATGCAGAATTTCACAAAAAAGAAAAAAAATGATTTTAATCTATGTATTTTTTCTTTGAATTTATTCGTCTTATATTATCGCCTGCACGTCTTCCATTAACGCTTGGCGTTTTCTTTCTCGGCAACTCTTGGGCGCTTCCGCGAACTGACCGATCGTTGTCGACGCGAAGTCACGGAAATCAGGCACGTCATTTATAACAGCACCGTTTTTTTTTTTTATTTGGCTAGTTCTCAGAAATTAGGGGCCCCTTTCCTGGGGCTAACACTTGATTTTTCTCTGAGATAAATAGATATTTGAGTGTTTATTTATGATTCTCCACTACTTCTCAAACTTTGAGTTTATAAGTCAGTGAAGAATATTAATTTACTTTACTATAAGTTATCTTTCTTGTGGTCTTTTTCAGGATAAGAATTCATCTAGTCTGGTGGAGTATCCAGCTAAGTGCTGTTACTTGAGGTAACATCAGTAGGAGATGTGCACTATTCCCTTTATGAGCCAGTGTGTAGCCATGCTGAGTGGATCTTATTTGGGCTTCGAATACTATGTTATTTTGAATATTTGGTCAGGGTTTAATTGTAGAATGAAGTATCTTCATGTTAGGGTGTACTAACAAACCCGACACACAAGACCGAAGGCACGCGAGGATGGTGTCTAGTAAGCATTTAAATTTTAAAATGAAACAAAAAAAAAAAGTTTTTTAACCAAATTTTTTTAAATAAAATCAATTAGCATTTACATATTGTCACAAGCGATGTAAGAATGTGAGAATACGGAAGCACAGTTTAGAAAAAAAAAATTGGGGGGGATATCATCAATACAGCACCATCTACCTTCTACTCAAGATGTTCAATTATCCTTTTACGTATACATTTTTATAAACTTTATTTTAGAATAATTACAATAGTAAAATCTATTTTTTAGATACATCGTGGTTGAAACTAGAGTTCTCTCCCCCTTATTTGACTCTCCTCAAATTAAAGATTAAAAAATTTTCTGACCTACAATCCACAAGCACCCATTAATCTATTTTATATTCGGAATTAAACAATAAGATTTAAATAGATATTTGGTTGTTTAAATCTAACCCAGAAAAATATTCACAAATGAATATAAATAATAGAAAAAGATTCATAAACAGATATGTATTTATTTTTAAACTGGTTGTAGATATTATCAGGGAAATAAAACGTTTCAGAAATCACGTGACACAGATTATATCTCACTCAAATGTGTTCACATATAGAAACAGACCATATTTTGTCATGCGCAACAAAAAGATAAATAAAAATGACCCACAATTTTTAGAAGAACACTAGTTGGGAAACAGTACATAGACAGATGCAGATTTTTTTTTTTTTTTTACTTCTTTCTCTCGCTATAATTCTCATAGCATCTTTATTATATTTTTTACACGATACCTCGATATTTGGCTCTGTTGAGCGAGGTACGAAACCGGTCAGCTGCCCTTTCATTTTTTTAATTCATCATGATTAATAAATATTTCTCTTTCATGCCAATATATATATATATATATATATATATATATATAATCAAAATTCTTTTCATATTATATATATGGAAAATGAAAATGGAAAACCTAAATTATTTATGTACACACCAACGTTTCGTCTTCATTTAAAAGACTTCCTCAGGATGATTGATTTGAAGTATTTTAAATGAAGAAACGTATATGTATACATAAATAATTTAAGCTTTCTTTATTCATTACGTTGGAATATTATTTCCATTTTTTATCATATATATATATATATATATATATATATATATGGTGTCAGCCGCCATAAAAGCTGACCGACTTGGTCGAGTGCGGACTGTTGACTTTAGTTGGTGACGCACTTAGTGTCAATTACGAAAAAGTGTCGGGCAAGGAAGAGCATCCTCCATAAAACTTGCTTCAAATAAACCTTCATGGATATTTCCATGCAAACAGCTAGCCAACTACCTGGATGGGAGAAGGGGGCACCAGTGCGAATGATGCCCTCAACTTGCACGTTAATAAAACAGAACCGATGAAGATATATATATATATAGGAAAAACTATATAAATCAGAGAAAATGAGTAAAAGAAAAATTTGGAGTGTAAAGTGTTTTTTTAGTGTCTTATAATACTAATTATGACAAGTAAAACGAAAAGAAAAATTTTCATATTAACGGTTTTGTTTTATTTTGTTGTTTTGGTTTCATTTGATGGAAAAAAATTCACTGAAGAAACCTTTTGAAAACATCTTGAGTTTTTTATCAAGAGAAAATGTACGTTTTGAAAATGAGCAGAAACAATTGTATGAATAAGTGTTTTTGAAACACATTCGAAACATTTATTAAATTATCACTATATATATATATATATATATATATATATATATATATATATTATTTTATTTTATGGGACAATCGAAGCAGTAGTGAGCAAAAAAACAAAAAACGAACGGTGCAATCACCAATAAAAATAATTACATGAAAATACATTAAATAATTAGGTGATAAAAATCGTACATATTTCTAGACAAGCGTCTTGGTCTGATGGTAAAACACTGGACTATAGACATCAATATCGAAGGTTCAATCCCTGTCTAAGTTAATCATGCTGATGACGGCTTTGAGCCAGAAACACGTGTTCATGAATTACTTTTATGTACATATGAAATTAAAAAAAATATATATATTAACGAAAAATACGTCCTATAAAGTTAAGGGCGACTAATAATGCAATTTTCTGCATCTTATTCACTTAGGAAGTGAAACAATCGAAGTAGTATTGAGCAAAAAACAACAAACGCTACAATCACCAATAAAAATAATTACATAAAGATACATATATATATATATATATATATATATATATATAAACTTCAAGAAAGAGGCAAAATGCCTTCAAAAAACCATGTGTTAGATGCAGATACTTTGATTAAAATCAGAATAAAAACAAAATTTTAAGTCCACACAGTTAAGTCCACACAAAATCGGACGTCACTTCTACAAGACCAGGAAGGATTGTTACAAAAAAAAAAAAAATACGGTTAATACCTTTTATTTGTCTAAAGCTCTGACGAGGCTTGTTGTATCAAGCGAAATTATTAGATAAAAAAAGTGGATTTTAAAATGTATTACTTAATGCTGCCCTTATTTTGACATGCACTACTGATGTTGCCTAATTGGCTCACTCTACCATGCACACCCATCTGCACCATCGTCATTGTTCAAACACTATTGTTAACAGTCCATCTTCTCCAAGATGGAATACAGTCGAAAAAGAAAAACCTCCAGTTTCTCTGGTGAAACTTCTCATCACTTAACTGAAGCAAAAAGATCAATGTTTGCATGCATAGTCTGCTATTTACAATCTGTAAAAACTCATGCTTTGGCTGTTTTACCATATATATCTAAGAAGACAGCCATTAAAATTTTCAGAATAGGCTACGAATTTTGTCAGTGTAACTTTGAGGTCAAATTCGAACGTTGATCATTTTTGCAGGATTTGAATTTTTTCGGTTGATTTCTTACCTCTTGTATAAATTACTAACATTGCCAAAAGTATTAATACTTTGATATTTTTCAATACGTCTTTTTCAATGAGTCCATCTGACGTATAAATAATGTATATTGTATCGTAAAACGATACAATATACATTATTTATACGTCAGCTGGACTCATTTGTTGTATATTGCTGCCGTGCTTAAAAATATTTCCATTCTATGTACGTCCGACGCGAACAAAGAGCCCACCATATTACTGTTCAAACTCAAACATACTTATCTTTTAACGCAGTTTCCGAATATATCTAGAACAGATACTATACTTTGATTCTAGCCCTAAGGCTAAGAAAATGTATTTTAGTTAGAGTTTCACGTTCGCCACAATAGCTGCATCAGATGAAATTTTTTTTTAAATTACCTTTTTTTGCATTGCACCTTTGGCGATCTGGCGATTCCATCTTAAAAAAAAATGGGTGTAGGGTGATAACATATGTACTAACATGAAATTGCTTTAAGGTATTATTATATACTTTGATTCTAGATAGATATAGAGAGAGACCAGGGAAGCTAGAAGTATAGATAGATAGATAGATAGATAGAGAGGGGAAAAGTTAGAAGCAAATATAAATAAATAGAGAGAGAGAGTAGGGGTAGCAAGAGCGCCTAGTACAAATAGAGTGAGAGAGAGAGAAAGAGAGGGAGGTCAGAAGTACATATAGATAGATACAGAGAGAGGGGGAGAAAGAGAGAGGGGGAGAGGAAGCTAGTAGTATATAGTTTCGGTAGAAGGTGACATACTAACGCAACTTCCCAAACCCTTGTAGTAGTTTGTGACATTTCCCTTCTATGGACGTCCAGCGCGAACACAGACCCCACGATATTACTGTATCATCTATGGACAGAACAGATACTATACTTTGATTCTAGCCCGAAGATTAAATTAAATTTGACTCCAATTCATGAGTAGCTACAAAGATTCGGAAGGTCATTGCTTTTGATGTAAGCGTGACACACAAAATAACACACGCGCTATCGTATTAATATGTGTCTTCCCGGTCGTCCCCTCCCTACCTCCCTCGTCGATGTAGAAAATAAAATCTTAGAGGTTGGTTGGGATCGAACTATAAACCAGTCGGGCCGTTGCACCAAAGAAAAATACTTTAAACATTACGAAAATTAGGTGACTTGAATGCTTTTCCAAATCTAGGTGCGCCACGCATCCGCAGAGATTTTGATGTAAGCGTAACACACGAACACACACGCTATCGTATTCATATATAGATGACTGAATTCGATGTTGGCATATTTTGCCCTAATACCTTGCTCCGCCTTTCGTTTGCTGATTATTGCCGCCTCGCCTTTCGTTTGCTGATTATTGCCGCCTCGCCTTTCGTTTGCTGATTATTGTCGCCTCGCCTTTTGTTTGCTGATTATTGCCGCCTCGCCTTTTGTTTGCTGATTATTGCCGCCTCGCCTTTTGTTTGCTGATTATTGCCGCCTCGCCTTTTGTTTGCTGATTATTGCCGCCTCGCCTTTTGTTTGCTGATTATTGCCGCCTCGCCTTTTGTTTGCTGATTATTGCCGCCTCGCCTTTTGTTTGCTGATTATTGCCGCCTCGCCTTTTGTTTGCTGATTATTGCCGCCTCGCCTTTTGTTTGCTGATTATTGCCGCCTCGCCTTTTGTTTGCTGATTATTGCCGCCTCGCCTTTTGTTTGCTGATTATTGTCGCCTCGCCTTTTGTTTGCTGATTATTGTCGCCTCGCCTTTTGTTTGCTGATTATTGTCGCCTCGCCTTTTGTTTGCTGATTATTGTCGCCTCGCCTTTTGTTTGCTGATTATTGTCGCCTCGCCTTTTGTTTGCTGATTATTGTTGCTTTGCCTTTTGTTTGCTGATTATTGTTGCCTTGTATTTTGCTTTTCTATCAATCCGTTTCCTCAAACACCCAACAGAAAGCAGGAAAACAAAGAGCAGTAAGAACAAAAAAGGGGGAAAACATTTACACTTTTTTCCACTTAACTCTGAAAAAAAACAAAAAAAAAAAAAAAGCCGCCGCTGCAAGACAACAAACCATGTTAAATTAACAATTCCGATTCATCTCTCAAAGAAAATCTTTATTCATTAAGAATTAACAGAAGGTGAATAATTCATCCACCATTGTTGGCAGAATTCCTGCAAGGTTATTCAATATTGAAAATTCCTATCAAACCTTGAAGCGAACTATCTTAGACGCGCAACTTAATTATTCAACGGTCATCAGCCAAATAAGAACAATGGACGGAAATTATTAGCACTTCAAATACTCTGACCAATGACAGGAAGCGGAGCAGAAACTGACCGTTACAAAAATGGGATGTTCTTGAGTTTTCCGCTATGAAAGAGTGTGGAAAAAAAAGAGAGTAAGAGGGAAAACATAATGACCCCATAAGTAGGACACGTCTTGAAGATGTTCAATATAACACACAACTATGTTTAAGGGCCATTTACAAAGAAGGGTCATATATAAGCAAAACAATAATAATCTTTTTCTCTCTACATAAAGTTAGGCATGTTTGTATGTACAGGATTCACTCCTAAACTAATTAATCGATAATTATGAATTGTGCATTACAGCTGCGAGGTGTAAGGGGTCAAAATATGGGCTATATTTACTTTAATTATGTTTTATGCTAAGGGTGTAAAAAGGAAGTGGAATCCCTTCATGAAAATTCAGATACCTCCGATTTTTGTGAAATCTTTACAATAGCTATTAGACATCAATTAATAAATATTACCCAAATTTCAGTTTCTGTAGAATATTTTAAAAGGTTTTAGGGGCATAATATGGGCACAACCTCCCATTTGAAAATTAAAATATTTCAGATTTGCATTAAATTTGATGCACAGTCATTAAACACCAATTAAGCCAGATTCCCTGAATTAAAATTTCTTTTTAAAATCCCTACAATTAAAATCATGTAATGGATTTTGATCAAAATTGGCATAAGGATTCTAGACATAAGGTTTAGTACATAATATCTTAATTTTAATCTTCATAAGGGGACATAAAAGTGGTGCAAAACTGGTGTTTGGGGAATTAATTTTACCCGTCCTGGAGGCGGGTATTCTTCTAGTTATATATTAAGTTTGGATCGGATTAACTTCCTTTTTTATTCAATTTTGAAAACTTTGTAAAAGCATTCTAACCGTTTGAAACTCACTTTAATTCCAGTTACGTATGAAAAATGAATATAAATGAATGGATTTTTTTCTTGCTTTGAACAATAAAATTCTATCTGGATTTTTTTTTTTTCATTATCAAAAAGATCGTACTCTGTTCAAACATTAGCATGTATTGAATATTGCTGATCAAATACTTAACAAAAATTTTTTTCATAAAATTTCAATCCAGACATCTTTCTGTTTGCTTTTCGACTGATCTAGAGCCAGATACACTTCTGATGATCGGTGATACTGTGAAACTGCAGTAAGATATTAAGCTAAGTATATTAGCATTTATACTAGCTTACCCTAACCCGGCGTTGCCTGGGATTGTTTTTATTTTCGTTTTGTTTTTTTGTTAAGCAATGCCGTTTTATTTTCCTTTATTTATTTTTAAAGTTAAATTAAATTATTTCAGTATCGTTTGGTTATGAAATTATTAATTGAACCAAATTGTTATTAAGTTATAATTATCTGTTATTAAAGTAATGTCGTTTGAATCTATACAATTATTTGCTGTTATTTTTTATTTTCAATCTTTTAATACATGAGGAGCTGCTCAGAATTTTAAGGCTAGTTAAATTTATTCAACGGTTTCAAAATTGCTGTAAATTTTTGAAGAGTCACGAACAAGTTCAGTATTTGTTTTTCAGCGAATAACAAACTATTAAAATAGTTGATTTGTTTACCAAGAAACGAAAATGCATTGGTTTTAGTACTTTATGCTATTGGCTTTTTTTGGTTAAATAAATAATGTATTAATAATAATACATTTTCAACAATGAAGAAAGAAGCAGATGCAGAGACCCGGGAATGAAACCAGAACCTTTTGATCTTCAGTCTGATGTTCTCCCAACTGAGCTATTTAAGTAATCTTGTACTGCTAATCTTTTATGTTTGCACTGGCTTAAGGACAGCTGCTGCTACTATTCAAAAAATATTTATTTAAGCTGGCGTCTATTTGAAAAATAATCCGAGGTGGATAAATTATTTTTTGAAAGAAATTGAATCGAAATACATTTTTCTATGTTAAAAACATGAACCAACGTTTTACAACGACAAAAATTTTTTAAAAACTGATAAACCAGAATCAAACAAAGATTCGAGAAACAGACTCGCTTTACTTTATATATTGGATATAAATTTAAATCAGTGACGCTAAGATAGGCGTTTGTAAGTGCTTTAGATAGAAAACCAGAAGATAAAAGAAATGAGTGTCAAGAAACCAGCAGAAAAATCGAACGAAGAGAAAAAAGCGCGGAAAGGAATAAAATAAAAATGAAAAAGAGTAAGACAAGATATTGAGAACGTACATACAAACGCCTTTGTCCAAGGCTGGTTTAGCTATTATTTGACTGGGTTAATGTTCCGGAGAGGTGGAGAAATGCATTGGATTCTAGGCTCCCTATATAAGTATTTTTATTTTGGTTTACTAAGTCTAACTTTTACTTAATTGGTTTTATGACTTGGACCATACTCGATTTAACACAAGCAATAAAAGTTGCCCAAGAATCGTACGTTTATGGGCGACTAACTCCTTCCAATCGATTTTCTTTTTTGCCGCTTGAATTATTATTGGAGTAAATTTCTCATCACGAAGCATCCTTTTCATACTTCTTGGATGTTTTAGAATCAATAGTTCTTGTAGGAAAAGCAGAACATGCTATCATGACTATCAGATGGTAAGAGAAAGCAAGAGAAATAAAGAGAAAGAAAATACAAGGGAAAAAGAGGGAAAGACGAGGAAAAAGAGAGAGAAGGAAAGAGGGAAGAGGAGGAGAGAGAAGAGGAGGAGAGAGAAGAGGAGGAGGAAAGAGAGAGAAGAGGAGGAGGAAAGAGAAGAGGAGGAGGAAAGAGAGAAGAGGAGGAGGAAAGAGAGAAGAGGAAAGAGAGAAGAGGAGGAAAGAGAGAGAAAAACTGGGGGAGAGAAGGAAAAAGAGAGAAAGACTAGTAAAGTCTCTTCTGCGAGAAAAGGACTGTAAGGAAGAGAAAAGATCATCTCCCACTAGATTGTGACGTCGGTTTTAAAATCTAAGTCTTTATTTAGTCATTACATGATCAGGTACTGGTGCAGACAAAACCAATATTTTGTGCGGCATCTTCCGGGCGTTTACATAAACAGCGGAGAGATACCAAAGCGCTTAACCAATCAAAATGCTCGACAAGCAGACGACAAATCTACCTGTAAATTGAGTAACTCTTAACATTCATGGCAGGCAGAAATCTACTAAATAAACCGGACAAAAAGCGAATTATATTTTTTTAAACCCTAACCCTTAACTAACTTTTACCTCATCAATTTTTATCCACTTTAAAAGTTGTACTAGTACCCAAAATATAAAACGCAAAAAAAAAAAAAAAATCTGTAAAAATCATTGTTGCATTGATTGTTAAAAACAAAAACAAAAAAAAAACAATTAGAAAAAAAAAAAAAAAAAGAGTTAACTTAATTTTCCCGTAAAATATTTTTTTAAATCCTTAATTGGCCTGTTCTGTTACCTGCCAAGCCAACCGGACATCCAATCAAACTCCCAGATGTTTTGGATATATCCAAAAAGGCTGTTTTTTTATTTGGATATTAAAACAGATTTTTTAGAACTAGCAATGAAATCAATCTGTATAATTTATTGTTAATAATATTTATTTTGAAATAATACATGTCTATCAGAGTCAATACTATTAAGAAAAAAATGATTTCTTCTGTAAAAATAATTACCATTGTCAGCTAATTATTCGGTGCTTGTGGACTGTAGGTCCGAAAAAAAAAAAAAATTAATCTTTAATTTGAGGAGAGTCAAATAAGGGGGAGAGAACTCTAGTTTCAAGTTTCAACCACGATATATATAACAAAAACAAAAAATCAACAGACAGTCTGAATATTGGAAAACTTTAAAATAACGAGTCGGATTCGGAATTTTTGGAATCCTAAGAATCGAAGTTGAACCTTACTTTCCGATTCCACAACCCTTTTTTCACCGCCATTTTTCATGAAGTGTACATTCGTATTAGTATAGAAACGTTTGGAATGAAACAACGAAAAACATCGGTTGTCCTGCGGTCTTATGAACTCTTCGAACTGGAGCCAAGCCAGCTATGCCAACACCAATACACATGCGTGAAAGTAAACATTTTTCTGGATGACATTGATGTATCCGGATTAGGGGCACAAAATTTTTTTTTTTAAATACATGAAAAGAATATGACAACCAGGTGTTAACAATTTCAGTTAAAACTTGCAATGCATCCGAGGGAACCAGACGTGTGCAATATTCACAAGACATTGCGGAGAGGTCAACAACTTCACCGTCCAGGCCTGCTGGCCACTTGCCAATTGTTTTTATTGCATTAAGACTGAACAATTGAACAATAAAAAATGAAAACTAATACGTTGCTCTTGTGGACTGAATGACCTTCACGTAAAAACAAAACAACAAAAAAAAAAACGAACGAAGGTGACAGACATTATAAAAATATAGCCTTGTTGTAAACATGGCGAACTCAAAAATGGCCAAGGAATGGTTGGGCTGTCAAAGTCAAAACGTACACTCTTTATCAGCTGAGTCATGATAGCTATATGTGTCAAGTGGACAGTCGTAGTACACGTAAATATTCAAATATGATTAATCGGAGATATTTTCTTTGTTTTTTGCCTTTTTATTACATTTCTCTTAGCTAGACAATTTCTCCGCTTATAGACATACGAATAATTTATGATCCAGTTTCATTATGCATTTGTAGAAATGGCCGGTCGATAAATATTATATACTGGCTGACACAGGGGTGTCGGCGATACGTCCTCGACGGTCAGTCCGACAATGATTTTGTTGCTGTCGGGCTGAGGTATAGCTCTGTTCAGTCTCAGGAGGTCCAACCTCCCAGGTTTTACCTTCTCTTTGAGAAGGGGTTAGTTTATTGCTAATCGCCTGAGGCGCCTCTACCGAAGAATACCAACGGGGCTGCTCAGGCATTTTTTGTAGGCCAGAGTGCGCTAATCCTATTGCGCTGGCTTTCCACACCTGACCTGGGGAGATAAATAAAACTGGCTGGAAGACCCAACGTCAAAATTGAAAGAAAGAAAAATTATGCTTCGTCAGTGTTCAAACTAATCTATACAATAATACCCGTCTGTGGAACACAATACCACGAGGCTGCTTTCTAGCTAGCTACAATATGGTCGTTTTCAAATCCAATGTTAACAAGTCGTGTTTAGCAGTCCTCTTAAATCAAATTCTGCCCCGTTTCAACCAACGTCTCCAATCCTTAAGGTATTTGTCTCACCGTCCACCTGACAAACTCATTAACCCTTATCCTCGAGTGGCCTTTGGGTCTTAATAAGCAATGACTTATGAGTAAAAAAAAATTTTTTTTAAAAGAAAAGAAAATACGATAAGGCATTTCATATTTGTATGTGCGTTATCTTTCACACACATAAAAAATTAGATTGTCCAATCAGCGAAGATGGTGATTGGTTATTAATATTAAGTAAAAAAAAAAATACATAATACACTAAGGAATTTCGTGTTCGTACGTACATTCTCACCTTTTCACACACATTTAAAAAAAATGAGGACGTCCGATCAGCAAAGATGGTGATTAGAGATTAATCTGATGTCGCTGTGGTAAAAAAAAATCTGACTTCATCCATTTTAAAATGAATTGTTCCAAAATCAAATTATGTCGTCCAGTCGACTAAAAAAGTACAATATTAAATAAATACATTTTAAAAAGTGACATTTGTTTTATTGATTTAGCTGATAATTATTTTTACAAAAATAAGACAGCGTATTTATTGTGTTAAAAATAATTAAATTTCGATTAAATAAATACGAGACACATTTGTTTTATTTATTTAAAGAATATTTAGCTGACAATGACAATTATTTTTACAGAAGAGTAATTTTTTCCTAATATTATTGACCCTGACAAACAAAAATATCATGCACACACGCAATATATTGTCTGATAGTTTTTTGTTTTTTAATACAGAGATTGTATTTATAGACTAGTGAAAATAGACTCCCTAACGGTCGTCTATTTTTGCTAGGCTGCGCGTTCTTTGGGTGGTGAGAGAAAAAAAAAATTTGTCTCCGAATACCTTTTTGTTTAAAAAGGAAAAAAAAAATTTTTTTTTCCCGGCAAAATTTTTTTTTTTAAATTGGGGGGGGGGGGGGGGGGGGGGGGGGGGGGGATATTACCCCCCCCTTTAAAAAATTGAGAGCGAACGCAGACCGCAAAGTATTATGGAGAACCAATTATCAAAAGAGGCAGAATTATTGAAACAATATTAAACGAAAATCACTTATGTTTGCTCAATAATAAAGAGAACACATACCTATATCCAGCAACAGGTACTCTCTCAGCAATAGACTTAACAATAGGCGACCCAACCGTTTACATGGATTATAGCTGGAGAACCAAAGAAACAAAATTACAGCCATAGAATTATCTAAATACCAGGAACAACCTTTTGCTTTTTTTTATATTAAAACTAGCTGTATCTACCTGGTGCTGCCCCGAGAATTAAGACAGTCAATAAAAAAAAAATTAAAAAATCCAACTGATTCTTAGCATTCTTACAAGTCCGACTGACTCCTTTCAAAACCTCAAACATCAACTCTACAACCCGAATAAAAATTCTATAATTTACCAATTTTTGTGCCAGTTAAATTCTAGATACATTTGCCATACCTATCAAAGACTTATAAGAAGCTAAAGCAAAAGTCTGCACTGGATTTTTCCATCCAGATTTTTTGGATTGCAGAAGTTATACTCTGACCAATGAGTCACACCATCTGTTGCCAAAGTTCAAAAGAAATTTTACATACAGCACCAGATATTCCAAAATGGTCACCCATTAATTACTGACCAGACTTAATATCGCTTAACTTTGGTGATCTTTCGGAACCCCTGTCAAAAATGATAATAACTATTATAGACAGAATAATACGGCCACTAAATATAAAGGTTTGAGCAAATAAATTGGAGCAGAATGTTATTACACACACACAAATCTACAATAATATTTTAATTATAGACAGAATATTACGGCCACTAAATATAAAAGTTGAGCAAATAAATTGGAACAGAATTTTATTACCCACACACACAAATCTACAATATTTCAATTATAAACAGAATAATACGTCATCCAACTCAAGCATTCTCATCTATTCTTCCAACGTGACCAAACCAATAAAGTCTCCTGTTCTGCACACATCTCCCTATACTGTCCAGATTTAATCTTCATTTGAACTCATCAGATCTAAGCCTGTCTTTAAGACTCACATTACACATCCATCATATCGTTCTCATATTATTTCTCTCTATGCAACACATATCCTCAACCATTACGAGCCAGATTTCACTTCTATACATCACACTGCGCACAAATGCCTCGTAGACTCTTCCCTTGGTCGACAGCAATATTGCTCTGCTAGTTAGTAATGACAGAAGTTCCATTAAACTTACTTCATCCACATTAGAGTTCTCATCCATCTTCATTGTCTTACATTTCTTGCACACAAACTGGTTACCATTTCTCAAACTGTTTTTTATTCCACGGCATTTTTTGTGTACTCACTACTTACAAGTACCACAAAAGATTGAGTTGCTCCCAACTCCATTTCCACAAACTGAGCAGGGGAACTTTCCTCTTTCTGGGGGTTTTTAACAACTATTGATCAACACATTTGTGTTGTTCTGTTTTATGGCATATCAACCCTTTTCGGGTTATTTAATGCAGAATCTGGTCATTTTGGTAAAAGTTTTATGCTTCAAGATAACGCTATATTCAAGTATTCATTCATGGTGTTTGGTTTGGTTGTTTTGTTTTATGGCATATCAACCCTTTTCAGGTCATTTAATGCTGAATCTGATGATTTGGGTGAAGGTTTTTATGCTTGAAGTTCTTTATATGTTTCAGTATTTATTCATGGTGTTTGGTTGAGTGAAATGGGGAGGGGAGGAAAAGGGGAGAGGGAAGAAGAGGGAAGGGATGGAAATTGTTTTCTTTGTTTTGGATTTTGCAGAACATGATTGAGTTTTGCAAAAGAAAAAAACAATAAAACATCAATGTTTGGTGCATTTAGAATCAGGAAGTCAATAACTTCAAACAGTCTGACCTGGTAGCATCAGTAGGTTCTATTTGACCCATAGATGGGTCCCTTACAGTTACTAACACTCAGGGCCATGTTTAGCTTACCGAGTATAGGGTGATATTCGCGTGCCCAACAGGAGTATGTTTCAATTTGTTTGTATTTTATTGAACGCTTCTAATAATTTTGGACACATCAGTATCGATAGTTTACAATAGAACATCAAGTGAGGCGGCAGGCAATGATTTAGCATAGAAGAAACAAAAAGACGACGACGATGAAAAACGTTCAGATTGGAATGTTCTGGTTGGATTCTTCTGGTTCAGTCATCGTCAACTTATTAGTGATCAATAGGATTAGAACAGACATTTTTCTGTTATCAGCAGTTACAGCACTTAAACAGCGTTTTGAATGGAAACAAACGAGGGACAATTTTTTTGATCGATTGCAAAAAGGTGCAGCGTTGCGTTATGGTTAATAAACAATTTAATGTAGCAAATTGAGCATCGGAAAAGGGAGAGAGGAAGGGAGGGTGAAGATGGAAGGAGAGTAGGGAGGAAGCAAAGGAGGGTAAAGGTAGGAAGGAGGGTAAAGGAGGGTAAAAGGAGGGAGGAAGAAAAGGAGGGTAAAGGGAGGGAGGAAGGGAAGGAGTGTAAGGGGAAGGAGAAGGGTAAAGGGAGGGGGAGGGTAAAGGGAGGAAGAGAAGGAGTGTAAGGGGAAGGAGGAGGGTAAAGGGAGGGAAGCAGTGTAAAGGGAGGGAGAAGAGTAAAGGAGGGTAAAAGGAAGGAAAGGAGGGAGGAAGAGAGAAAATAAGGGGAAAGGGAGGAAAGAACGATGGAGAGGGAGAGATAAAAGGATGAAGATGGAGGGAGGGAGAGAGAGAGGGAGGTATTAAGATCACTTCGACTAATTAAATAAAAATGCTCTCACCCTTCCTCAATTATTGGATCTCTGTCCAGCCAATTACCACCAATTCTAATGTTTAAAGAACCATTTTGATGCATATTTTTGTTTTCTGAAGTTAAATGAGATTTTACGATATTTCAGAGATCAGATATTATCGGCATTTGCATTTCTTAGATGTTTCGGAATGTGAATTTTAAAGGAGCAAAGATGCTTACAATCAATATGATGCAATATCATTCATAGACGAGAAGCCAAGACAAAAATATAAATCAATGAAACTAAATAAAAAAATTATGATGTATTTTATAGCTGAAAAGTTATAGAAAGAGAAGAAAATGTCTCAAAACAAGTTTGTGTCTTGTGTGGTTTGTCTTTTTTTTTGGGGGGGGGGGGAATAAATGTTATTACGATTTTCGTTACAAGTGACGATGATTTATAATAAAGAAATGCTCTGCTGAACTGGCCCCTGTTCCCTCCAAACTCTCCAACAAATGCCTTGCTGAATCTTGCTTCCCTGATAGCTGGAAAATTGCCTCTGTGGTACCAGTGTTCAAGAATTCTGGGGATAGAACTGATCCTCAGAACTACCGCCCAATCAGTCTACTCCCGATCTTTGCTAAAATCTTTGAATCCTTAATCTAGCAGTAGTTTGGCATTTAATTAATGCTAAACTTCTTTCTGACCGCCAGTACAGATTTAGACAAGCACGATTTACTGTGAATATCTTAACGGTCATCTCTGAAACGCATATATCATACACTGGACAAGGCAAGTGAAGCTAGGGCAGTAGCGCTTGATATATCCAAAGCTTTTGACAAGATCTGGCATGAAGGGCTTCTCCTAAAAATTCACCTGGTGATACCAGATCAGGCTGCCCTGTGGCTCCCTGAGACGAAATTCACCTACATTGACGTTTTTTGTTTTTCTTCTTTTTTTTTTTTTTGTAAAACTTAATTATGTTCTACAAAACCAAAAACAAAAACAACAGCCCCTCTCCCTTTCTCCCTCCCCTTTTTTATTTTATTTTTAGAACTTGAAGCATAAATCTTTTACTATAATGACCAGATTCGGCATTAAATAACCCAAAAAGGGTTGATATGCCGTAAAACAAAACTACCAAACCTAAAAATTCACTCATATGGTATTACTGGACAAATATTTAATATAATTAGATTCTTCCTAACCAAAAGAAAGATCCAGGTTGTCCTCGATGGTCGTTCATCTAAATAACATAACATAAATGCTGGTGTACTCCATGGATTCATCCTTGGACCTTTATTGTTCCTGATTTTCATAAACGACCGCTCTGACAACATCGAGTCTGAGATAGGTATATTTGCTGACGACACCACGCTCTACTCTCGTTATGTGGGCAAAACGGACGCATACATATGCAAGGCAATGGCTAAATCCTTAGAAAATGACCTCCAGTCTGTAGTGGATTGGGGTCATAAATGGTTGGTAACTTTTAATGCTGCAAAGACAAAGCTCCTTTCCTTCAATAACTACAAGAAACCTCTTCAACCACCGATTGCCATGGCAAATAACACCCTACCTGAGAGTTCAACTTTCAAACTCCTCGGCCTAACATTCACAGGGAACATGAATTGGAACAAATACATTGAAGACATTGCCAAGGCTGCTGCTAAGAAGGTGGGCTCCCTCTACACCTGACATTATTCTGAATCTCTACAAAGCCACTATCCATCCATGCATGGAGTATTGTTGCCACATCTGGGCTGGTGCATCATCCACTAGTCTCTCCCTCTTAGACAAGGTCCAAAAAAGAGTCGCCAACTTAATAGGTCCCTCACTATCCACCAAGCTCCAGCCCCTTTCCCCATCTGCGCAGTGTTGCATCCTTGTGCTTCTTTTACAAATACTTTAATGGATTGTGCTCCGATGAACTAGCTGCTTTAGTGCCTCCTCGACATAAATACACTAGACCAACCTGACAATCAGTTAAATCCCATCCACTCACTGTGGATGTCCCCAGATGTCGGAGAGCCTTCTACTTCAATAGCTTCTTTCCTCGTGCTGCCCGCCTCTGGAACTCCTTCCCTGCTCCCTGTTTTCCCGACTGTACCGACATGCAGAAGTTTAAAACTAATGTAAACAGACATTTTGCTGCACAGCTCCCAACTTAGGATGACACCCAAAACTTACACCCTAATTCTCAGTAGCCCCTTACGTCTACAGTGGCGGCCTGCCTTGTTTGGGGTGAACTATGTTAAAAAAAATAAATAAATAACTCAGTAGGTCACATATTGAAAGAGTAATAAAAATGCAATTTTAGTTATACTTTGATTCTTTTTCATAACAAAAAATAATCCCACAATGCAATTTGGCACATGTGTGCAAGACTATAAAACTTCTGACTGAGAGTATCCAGTCATTTATACAATTAATAGATTTTCAGCTAAAATGTCAAATGATGTTTTCGATAAATTTTGTCTATTGATAATTTTATTCAATTTCTCAATGAATTCAATCTCAACATTAAAAAAAATGTGATGAGAAATAAATGTAGAGAAAATATTATATATATTTTTTTTTTTGCTATTTATTTTGTGAATCATTTAACTTCGTTTTCTGGTTTTGTTTTTGGCATTTTGCAGAACATTTAGCATTTAATGTTCAGTACTTAGATGGGTGACCATTTAGGACTACCAGATGCTGTAAACGCACACTCCACCCAGGTGTATAAATGGGTACAAGCCTTTCTGGGTAGTTTACTTGGTGACAGACTAGCGTCCTGCCACAAGGATGCTTGAAGCCATCCGTTCTGCATAATTTATTAACGAGTTAGCATTTATCAAATGTAAGGGTTAATGAGATGGATAGATTGACAGTTGTTTTTCACCCTGGTCTCCACGCAACCCAGCAAAAGATGTACCATAGGCGCTTGCGTCTCAATAAAAGAAAGGCAACATTCTCTGTCCATGGAACAGCCTACAAGAGGAGGTAGTAACAATGCCTATGTTCGAAGTCGCTTTCGACAAAATCTCAGATTGTATATGGATGTACACATCTTCTGGCTTTTTGGCTTGTTCACTTTGCTATTTTTGCCAATAAATTGGATCCAAAATCTTCACATACCATCCATTCAAAACAGCCAACCCAGAAATAAGCAATTCTTCCCCCTTTGTCAGAAATATCACTTGTGGAATGTGAGCACTAAAAGGATAAAATAGATAGAAAGGAGCCGAGGGTTACAATTATTAATTTATTATTAAAAAAACTGTGTTCTGCGACTACGATAGTCAAATGACATCCTGTAGCTGCAATCAGTCCTCCATGCTAGTCCCAGGCCATCTAGCCTTGTCATGCGCAAGTTGTCATAGGCAATGAAGTTGTTTCGCTGTACGTAATGGTCCTAGTCCCGCCTGCTTGAGGTCAGCACGTAGTGTACCCACCAGATTTGTGCAGTGCCGTCTTAGTCGCGGATTACAAAGCCGCCGAAAATAGACGTCTATTTTCTACTCTAGGTTTAGTAATGGCTTTTTATCGCACGTAGATTTTATATCAGAATCAGTTCCCCTGAACTTATGTCTACCCTCCTCGGACATAAATTAACACATCACGGTTATAAAAGGTTCTATGCCACAATTTGGCCCGGAAAGTTCTTATCAGAATATATGAAGCAGATAAAAAAAATGTCAACCATCTTCAAAGTGAAACAATTAGTTTTTTTATCTGCATTTGATAATAAAATACTTTTGTTTTTATAAAAATAAAAGTTTTTGCTAGTTACTCTCGTTCTGATAAGATGATAAAAAGATAAAAAAAAAAATCAGCGATTCATTCGTTATGAAAAATAAAAAAAGTGAGAACAGAAATTAAATCATTCATTGTAAATTGTCATGAGTCAGCATTTGACCCGGAAAGTTCCTATCGGAAACAATTTGACAATCCGTACTGTTATTATCGCTTCTCACATCATTTACAATGAAGCTTCGGTTGTTTGTAAGCATGGACAGATTTCGTTGCACTCCTCTGCGTCTAAAATCTTTCCTCTTGTCAACTGACTTTTCCGAGTCATCATCGTATCTCTGTTCTAAGATGGCATCCTGTCTTTCTAAACTATATGTAATATGTACTAATTTTTTAATTTTTTTTATCCGAGTCTATTATATACTGATTATAAGATTCTTCATTGCTCGGGATTGAATGAAGAACCCTATCCTCTTGCCGTTAGCCCATAACACCATATTACCTTTTTTATTATTTGTACACTTTATAATATTCAATTTTTGAGTAGGGGCCAAGGATGCATTCAGTATTAATTGGGTGGAAAGGAGTGTAAGTAAAATGGCATTGAAAGCAGATTTTTAAAAAAGTCAACCATCTTCAAAGTGAAACAATTTTTTTTTTAATCTGAATTTGAAACTAAAATTTTCTTTTTTTTTTATAAAAAAAAAACAAAGTTTTTGCTAGTTGCTCTCGTTCTGATAATAAAATGATAAAAAAAAATCAGTGATTCATTCGTTGTGAAAAATAAAAGAAAGTTGAGAACAGAACTTAAATCGTTCATTGTAAATTGTCATGAGTCAGCATTTTGTTCTTAACACACACAATCTCTTATTTATATAAAGTTAGGTATTTTATTTACCTCCTCTCATGGAGGTTAGACACAAGGTCAGGTGTGGGTTTGAAAAGTCAGCACACTAGAATTAGCACGCTCTGGCCTACAAAAACTGCCTGAGCAGCTCCATCAGCATTCCCCATAGGGGCGCCTCAGGCAATTAGCAATAAACGAACCTTTTTTCAAAGAAGGTAAAGCCTGAGAGTGTGGACATCTTGAGACTAAGCAGAACCATACCTCAGCCCGACAGCAACAAAGTTCCTGTCAGACTTATGTCAAAGACGTATCCTTGACTGTTAAGAACACATCTACTCACGCTGTGCAAGGTAAGTATGATGCGTACATGTATATCTGGGCAACATTTTTTCTTGAAGACATATTGCATTAAATATCACAGATAACTTGTGTCGTCATATCTTCTCTTTGATCCTTTTTAAAATCCTGATTAGTTTTTGAGTTTTAGGCTGGAACTGGCAAATGTATTTGCCATACTCGTTGTGTAACTGAGTTTTAACTGGCAGATGTATTTGCCGTACTCATTGTGTACTCTAGTACTTTCAATTCTTCCAGAGCCATCTTCATGGATGGGCCTTGAGTAAAAGACATATTTTTAAATGTTTAGTGATGGTTTTAGCAGGAACCGTGTGATTGGTCAGAGTATTAGCATTAAAAGCATTTTAGGATGTTTTCACTGCTATCAAAATTAATGTAATCAATGGATGGCGCTTTCGTTTTTATCTGTAGAGCTTCTAATATCTGTAGTCTTAATTAGTTAGTTTTGTGTTCAAATATAATTGCGCTGTCTACAAGGATTTTTCCAAGTTGAGAGCGGAGGACAAGAATGTTTATATATAAAAACCACACATAACAAAATGTAGCAATCAACTCTTTCGCTGTTTCAAGCGTCTTTCTTGCCGATTGTCTTCTGTTAAGCCTGCTTCTTCAGACAAGTCTTCGTTCTGCCAGCCCGAAAGAACATGGCTGGCTTCCTCACCAGGCGAAACTTCCTCAACCGCGTTGGTCTATTAATGACGTGCCACACTGCGGACCATCGTGAATTGACTTGGCTCTACAAGTATCTCTCCATCGCCATTATTCCAGGAAATGCCTTGAACTTGCTCTAGATCTGCTAAACTAACAGGGCATCCAATGAAACTTCCTGATGTTTCAAATATAGACTTTTCAAATTTGGTGCTCAACGAAGATTTTCATGAACTTTTAAATTTAAATCTATTGATATTTTGTCAAATGTTGAATTATGTTCGACACAAGGTCGATTTTTAATCTGGGGAAAATCCAGTTCGTTCAAAAAGGGCACTCTGGATTGGGACAAAAATAAAAATTGCTGTAGTTTAGAAGGATTTCTCCTTCACTGACCGAGGACAGAAAAGATGCAATGTAGTATCAGAACAGAACATTGCTCCTCACCAAAATTATGTATTTATTGAATAAATTTATTGGATCAAATGTGCCTGCCGACTGGTGGCTGTCCCTCCAGAAGGAGGTTAACGGCCAGTTCTACTCAGCTAGGCTACACACACTCGATGACCGAGGTCCTCCCAGATTCCCAAACCTGCATCATCCCCTCCAGTCTACAAATTATTATCCCGCTTCATATAATAAGTACAATAAACAATGAATTATATTACAACAATGATTATCGTTTTGTTTGTTTGTTTGTTTGTTTTTGGTGAGGGTAGTGAATGTCAAACTTATAATCTCTGATTAAATCAGTTTTAACTTCCCTTTCTGAGAAGTGTCTTTATTGTTTCATTTAAAATTACGAAGGATTTGTCATATTAACACCCACGCTAATGCCCTCCCCCTTCTCTCCCTACATAAATAAATCCAGAAGATAAACACAGAAAGGGGACATTTTAAAAGAAAATTTCGTTTGCTCTAAACAAAAAGATTAAAAACAAACAAACACGCTTAAAGAAAGAAAGGATAGTATTTTTTATGGAGTGGGTGGGTGGGTGGGTGGGTACAGTAAATCAACACTTTTGGGGTTATGTAATGCTGAAACAGAATAGCGATCATAAAAAATTGATTGTATACGAATGATAAAACACAAGTTTCTATTTTTACTTATAGCTTGGGATAAATTGCAAGTTCACATCTTTTCCGAGAGTATTAGTGAGTAAATGATCACAAATCCCATCGGATGTAAACCTTTTGAGTATTGGTATGCTCTCCTGATAACCAACGTTTTGTTAATGAATGCTGCATTATACCCCCACCCCCCACCCCAAACAAGGATACGGGTGGATCATCCAGGGGCAACACCATTCGTGACTACGATCATAGCACGGGCAACACCATTCATGACTACGATCATAGCACGGGCAACACCATTAACAGCCACGATCATAGCACGGGCAACACCATTCACAGCCACGATCATAGCTAGTATAATGTTTGTGGGCTACAACATAGCCATTTTCAAATCCAATGTCAACTAATACTCATCACAAACCGTCCAAATAACTAATTAAATTTTCTTTATTCCATTCACCATTTTCAATCCTCTCATAGTATTCATCATAATTCAGCTAACAATCCATCCATTTCATTAACTCTTATCCTCGAGGATCTTTTCGCCTTGATAAGTAGCGACTCATTAAAAAAAAAAAAACGTGTTTAATACACTCAACGCCATTCTCAGCCCGAATCGTAACACGGACAACACAAATAATACAGGTTGTTATATTCTATATCCCCATGTCAGCAGAGACACCGTCACTTGTGGAAATGATCAGCCACTGTTAACTGTAAAATAGAGTGCATCGTAATAAACAACAAAAAGCAAAGGAGTGCAATCATTCAAAGCTCGAGGGTGTTAATGAGTCTCCACTCAAAGTTAAAGACATAAATGCAATTAACTTGCAATTTCCGTATATTATCATTTGGCATCTTTAAAATCTCTTGGAACCAAATTCTTATCTCCACAGGCATCAGTCTGACAAGCTCCTGGTCATAGACAAAATGATGAAGGAAGCAAACAGAATTAGCCAAAGATGAAAGATAATTGAATGTAGTTATAATAGTCACCAGGAAGGAACGAGTCAAAGCAAGAAGTCAATGACCTAAAAGATCACGTTTATAGACGTTAAAAAATAGATATTACATTTTCAAATGTCAGGACTAAACGTATAATTTCACACTTAACATCGATTGGGAAAAAAAAAATCGCTCATTGGATGACCCAACTGCTCATATTTTTCTTATTTATATATGAGATAGAGATAGAGAGAGAGAGAGAGGAAGAAAGAAAGAGAGATGGAGAGATAGAGATGGAGAGATAGAGAAAGAGAAAGAGAAGAGAGAGAAAGAGAGAAAGAGGAGAGAGAAAGAGAGAGAGAGAGAAAGAGAGAGAGAAAGAGAGAGAGAGAGAAAGAGAGAGAAAGAGAGAGAGAGAAAGATAGAGAGAAGGAGAGAGAAAGAGAAAGAGAGAGAGAGAGAAGGAGAGAGAAAGAGAGAGAGAAAGAGAGAGAGAAGGATAGAGAAAGAGAGACAGGAGGAGAGAGATGGAGAGAGAAAGAGAGATGGAGAGATAGAGATGGAGAGATAGAGAAAGAGAAAGAGAAGAGAGAGAAAGAGAGAAAGAGGAGAGAGAAAGAGAGAGAGAGAGAAAGAGAGAGAGAAAGAGAGAGAGAGAGAAAGAGAGAGAAAGAGAGAGAGAGAAAGATAGAGAGAAGGAGAGAGAAAGAGAAAGAGAGAGAGAGAGAAGGAGAGAGAAAGAGAGAGAGAAAGAGAGAGAGAAGGATAGAGAAAGAGAGACAGGAGGAGAGAGATGGAGAGAGAAAGAGAGAGAAAGAGAGAGATGGATGAAGAGGTGTGTGCAAACAAATATTAGCTTAAGATCTGCAGGTATAAATTAACTTCTGAAATTTCATGTATCATTAAATCTTGACATTTTACGGAAGACACTTGAATCAGCAATATGAGGTGCAAACTCTTTAGTCAAGCGGCAGAGAAACTATCACTAATATTACAAGTTTAACTCTTCTGCTTCCTATCGATCAGATTGGATTACAGCACAGGAATTAACCTGGATTTTCCAGGTGGAAAAATATAAATATCAAATCAATGGTTATTAAACAGGTGAGCATAAAAACGAGTCAAAAGTGTTGCAATATTCACATGTGCTAGTTTGTGGCATGCATATCAGTTGACCAAAGCAGTTGAAACCTGGGAAGCAACCCAGGGTTGCGGAGTCGGAAAATATAAGATCCGACTAAGCCTCCTAGGATTCAAACATTGCCAACTCGGCCTCTCAGGGTTCCAAAATTGCTTCCTCCGTCTCATAGAATTCTAAAATTGCTGACTCAGCCTCCCAGGATTCCAAAATTGCTTCCTCCGTCTCCTAGGATTCCAAAATTGTTGACTCAGCCTCTCAGGATTCTAAAATTGCTTCTTCCATCTCTTAGGATTCTAAAATTGCTGACTCAGCCTCCTTATTTCAAAGACTGTCTTTTGATTCTTCGGAGAGATAGCATTTTTTTTTTGTCATTCGACTGAAAATGTTCTATCAACTTCCTGCGATTTTTTTAATCGTTTTGAATGTCTATTTTATCCAATTTTATTTATCTTTCCAACGGCTTTATTTCTCCTTTCTGTTTCAAGGCTCGTTGAATTACAGCCATAAAATGATCTAAATACCAGGAACAACCTTTTGCTGGTTTTATATTAAAACTAGCTGTATCTATACGGTGTTGCCCTAGAAACTAAGTTAAGACAGTCAACAATAACACAATATAAAACATATGACTGACTCCTAGCATTCTTACGAGTCTAACTCCTTCTAAAACCTCCGGCTCAGACTGACTCCATAACTCTGGTAAGTAGTATCATGGTTGTTGGCGTGCCGACACATTGTGCATTGCTTCACTCTATGTGGCATTTGAAGAAATAAAAATGCAACAGTCTAATTTAAGAACTTTTGATTTACTAGTTTAAACTGAACCATAATGTTGCGGAAACAACCATTTGTCGTGCGAAAGGTAGAAAATGCAACGGATTACATTACAGTACACAGATGGTTTAAGAAATGTTGGAAGAACTTTAACTATTAGACTTCATCAGGTAGGGCTAATACTGGATTCTGTGCCATGCTCCAAGTCATAGAGGGAAATTCAGTGAGCTTAACATTGTAAAAAGTATTTTTTTAAATTTCATCTGATTTTGATGTTATGTCGAACGTAAAACTAATTAAAATACACTTTGTTGGCCTTCAGGCTAGGATTAAAGTGTAGTACGTTCTGTCAAAAGATCATACAATAGCATTATGGGGTCTGAATTCGTGCCGGACGTCCATAAAACTCTTACAAAAGTTTTGGAGATAGACCCCCCCCCCATAACTGGATATATTCTAAAACTACATTAACCAGAATACTTAGATAAGTATGTTTCAGTTTGAAGACAGGTGGTATAATAATATTGTGGATCTGTGTTAGCGGCGGTAGTCTATGGAATGGAATTATTTTTAAGCACGGCAGCAATATACAACGGATGAAGGATACAACTGTGGACTTTCCATGGGTCCCGTTAGTAAGGCTGAGTGCGCTAATATAAAAATTAAATGCCAACACCATCATAGTTTTTCAGATTATCTTAATAGAGTAGTTGTTGCTGAGGACACTATGCGATCTTCAAAGTAATTGCAAATCTCAGTGACTCCTTGAAAAGGTCAGAGTTCATTCTTCAATAACAAAACAGAAACCCTTGTGACTGACAGGACTGCACAAATTAACTTGACAACATTGTAGTATTTCTGTGTGAAAAGCAAATAGCTTCTGCATGTATCGTTCACTAATTATAGCCTGAAACAGAGACGTGTGACATTCTATCCTTGACGGTGACCGACTGCAGGGGAGGGGGAAGGGATGCACGTCATCTGAAGGAGAGATGCTATGGTCTCAAAGAATTCATTGTAGCAAATATATGCCTGCAGGCCAAAGTGTTCGTTTCTTACACGCTCTAACTAAAAAATAACAGGTTTTTGCAAACGAAAAAATCTTTGAATCATTTAAAACCAGATTAAAACATTTGCAGGAAGGTGCCGATTTCAAATATACCATTGTTTTTTTTTTTTAATAACAACTGAGACAGACAGACATTTTTGCTTTATATATATATATATATATATACATGTTTGATTAAAAAGGAGTGCCAACTTTTGCTTATTCAGCTTTTGATACGTTTTTTTCTAGTCTTCGTATGACGGATTTGATGTTATAATCCAAGGAGTGTAAAAAAAATCTCCATATTTTGTGCGAACGTTTTCAACCGACATCGGTTGTCGTCAGGCGGTTGCAAAATGAAATAAATTGGTGAATCCAATTTTTTACACTACTTATTTAAGATAAATAGAAGACCACAAACCATGAATAAAGAAAAGGAAAAAATAAGTAATTTCAAATGAGTCGGATTTTCCTATGAAAATGCATCTATAAAAAGTGTATAAAAATATTCAGCCATTTTGAAAATCACTGACAAAAGATACAATTTTAGACTTGCGCGCACACACACACACGTTTTCAATTCAAGAAATAACCGGGAGGCAGTTCAGCATGAAAAAATAAAGACTTATTAGAATCAATGTTCACTTGTAAATATTTTGGGGGATCTTCAGCTTGAAGGTAAACAAGTGAGAGAGAGACTAAAAGAAAGCTAGATAGGAAAGTAATATTGAGAGAGAATGATAGGACAAGCAACATAAGAGGAGAGAGAAAAAAGAAAGAGAAAAAGAGGAAAGAGAACGAGAGATAAAAAGAGAGATCAAGAGAGAAAGAAAGAGAAAAAGAGCGAGAGAGAGAGAGAGAGAAAGAGTGAGAGGAGAGAGAAAAAGAGAGGGAGGGCATGAAATGACCGAGAAGAGAGAAAGACAAAAAATGGTCAAGAATGAGAGGGAATAAAAGATGGAAATGGCCAAGAATGTCAAAAACAAATATTGTGTGGGTCAAACGGGGGAGGGGGGTAAATATAATAAATAGAGAGTGAAAAGGATATGAGAATACTCGAAGTAGAGCTAAAAAAAGGTAGACAAAACCATTAAGAAAAATGTTTGGAGAAAAGAGCAGTTAAAATGATTGCATAATGCATTTAGAAATTCCAACCAGACATAAGTTGAATCATAAAATAATTATCTTAAAATGAGGCAAATAGTTTAATCTTTTACAGCAACAAAGAAATAAAGTATGATTCACCTGAAAGAAAAGAAAATGTCTTTAACTTTTGTATTTCATTTTTCAATCAGTTTCTTTTGCTTCTCATATTTCTTTCAGTTTTTATTTCATTTCTGCTTTTTTATTATTCATTTTTCTTTCATTTCCATTTTGAATTTTCTGCTAATTGTGATCTATTTTTCTTCTAATCATTCTTTGATTATTCCATTTTTCTTTCAATCATTCTTTGCTTCTTCTTCCAATCATTCTTTGCTTCTTCCATTTTTTACTAACTTTTTTTTTTCTTTCCAATCATTATCTTTTGTTTCACTTCAATTTTTTTCTGCTATTTAATTTTTTCGTTTTTCTCTTCCACTGACTCATTCTTTTTTACTCTTTTTCATCATCTTTCACTTCTCGGTCCTTTTTTCCTACTTTACGCTATTTTTTATTATTATTATTTCTTTTTGTTTTTTTTACTCTTTTTTCTTTCAATATCACATTCCATTAATCACTTTTAATATTCTCATACTTTCATCTCATTAACCTTTTTCTTTCAATCATTCTTTGCTTCTATTTTTTACTGATTTTTTTTGGCATTTTTTTTAATCATTCGTCAGTTCTTTTTTCACTTTAATTTTATCTCTGCTATTTTTTTTTCCTCTTCATCTTTTTTGTATCTTATTCTTTTTTCATTTTTACTCTTTTCCATCTTCCATTCTTTTTACTTACCTTTTCGGTTATTTTCTTTCTTTCTATATTATTTATATAAATTTGTTTTTACTTTATTTTTCTTTACATATCACATCTTTCTCTGGATTTCTTTTGTTATTTCATTTTTCTCACTATTTCGATTTCTTTCTTTATACGCTTTTCTACATTACTTTTGTTTTCCCTCCATCTTTTTCCTCCCTCTTCTTCAAAAAATCTTTTCACAATCATTTTACTTTCTCTTTCATTTTTACTCATATCAACTACCGCCATACTTCTTCTTTTTTTTCAATTTAAAAAGAAAACAAATCAATTTAGACAAAATGAAATACTTTTGTTGCTTCAAATGCTGTCTTTCTACATCATAAAATTTCCTCTGGTAATTTTAAACTTAAAAGCAATTCTGAGCAATTTTCTAAAGAAAACGATAACAAATAACATTTAAAAAATCCATAACCCTAACCCTTACCTAATGCCCCCACCCCCGCCCGCAAAAACATTTAACCTTATTAAGCCAGAAGCTTACTTCAGCACAAAAAGAGAGAAAGAAACAAAAACTTGATGTTATAGCAACCTTAACTAAAAGAATTTAATCAGGAAATAAATTAAGAAAATCTTTCAAGCTATGAATTGATTTTGTATTTTTGTTAAATCATCAGTTTAACGTCCATTTTACATGCTGGCATGTGTTGGGCGGCTTATAGAAATTGACTTCCAAATTAACCTATCTCTCACCAGGTCTTTATTTATTCTGCTTTCTCTCAAGTCCATACTTATAACATTCTCCCATGTTTTCCTTGGTCTTCCCCTGTTAACTGAACCTGCTACCTTAACTGTTCTACATTTACTAACCTAAGAACTTTCATCCATTCTTTAAACGTGGTCATATCATTTAAGTCTACTCTTCTGCACACATCTCCCTATATTGTCCAGATTTAATCTTTCTCTGAGCTCATCAGATCTAAGACTGTCTTTAAGACTCACATTACACATCCATCGCATCATTCTCATATCATTTCTCTCCATACAACGCATGTCGTCAACTGGCTATGTAGATTATCGGTTTGATTAAAAGTTTGCCTTAAAACAATCTTACTATACTTGTATCGACTATCACTCGGGTCGGGTTGAGTTGGCTTCCTTCTGAACAACATCTCCGACCATCGCAGCCCACTTTTGGTCATCTTGAGCTAGGTCACACGATATGACTAACCAATCCTGATTTCATAGTCGAAGACCAACTGATAATGCTGCCAGGTCACTTTTGATTGTTGCCACATAGGTCTTAACATGTCCACCATTCCGAAATATCTGATTACCACTTCTACTCTTTAAAGTCTTCCAATATTCAGACTGTTAATTTTTTGCATTTAGAAGCATCTGACTCCAAGAATTATTCCCAAATCTCTGTCTCCGTATTCTTAAAGATCTGTGAATTTAGCGATGAAATGCTATTTGAAACTTAAGTGTGACAGAGCCTCGTATGTGTGGGTGCATCTAAAAATGCTATTTTAAGAATGACAGACCGATGGACGACAATCTCTTAAGATGATTGTACTGCATCTTAAAAAAAAAAAAAAGCAGACAGAATAAAGGGGAGAGAAAGAAAAGAGAGAAGTGGTAAAAGAAAGAAAAGATAGGGTGGAAGAGGAGAGAGAGAGAAGGGGATGAGGAAGAGAGAGAAGGGGATGAGGAAGAGAGAGAAGGGGATGAGGAAAAGCGAGAGAGAAAGAGAAAAGAGGGGGAGAGAGAAAGAGAAAAGAGGGGGAGAGAGAAAGAGAAAAGAGGGGGAGAGAGAAAGAAAAGAGGGGGGAAAGGTGAAGGAGAAAGGGAAGGAGAGAGAGAGAAAGGGAAGGAGAGAGAGAGAAAGGGAAGGAGAGAGAGAGAGAAATTGAAGGGGAGAGAGAGAAAGGGAAGGGGAGAGAGAGAAAGAGAAGGGGAGAGAGAGAAAGAGAAGGGGAGAAGAGAGAAAAAGAGAAGGGGAGAAGAGAGAAAAAGAGAAGGGGAGAAGAGAGAAAAAGAGAAGGGGAGAAGAGAGAAAAAGAGAAGGGGAGAAGAGAGAAAAAGAGAAGGGGAGAAGAGAGAAAAAGAGAAGGGGAGAAGAGAGAAAAAGAGAGGGGGAGAAGAGAGAAAAAGAGAGGGGGAGAAGAGGGGAAATAGAGGAGGGAGAAGAAGAGAGGAAATAGAGGAGGGAGAAGAAGAGAGGAAATAGAGGGGGGAGAAGAAGAGAGGAAATAGAGGGGGGAGAAGAAGAGAGGAAATAGAGGGGGGAGAAGACGAGAGGAAATAGAGGGGGGAGAAGACGAGAGGAAATAGAGGGGGAGAAGAAGAGAGGAAATAGAGGGGGAGAAGAAGAGAGGAAATAGAGGGGGAGAAGAAGAGAGGAAATAGAGGGGGGAGAAGAAGAGAGGAAATAGAGGGGGGAGAAGAAGAGAGGAAATAGAGGGGGGAGAAGAAGAGAGGAAATAGAGGGGGGGAGAAGAAGAGAGGAAATAGAGGGGGGAGAAGAGAGAGGAAATAGAGGGGGGAGAAGAAGAGAGGAAATAGAGGGGGGAGAAGAAGAGAGGAAATAGAGGAAGGAGAAGAAGAGAGGAAATAGAGGGAGGAGAAGAAGAGAGGAAATAGAGGGGGAGAAGAAGAGAGGAAATAGAGGGGAGAAGAAGAGAGGAAATAGAGGGGGAGAAGAAGAGAGGAAATAGAGGGGGAGAAGAAGAGAGGAAATAGAGGGGGGAGAAGAAGAGAGGAAATAGAGGGGGGAGAAGAAGAGAGGAAATAGAGGGAGGAGAAGAAGAGAGGAAATAGAGGGGGGAGAAGAGAGAAAAGAGGGGGAGAAGAGAGAAAAGAGGGGGAGAAGAGAGAAAAGAGGGGGGAGAAGAGAGAAAAGAGGGGGGGAGAAGAGAGAAAAGAGAGGGGGAGAAGAGAGAAAAGAGAGGGGGAGAAGAGAGAAAAGAGGGGGAGAAGAGAGAAAAGAGGGGGGAGAAGAGAGAAAAGAGAGGGGAGAAGAGAGAAAAGAGGGGGGGAGAAGAGAGAAAAGAGGGGGGGAGAAGAGAGAAAAGAGAGGGGAGAAGAGAGAAAAGAGGGGAGAAGAGAGAAAAGAGGGGGAGAGAAGAAAAGAGAGGGGAGAAGAGAGAAAAGAGGGGGGGAGAAGAGAGAAAAGAGAGGGGGGAGAAGAGAGAAAAGAGAGGGGTGAGAAGAGAGAAAAGAGAGGGGTGAGAAGAGAGAAAAGAGAGGGGGGAGAAGAGAGAAAAGAGAGGGGGAGAAGAGAGAAAAGAGGGGGGAGAAGAGAGAAAAGAGGGGGGAGAAGGAGAAAGAGAGGGGGGAGAGATGAGAGAAAAGAGAGGGGGGAGAAGAGAGAAAGAGAGGGGGGAGAAGAGAGAAAAGAGAGGGGGAGAAGAGAGAAAAGAGAGGGGGGGGAAGAGAGAAAAGAGAGGGGGGGAAGAGAGAAAGAGAGGGGGGGAGAAGAGAGAAAAGAGAGGGTGAGAAGAGAGAAAAGAGAGGGGGAGAAGAGAGAAAAGAGAGGGGGAGAAGAGAGAAAAGAGAGGGGGAGAAGAGAGAGGAGAGAAGGGAAAAGAGAGAGGAGAGAGGGGGAGAGGAGAGAGGGGAAAAGAGAGAGGAGAGAGATTCTCAAAAATGCTTTTCTTCTGTTGCAATTGTACAGAAAATGCAATTAAATAGTGAATGCTTTGGTTTTATATCTTTTTTACTTTTCTTTTAGAAAAACGCATGATAGATGATCTGACACGATCAGAATGCTTGAGTTTGTCACTGAAGTTCAGCTGATCACCGAGAATGAAGTCCACAAGTCAATGCATGCTATTACAAACGCAGAAAGACATAGATGAATAGCTGGGGCTGGTGGCACATGAGCACATCTGCTATGTTTCATACGGGATGAGGAAAGGACAATTTCTGTCAACGGCGATGCAAGAAAAACAACTGAAACATGCAAAACTGATCAACAAGACATGCTGTGGTTCTTTTCCGATTTAAAACACTTCTGCCAAGACCAGAAGATCAACCAATACAACAGGTGGCTCACTGCCTGATCGAAAGTTGCAGAAAAGATTGAATTTTATGAACAATTCCATGGGTGCCATTTTTGAGAGGTCACCAGTGAAATTAATAAGAAACTTTTTCTCCTCCCTCATATCTCATATGTACTCATGCACTTATGTGTGCAGTGCTGTTGCTATAGTCCCAACTAAACTCCTATTTTATTACATCCCCTATTTCCTTGTCACTCCTGCCCCTTTCCCTATAATAATTTTTTTTATATGGTGTTTATCTTTGTCCATATCTTCCCGTGTGCTCTTCCTCCTCTCCTCTTGCCCTGCACATCCTCTTGCAGAATGTTTTCATTAAAAAAAAAATACCTTTATAAAAGGAGCCTTGATAATATTCAACCTTTGTTTTCTAAACTTATTTTTGTTTCTATTTTATTTATAATTTTTATGTTGTTTTTAATTCCTATTTTTATTTATTTTTATTTTATTTTTATTTAAATTATTTTTTATATTTATCTTATATTTTTATTTTGTATTTTTAATTTTATTATAATTTTCTTACTTTTATTTTTATTTTTATTCTGTATTTTATTAGTTTACCATTTTATTCTTGATTTGCTTATATTTTTATTTTTATAATCTTTTTATTTTTCATTTTTTATATTTTTTTAATATTTTTATTTTTTTTTATATTTTATTTTTATTTTTATGATGTTTTATTATTATTATCATTTTATTTTTATATTTTTTATTTTATATTTGTAACTTATTTTTTTCTAATATTTGTCTCTGTGGCACTTTCTGTCAATAGATGTTCTTCTACAACGATATTTTCAATTTTTCTCTGATTTTCTGTAAGACGTGTTGCTAAAGGCGCTGATGAAGAGACGTTTTGGATTAGCTTTGTTAATTTATAAAATAATATAAAATATTTCCAAAATGTTTTGGAAACTAACGTACGCCATACTCAACTTAATGTTCTAATTCTTGGAACAATTGTAATCTTCTAATTCATTGAATCCTTTTATATATATATATATATATATATATATATATATATATAGCCTATGTTACCCACCTCAAGTACAATGATTCGAGAAATTCTTCAAATTCCACAGCTGTATCCTTCATCTGTTATATATTGTTGCTGTGCTTAAAAATATTTCCATTTTATGCACGTCAAGTGCGAATGTAGACTCCACAATATGAAACATGCTCATCTAAATAATCTGACTAATATAGTTTCAGAATATATCTGATTAGGATTATTGTTATTGTTAGTGTTAGGGTTTATCTCAAAAATTCTTGTAGGAGTTTGTAACATTTATATTCTATTGACATCGGGCACGAACTTAGACCTAGACTTACACAATATTATTGCGCCATCTTTGAACCGAACAGATACTAAACTTTGATCCTAGTCTGTAGGTTAACAAAGTGTATTTTAGTTAGAACTTCATATTAGACAGAACAGTGACATCAGATGACATTTTTTTTAATTACTTTTCTAGCATTGCATCTTCTGCGATCGGACAATCCCATCTTTTAAAAGTGGTGGAGGCTGATAACATACATACAAAAAAGAAATTGCTTTAGTGTATTATTATATAGATATTTTGAGGGAGAAGGGGGATACTGAAAAGATATGGATCCTTTCGCGAGTACAAAAATTGGAACTCGATTTTGAATTCTCTATCTTGCATCAACATAGATGTAGATGTTGTTCGCCTCTTATAAGCCAGGATTGATGAAGTTAACCGGATACTTTTTCTCTTGAGTGGACTGGTACATACATGAAGGAGACGACGATAACATTTTCATTTTGAAATATATTAACCCATGCAAGGATATGCATTCGGTCGTGTTTATCACTATGTTTGTGTACAGCCCAGCTTATACATTCGCTTGACCAATCGTTTTTGTATAGCCCAGCTTTCACATTTGCTTGACCAATCGTTTGTGTATAGCCCAGCATCCACATTCGCTTGACCAATCGTTTGTGTACAGCCCAGCATCCACATTCGCTTGACCAATCGTTTGTGTACAGCCCAGCATCCACATTGCTTGACCAATCGTTTGTGTACTGCCCCGCTTCTACATCGCTTGACCAATCGTTTGTGTACAGCCTAGCTTCCACATCGCTTGACCAATCGTTTGTGTACCGCCCCGCTTCTACATCGCTTGACCAATTGTTTGTGTACAGCCTAGCTTCCACATCGCTTGACCAATCGTTTGTGTACAGCCCAGCATCCACATCGCTTGACTAATCGTCACCAAACTTGGCCAAAACATCAGTCATCGTTTTACTTAAAATTGATTTAATTTTTTAATATCTACATCAAGGTGGTGGAAAAGGTAAAAGTCACACTTTTGGCCACAACTGGAGTCCCGCATCTTATTTGACCTTAATAAGTTCAGTCATAATCGAAATTTTGACGGAATTTCAACTGGTGATTTTTTCCATATTTGATGTATGAATCTGATGCTCTTTGATAATGATAACCACAAAATGCAAAAAGTACAGGCTGATCAGATAAACTGTTTTTGAGTTATCAACATTTACACGACACGACTTTGGGAATACTAGATGCAACATAGAGAAAAAGGCCCAGAAAAAATTTTGGATCATCCTTACATTGTCAGGTGGAGGTATGCAGTTTCAAGACTGACTTATGTTCTTGTTTTATTTAACTTAATAACTATAAATATCCATTTTACCTTAGCTAAGAGTTGCTTCTGGGGAAGCCACGAGAAGTCTGAATGCCCCTATCTAGCAGGGCATTACATAATTCAATATTTCCTCATTAAGGTTTATACTGCAACTGAAATCTACCTTAAAATCCCTTCTAGGTCACATGATTAAAGCGACCAATCCATTATCTAAATATAAGGTCAAACCTTGTCAATCATATGTAAGTAAACGTATGCATTTGTCAAATCCTATGTATACTTAACTTACAAAGCATATTACTGCAAAGTTACATTTAAGAGATCTATTTTGCTTTTAAAATTTTTGAATTCATGAGATACTCATTAGATTAGTTAATGTGGTTGTGGTTCTTCTTTCTTTCCAGGAGAGTTCATAAAGAAGGGGAGATAAGCCAGTCAAATGAGACCCACACTTATTATTATTATTATTAAAACTGTGTTCTGCAGCTACGGTAGTCAAATGACATCCCGTAACTGCAACCAGTCCTCCATGCTAGTCCCAGGTCATCTGGCCTTGTCATGCGCCAGATGCAGTTAAAATGGGACTGATCGGATTGACAAAAATGTACACCGAACCACTGCTTCTTTAGGGGTCATGCGAGCCAGTCTCAAACGCTTAAGGCTCCTGCCCTCTTTTGCCAACGTCCCTATTTACTTGCTTCACCACGAGGACAGAGTTAGATACAAGGTCGTTTTTTTTTTTGTAGAAAAATTCCAGCTCACCAAAAAGGGGATCTCTAGATTAGGACAAAAATTTTAATTGCCACAGTTTAGAAGGATTTCTCATTCACTGACCGAGGACAGAAAAGATGCAGTGTAATAACAGAACAGGTACTACACTTTGTTTCTAGCCAAAAGGTCAGTGTCATACTATGATCGACTGCATTACAACAAGCCTCAGACGACTGCCGCAAGAAAGCCTTCGTCCTACGACTGAAAGGAGCCAACAACTGCATGAGGCACATGTTAACAGAAAAATTCTTCACATAAGATAAGTTTCATAGCTGCACGTGTTCACAAATCCTTATTCTGTATATGTACACTTTACTGTTATGCATATCATTCTTTATTACTTGACTAAGTAAAATTGTTTAATTAATATACACGGTTGTTTTTCTTCAAATGCTGTCGCTCCAATTCAACTTTCAGCGTTTATCTTCAAGTACAATTACTATTTTCTCTCACGCAAGAACAGCCGGCACATAAATAAGTCGAAGAAAATGTGATCGACAAAAACATTTTTGACTAAGCAGATTAGCTATCTGGGTTTACTTTTTAAAGTGTCATTCTCATTGATGAGAAATTTTGCAGCAATTAACATCAACATTTAACGTGTCGACAAAAACACGCAGAAAAAAAAAGGGTAACTAAAGTCCTAATGGCAAGTATTTACAAGGAGTCGTTACAGGCTAGAAACCCTTTCAAGGGGTAAAAGCATACCAATACCACTTGTTACACGATATCCATTTTAAATAGTGGCTCTCGGTGAATGGTGAGATAAGTACTCAAACTCTGTACAAAATAAATAAATGAAATAAATAAAGAAGAAATTAAAAATACTATAGTAGTAGTAGTAGCAGCAGCAGCATAAAGAAAATATATTTTTATCACTAATTTGCTACCATGGTGATACCATTGGAGCACAGGGAGGAGCAGGTGCCAATTTGATTGCAAGAGTTAAGAGTGGATGGAGCAAGTTCAGGCAACTTCTGCCATTAGATATCAGTAGAGCGTTACAGCTGTTGACCAAAGGAAGAGTCTATTAGGCATTTGTACGCAGTATGATGATGTATAGAATTGAAACCTGACCAGTGAGATTTGAGGACATGTTACATACAGAGAAATGGCATGAGAATGATACGATGGATGTGTAATGTGAGTCTTAAAGACAGGCTTAGTTCTGATGAGCTCAGAGGAACATTAAATCTGGATAGGATAGGGAGATGTGTGCATAACAGGAGACTTTGATGGTATGGCCATGTTGAAAGAATAAATGAGAGTTCTTGGGTTAGTAGATGTAGAACAGTTGAAGTAGCAGGTTCAGTTCATAGGGAGAAGACCAAGGAAACCATTGGGAGTAAGTGATAGAACTCGACTTGAGAAAAAGAGGGATAAATAAAGACCTGGCCAGAGATATGTTAGTTCGGAAGTCAATTTCTAAAAGCCATCCAACGCATTCCAGCATGTAAAATGGATGTGATGATGACGACGACGGCCACTAAATGTTAGGGTTAGGGTAACAGATAGAGTTCTAAGTAATAATCAGGTCTAAGTCGTTTGAAGGTTCAATCCTCAGTACGGGCGATACTAGAATACAAATTACTCAAGACCTCTTCTACCCAGTTATGGCTGACGAAATGAGAGCAAGCTACTTCCGTGGATTAAATAAAGGGTTCAGTTCGAAATTCCGTACAGATTACAAAGTTCGAAAAGACAAAACTGAAGAAGGTCAAAGGTTACATCGGCTGAAACGTTGTGAGAATAACATCCAAAATGAGAACAGTAGTCCAAATAATCCAAATAATACAAATTATCTATCCTCATCTAAAAAATTCATAACATAATATCAAATATGTAAACGAAGCACCTGAAGAAACTCGGAGGTTACATCAGCCGAAACGTTGTGAGAATAACATCCAAGATGAGAACAGCAGTCGAAGTAATCCAAAGAATACAAGCACAAAAATAAACCTAAAACAGAAAGTATAAAATGCTAAGACCTGACAGTATATTTTACTAGTCTGTAATAGAAAAAGATGTACTTTTTTTTTGTAGATTTATTTTTGAATTTGATCTAAAGTCATTAGACACCAATTAAGCTAGGTTCTCTTGATTTTCAATTTCTTCTTAAGACCCCTTAAGCTTAAGCCTTAAGTTTTAGACATTTTCTAGAATCAAAATCATGTTATCATTTTGATAAAAATTCGAATAAGTATTCTAAAGATAAGGTGTAGTATCATTATATCTTGATTTTTACTCTTCGTAAAGATGCATGAAAGCGATGAAAAACTGTTCGGGGGGGGGGGGATTTTACACGTTGTGGAACGTGTATTCTAATATATATATATATATGTATCCACATAAAATTTTATAATGAGATAATTTTTTATGTATCAATTTTCAGTATTTACTTCAACATTATAGCCTGAAGATTCCCCCTGGAGATGAAACGCGGGAGCCTCTGTGTAGCTTAATTGCCATAAATATATTTTCATAGCTTACTATATATATATATATATATATATATATATATTTATATAGAGACAGAGAGAGAGGGGAGGAGAGAGAGCGGAGGAGAGAGAGGGGAAGGGAGTGGAGAGAGAGGGTGCACGGAGAGAGAGGGGGGAGGGATGTGTGTGTATGAATCTGCATGTTAAAATAGAGGTTGAACTAGTTGGCCTTTCTGATGGGCTGAAGTGAATGCAAATTAGTGAACTGATGTTTGCCTCATTGCTCCGCAAGCTGTTACCCCCATCCTGCCCCCTCCCAACCCGAATTGATCGATTGGCCTGACGTCAGAGATCTGCTTAAATGTCTTATCCGTTCCAATATGAACGGCGCTGTCTTCACAACAGAGTCTTAAGTGTTGTACTCCCTCCCCCCAACCAATGTCTTGGTGCATTTACTAATATTTCAAAACGGACAGTTTCCTCCTTTTTTGTTTTAAATATATATATATAAACCTAGCCGCAGAAGAAACAGGGCGAGTTGGGAGGTATATTTAGTTAACATTAAAAAATGTAGTAAAACTATTTCTGGTGCTGTTTTAATTAAAATTAGAATCAAATTATAAGACAATTATGAAATCAAATAAGACAATTTCATGTTTTTTTTTCTCACATCGATGCAACTTTGAGAAATACTTTGATTTTATTTCCTATTAAATAAAATTTTTTTAAATGCAATAGCGTAAAATAAATCGAAATTTAAAAAATCATATTTAAACGATAATTTAATTACGAAATTAAATCCATCATAATGCATTTTAGAGATAGAAGACTTTGTACATATAAAAGCTCAATATATTTTCAGATAGAGCTTTATATAACATTACAAGAATTTTTGTTCCAATCCAATCCTGACTGCCCCTTTTGGGGGAGCTGGATTTTCCAATATTAAAAACTGCCCCCATGCAGGTAAACTTTCTATCTCTCACCAACATTCGTCCTCCAATAATTCTTACTTATTCTCTTTCTTTCTCTATCCTCTCCCTTTCTGTCGCTGTTCCTTGTGTTTTATGTTTCTCCTCTCTTTCTTTCTCTCTTCCTCCTCTCTCTTTTTTTCTCATCTCTCTTCCTTTGTTTCTTTCTCCTCTCTTTGTTCGTTCTCCTCTCTTTCTTTCTCCCTTTTGAATTACTTCAATATAATTGAAAGAAAGAAACAGATAATTAATCGCAGCCAACAATTTGACCTAAATTATTTTATTTTATTTATAACAAAGGCCTGTAACAAGATTAAACAACTTTTCTTAGCTAAGATTTTATGAAGAATCAAATGGGAGTGCTTATTATTCAACCTGAGTGCTTGAGTTCACAGAATCTGTGCTAAAATCTACGATAAAAAAATAAATGGTAACTGGAAATATGGAAAAACGGTCTGAAGGTCAAGGATTTGAGGGTGAACTTGACTAAAATCAATGTGATGGTGTTTGGCTCTGGTCTACATCCCTGAGATACTCTGGTTAGTAACCATGTTCTGTGTGCCAGAAGGGCGTTAGAAGCAATGCGATACAATGTAACCTGTGCCTATTGTGGGTCAACAAAAAGTGTAATGGCCTAGAAGAATAAGTTAGCCCCGAACCCCAACTTCAAGTGTAAGAGATGTATGGGCAGACACATCCTATTGGCGATCGTCTCATAAAATTGATGGTACTAGATGGCAATACCCTACAGGTAGTAGACTCTTCCTGCTAGATAGGAGATATGCTGAGTGCAGGTGGTGGATGTGAACTCTGTACGGCCATAAGGGTGAAAGCAACTTGGGCAAAATTTTGTGAGTGTTTGATTCTGATAACATCGCGAGCTGTCCTTCTCTATATCTGGGATCAGTTGTATAGCAATTGTGTCAGGAGAGTCATGATATATGGTAGTGAATGCTGGTCCTTCACCTAGCCCTCTCTTGCTCCATTACAGCGCAATGACAGATCCATGATCAGATGGATCTACAATGTAAATCTGACCAAACCCAACTGGTCAGAAGATTTGCTGAAAACATTGTATAAGTGTTATCATAAGGACTAATTGATTATGCTGGTATGGTCATGTGGAACGTTCATCTGTAGAGACGAGTTTAAGCATTTTCATTTTGGGACTGATAAGTAAACCTAGAGTTTTTGGAGGACCCTTTTTAGGGTTCCAGTTTTGAGGAGATGATTTTGGGAAGAACCAGTTTTATAGAAACATTTTAAAGAAAAAACAGTTTTCAGAAAACAGTTTTAAGTAATATTCAAATATGTGAGAGAGCGAGAGAAATATTATATGGCAAACAAACAAAATAAAAACTACAAAAACATAAGTTCACAAAAGAGATATTTTATATATATGTAAAATGGAAATCTACAAAGATAGGAAAACAGAATAATTGTTCATATTTGAGTGTCCTTGCAGAACAAGGGGGATTCATTAATTGAGATGTCGAGGAAGTCTGAGTCGATAATTTAAAGGCTGTGAATTATCCACGGGTCTGAAAAATCGTAATCAAAACTTCCTAACTGAATTACATAAATTACATTTCATTGAAAGTTATTAAATAGAGTCAATCATCATTTGTTTTAATATTAGAAAGTTCAGTGAGAAATGTATGAAGTATTAAAATGGTTACGTTTATAAATTTGTTTGCAATCAGCAAACAACATTGAAACGGGATTCAAGCAGTGTGTGTGTGTGTGTGTCGCTTTTAGTGTGCGTTGGTGTCAGTGTGGCTAAGTGTGCGTGAGTTTAGAAAAGGCGTTTTTCAGCATTCCCAAGGCCCTACAGAGGGGCCATGTGGGCTTTAGAAACGTTGATGCTAGCTCGTAGTGGATGTGGGTTAAACATGGTTATTGAAGGAAAAATCTGGCTTTATATGCATTCCGGGAGGATCAAAACGGCAAAATTTGATAAATCTAAAAAAATGCATCTGATTGGCTTAAAATCTTTTTATTTATTTTCATTCATTTTTTTTTCTCTACCTATCTCAATTCGTCTCTCTATCTTTCTCTATGTCCGCCTTCCCCGTTTTTCCACCTCTCTTTCACCTGCGCCCACCCCATTCATCTCCCTTGTTTTAATGCATTGAAAATAATAATAATGTAAGTCATTCACCTGAGCTTTCAGTTTTAAAGCTATTGCTCCCGGCCAACACAGAGTTTCTTCCCCACCAACTTCCTCAGAAAATAATGAAATCTATATTTGTTTTAATTTATTCGCGATCAATGCCGAGTTTCTTATCTTCACCTCCTCATTAATAATATAATGAAACCTATATTTATTTTAATGTATTCCCAGGCAACGCCGAGTTTCTTGTCGTCCCCTCCCCCTTAATAATATAATGAAACCTATATTCATTTTAATGTATTCCCGGGCAACGCTTAGTTTCTTGTCTTCCCCTCCCCCTTAATAATATAATGAAACCTATATTTATTTTAATGTATTCCCGGGCAACGCTTAGTTTCTTGTCTTCCTCTCCCCCTTAATAATATTATGAAACCTATATTCATTTTAATGTATCCCCAGGCAACGCTTAGTTTCTTGTCTTCCCCTTCAAGCATATACCATATTGAAAATGTACTATTGCACACACTTGCTCTATTTAGGATATTGAACACTATTTCTAGAGAAACACAGAGCACACTTTCTGGTATACAATAGTATAGTATAACAAAATAGAGTGAAAATCTTTCTCCCGGGCAACGCGGTGTTTAAAACACCTGCTCTATGTAGGGTTGCCCCATCTATGGTATTGATGACACACGGTTAATACCAAACTAAACACACCTGCTCTATCTACGATATTGAGCACTTTACATTAACTTATACCACTTGCCAAATAGAATACTGGATTATTACTATTATGGCCTCCGGGCAACACTGAGTTAACAAAAGACAGAATTTATTTCTCCCAGGCAACGCTGCATTTAAAAATACCTGCTCTATCTAGGATGTTGAGCATGTTTGGATTACTACATGCCATTTACAGTTATTGCTCCAGTTTTTAGGAGGCCTTCACAGCGCTACTGAAACCAGCCAAATAAAATAAACGATTCCTTCAGAGCACTACTAAAACAACCTTTTCGTATTCCCCCCCCCCCCCACTCCATTCGACGAGAAATGACGTTAAAAAACGTTTAATAAAATTTAAAAATTGTTTCCGGAAGTAATAACTCAGCTTTTTCAAATTACTACATAATTACATTGAAATTTGATTAAAAATGACTGAAAAACTCGACTCCCCCCCCCCCCTACTCCTGACGAAATCTGCTTCATAGCCGCCTTAGAGATTCGGTAATTCTTCCTCGTTTAATTCTAGATAATACACTTTTAGATTTTATCTAGATTCTAACCTTTTTTTTTTCTCGTTTTTAACCCGTTTTGGTTAATCGTAAATTGAAATACCTAAAAGTTATTGTTTTATTAGTAAGGCACGGGACTTATAGAGTGATGTATTATTGTTATATATATATATATTGTTTTTTTTCTTACCCATTAGTGAATGAGATATTTTGAGGGACGTTCTCCTTTTACCAATTAGTTACCAAATATAAAATCTGGTAGATAATTTTTATTTTCAGTGTCGCCTGTCATAAGCCTTCAATCTTCACTCACTTAGAACTGATTGTTACTCAATGCCTTTATCCGTGGCACCATTTGCCCATGGATAAAGGCGTTCATTTCTAAGTGACAGTCTTCTGGAGGTTGAGGGTTCAATCGTCACTACAGGTGATAATAACGAAGAATAAAATTTACTTAACACTTTTACCCAGTCATGGCTGCTGGAACGAGAACAATCTACCCCTGCGGATTAAATAAAGGGTTCAGTTCGTAAAGATTCCAGAGGTTTCGAAAAGGTACATCTGAAGAAGGTCGGAGGTTACATCGTCCGAAACGTTGTGAGAATAACATCCGAGATGAGACAAATTATCAATGCACATCTAAAAAAATTCTAAAACACATCCTTGTTCATCATTTCGTTGGAAAATTCAATCGTATCAGTTTCATGCAAAAGTGTTGGTCACATTCCAAAACTACAAATGAAAACAGAATCAAATTTGTAGTTTGAAATTGAATTCTATCCAGATTATTAATTTGTAAATTGCCACCAGATAACCAGAGTGCCGTCTGGACACAAAACTTACAAATGAAAAGTCAGCATTTGGAACAAACACTGAATTTTAAAAATAACATATAATCATGGAATGAAGATAAATCAAATGTTTAGCTTTTAAACAGAAACGCCAGATAAATCTTATAAAAAAGAAAAAGAAAAATGGTATTATGTAAAAATTCTTTTTTTTTTTGTCATAATGGTTGATATACCATAGAATAGACAAGCCCAATAATAATAATAAACCGGTGAGCAATTGTTGCAATACCCGTTCCTTCGGGGGGGGGGGGGGTTAGCATCAAACAAAACACAATGATAGCGACAAGGAAGTGCTCGAGAAACTGTTTCTTTATTCTTCATCACCAGCTGGTGTAAGTTGGGTATACACATATATATATAATTAAATATTTCTTTGTTAGCAAAAGTCCTTTGGTATTATTGTTCTTTCCCTTGTCTTATGAAGAAATCTCTTTACCTTGACGGCGGTTGATTTTAGACTTTACCCAACGTAGGTTATTTTCACGAAAACCAGGCAGAGTGATTTACCTTGCAACCTAGAGGGACACACAACAATACGTTCTGTAGCAGCTTGCTCCCGGAATCTAGGGACGGCTTGTTGTTTATGGCAGTTCGGCCGTGTTGGGGGTATCTCTCTTCGGGGCGACTCACGACAAGTTTTTCTCTATATCCTCCCAACTCGATCTCTGCTACGTAAGCGCTCCTTCTTCCTTCGTTTAAAACTGCCGTTTTAATTTCTGACTTTGCACTCCAGGTGCCTTCTTTTTCTCGCCTCGTGCACCTCACTCTTTTAAAGGTTACCGAGTCGTTTTTTTTATGACTTCATACTCCGAAATGAACTCGTCGACCTCACACACCTAGGCTCGTTCAAAGGTCACCGATTCATTTTCGTTGTTCTTTTAGCCTAATTGACAATCTATCTAGTCTTCGGCTTTTCTTCATTATTGTGAGGTAATGCCCTTAGCCTCCCCGTAGCGTCTAATGCGTTATTACTCAACATGTCTGCATCATTATTTTATACAATCACTGATGATGTCCTGTGTGAAAACTCCTTGTGAGTAAATAATACTCTATATCATAATATGCAAAGGCATTTCATACCCGTACGTAAACTATCACCTTGCACACATTTCAAAAACGATAATTTCAAATCCACATAACTTCCTAATTATTGATAATTTTATAAAATAATATTCTCTAATTCACCGGGGCGGGGATAGGTACGTATATAGTATGCGCACCAGGGCAAATATAGGTACGTATATAGTATGTGCACTGGGGCAGAGATAAGTACCTATATAGAAGGTGCAGACAGAGGTGGTACTTTTTATAGAAATATGTCATACTTTTGCCCTGAGCAACGGAAGAGGAATGATGGGGAAGAGACAGCTTTCGCAAAAGGCAAAGGGAGAAAGTAGCGGTGTAATGGGGCGACCAGGGAAGAGAAAGATAAAGAGACGGCTATAGAGAGAGGGGGAGAAATAGAAGTTTGAATATAAAGATGTTACACACGCGATTTTTCTTCTATTTTGTGTTTTTATGACCCCGAGCAACGCTGGGTAGCCCTGCTAGTCAAATATAAAGGGATAATTAAACAAAAAAATCTGCCTCGTTTTGAATGGTAATTTTTTTTAAAGTAAAAGGGAGGAGGTTAAGTGCGTCATTTTTTTGTTGAGTGAGAGTCAAACTAAATCAAATACAACAAATAATAGAAGGAAACATGGAAATTGAGAGGCAGAGTTTCCAACAGGATATTATTTATTGTTAACAATAAAAAATTTTAAAAACTGGCAAAGTCCATTAAGTTACCTTTCCATCCCTTTCTAGGTTGCAAACAAGTGACGCCATCAAGTCAATGGGTATATAATCGTACCAGACACTTCGGACATGGCGGAGGGAATTGTATATCAGATCAGGTTACATCACATCGATAAATAATTAAAAATAGATACACATTAAACAAAGGTTAAGCTGGCAAAAGGCGACCAACGAGACCCTGGGAATCGGAAAAAGATGTTAGAACTGAGTGACATGGCCCGGCACCTGAGAGATCCCTACCCACCCCTGGTAGGGTTTAATCGTCTCAGAAACAAAACAAAAAACAGAAGTTATTTTTGTCAACACCCGAATGTACACATATCGTGTAGTGGATTATCTACGACTCGACTGAAAACTATTCAAACTAGATTGGTCTCCAGACAGGTTTGTTCCAAGTAAATCACTGTTCAACCTCTACTTATTGATGTGTGATGTCATTTCCTTTAACATCAACTAAATTTCAGTAATACGATTTTCGTTTGTCAATTTTTTCTTGTTTCACTCCTCCCAAATATTAGTTTCTTTAAATGCAAAACTAGAAAGCAACTAAAACTTAGAAAAAGAATTACGAAACAGTCTCATACAATTTGATAGAATAATTTTATGAGAATAAATAACAATTTTATTAGAGTCAAATCTGGAACAACTACTAGACAATTAAAATGAATATTACAGCGATTCGTAAAAATATAGCAAAGGTCGCATATATTTGCTAGAAAAAAAAATTCCATTAGAAATTTTGAAAAAAAAAAAAATTCCATTAGAAATTTTGAAAAAAAAAAAAAATTCCATTAGAAATTTTGAAAAAAAAAAAAAAATTCCATTAGAAATTTTGAAAAAAAAAAAAAAAATTCCATTAGAAATTTTAAAAACAAAAAATTCCATTTGAAAAAAAAAAAATGATTTGTCAGAAATGTTAAGATGTATTATAATTTAGGTTTAAAAAAAACCCAAAAACTGAACTTCATAAAAGGACAAGAAAACATGTATTCATTTCCGAGAGCAATACAAAACAAAATAAAATAATTATAGCAGACAATGCAAAATACTGACAAATACAAAAAAAAAGTGATTTTTTAATATTTTTTTAAAAAATTTAATGACACATTTATTCGTACTTTCAAGGACACTCTTTTGGTCTTGAAATTAACTGGAGAAAAATAAACATTCGTTTTTTTGCGGCCATTGTTATGGTGTCAAATGCAAGTCTAATTTTTTTAGCAATATTTTGTGAATCTATTTTAGTAGACGCTTTGAACTAGTTCTAAATCCTACTCCTTCATAAAACAAAATAATAAAAAAGATATTTTTTATTATTCAATTTTCTTTTTAATCCTTTGCGATGGAAAATCATTTATTTAACAAAATAAAGTTACATCATTATATGAACTTTCAAGAAATTTTGAAAACAAATCGTACATATAAAGTTATCTTGCCTGATTTTTAAAGTCATACCCAAATAGCATTTAAGTTGACAAAACAAACTTTTCTTTTGATTAGCCAATTTTTATTTATTATTGTTGTACTGGGTTATTGGCAATATAGACAACTGCTAATATGAAACATTTTTAAATAATGACATAAATAAAAAGTTAGGGGTAAAACTCATTCTAAGTTGAAGAATATAACATGAGTTATCTACCTTAAGTTTAAAACTGCAAACAAATAAAAAAAGATTTTTTAAATTTAAAAAAAAAAGACTTCACTGCAACCAGGGGAACAGCTAGTACATCTAGAGATTTTTTTTTGAGCTCTCATATAGCTCTCTCTTCCCTGATCGCCCCCATTTCATCGGCCCCCCACTCTCTTGCCGTTGCCACTAGCAAAAGCTGTCTCTCCCCACCACTCCTCTTTCATTGCCCAGGGCAAAAGTATGACATATTTCTATTAAAAGTACCACCTCTGTCTGCGCATACTATATACGTACCTATCGCCGCCCCGGTGAGCATACTATATACATACTTATCTCCGCCCCGGTGCGCATACTATATACGTACCTATCTCCGCCCTGGTGCACATATATAAGAACTCATATTAATGCGCCCCTGTCATATCAAAGAACCAAAATTATGTTCTGTTCATGTGCTACTATCATAAAAAAATAGCTCATATTAATGCGCCCCTGTCGTATCAAAGAACAAAAATCAAGTTCATTCATGTAGCATCACTATCATAAAAAAACTCACATGGTGGCTTTGTGCCCCTGTTCATGAAGAAGAAGAAGGAGAACAAGAAAACGTATTCCATTGAACTTCCACAGTTGCAGGAGTGCCAAAATTTAACTTCATCAAAGACCAGCACTGATATTTTATCTTCTAGAGAGCTGTTGACCCTACAAGTCTTGTTTTCTATCCTGCTAGGTGACTAGCTACCCTCCCCACCAGTCAAATCTATTAGGAGACCGGTTTGACTGACAATGACACTACTATGCAGGAGGTAGTACTGGATAATAGTGTCTGTGGTACTAGTTGGGCGACCAGTAATATGTTATATATTTATATATGTATGTGTGTGTGTGTTATATATTTATATGTGTGTGTGTGTTATATATTTATATGTGTGTGTGTGTTATATATTTATATGTGTGTGTGTGTTATATATTTATATGTGTGTGTGTGTTATATTTATGTGTGTGTGTGTTATATTTATGTGTGTGTGTGTGTGTTATATATTTATATGCGTGTGTGTGTGTTATATATTTATATGCGTGTGTGTGTGTTATATATTTATATGCATGTGTGTTATTGTAGGAAATAAATAACAAAAACAAGTCTCTTATAGATCGCTGCAACTCATCGTTTTGTTTATTAAATCTTTCCGGTTTGATTTGACTTTTTAGAACTATGATAGATATATTGCTAAATATATAGTTTTATTTCTTTTCCCATTGTGAGATTCGAAATATACAAAAGTATTTGTGAACAAACATTTATAAAATGCATTTTCATATCTACATGCACGAAAATAATTCACGCAAGAAAAAAAAACAAAGCACTGAGACCAATTTTTAAACAATGCTACGCCATTCTTGAACGTGTTAAAACATTTTTTTTAAAAAACGGCATTTCTCTACTGATTTTCGATTTTCATATTTAGTTGTAAAAACCAACAAGAGTCCGTGAAAATTTCCAATCCTGAAATGGGAAAAGTAATAAAACTATATTTAACAATATATTTATATATATACTTCTAAAAACTTTTTTGTTGTGATGAATCCTTTCTTGAATGAAATGTCTTGGTAAACTCTCCAAATATACATATAAATGCTCTGTACCCAATAATCGGGTTTCATTGAGCTTTTTTTTATTGGCGTTGTTCCGGATTTACTGAGTATACAATATTCTCAGTGAAACATCAATATATATATATATATATATATATAGCCGGAATAACTATCCTAGGATTTCATAAAACTGCGTACCATTCGTTCCTTTAATACCGGTAGTGCCTTGCTCTGGTAGCGAAACACATGTAGGGAACGATGACTTTACAAAATAAATACATAATAAAGAAAAAAAACGTTTTTGTTGTGATGAATCCTATAATCGGGGCTCATCGAGCTTGTTTTTATTGGCCTTGTTCCTGACTTTACTGAGTATACACTATTCTCAGTGAAACATCAAAATCTCTCTCTCATATATATATATATATATATATATATATATATACATTATTTATAAAGTTAGGTATGTGTGTCTACAAGTTAACATTTAGGAGGTGCATATATAATTATATACATATATATATATATATAAGGAGATTGTAGTTTGCTTGAAGTATTGCTGGTAAAAATAAGTGCAGATTAGTCGTCCGAGGCTATAGCAATGCGATGTAGTTGCCGTAAGATGGAACAGTGAAAAGAAATAAACGAAGAGAGAAAGTGAAACTCAAAACGATTTATTAATAATTTCACGAAAAACTGATTAAATACCAAAATAGTAAATACTGTCTGGTAAGTAACAGTCCGGCAATGGGTAATCTTAAATTTTCGAAAGAAAAACTTTAATTTTCAGAAGACAACAATAAAAATAAGTAAAAAAAAACAAGGAAAACTTATATATATATATATATATATATATATATAAAGTTTTCTTGTTTGTTTTACTTTATTTTTTTTATAAACCGATCATCATGAATTTTGGAATATGTATGCTCAGCAACCCGGTGAGTAACATGGGAACATTTTTTTTTGGGGGGGGGGACGTTTCCATTAGAAATTTAAAAAAAGAAAAAATTCTATTAGAAATTTAAAAAAAGAAAAAATTCTATTAGAAATTTAAAAAAAGAAAAAATTCTATTAGAAATTTAAAAAAAGAAAAAATTCTATTAGAAATTTAAAAAAAGAAAAAATTCTATTAGAAATTTTAAAAAGGAAAAAATTCTATTAGAAATTTAAAAAAAGAAAAAATTCTATTAGAAATTTAAAAAAAGAAAAAATTCTATTAGAAATTTAAAAAAAGAAAAAATTCTATTAGAAATTTAAAAAAAGAAAAAATTCTATTAGAAATTTGAAAAAAAAAAAAATTCTGATTTTAATATCTGGTCTACATAATCTCTATTTATATAAAGTTAGGTGTGGGCATGTTTATATATTTCTATGTACAGGATTCACTCCTAAACTAATTAACCCATCATTATGAATTTTGGATGGTTTGGTTTATGGTATATCAACTATCTTTGGGTTATTTAATGCCAAATAAAGTTGCCAAATATAATTCTATACATAGAGTAATTATTTTATATTCCTAGAATGCATTGCTCTCAGAATACATTGCTCGTAGGAAATTTTACAGTGAGAGTGGGAATATTACTCCCAGAAAACATCACTCCAAGATGAACAACTCCCAGAAGACATTACTTCTTGAAAACATTACTCCTTGGTATTGGTAATCTTTATTCTTAACACGCTTGACCCTCGGCCACTTGGGAAAATAAAAAGAAATAATAAGGTTTTGATTTTTTGAAGAATCAGATCCAATAATATATTTGTAGACGTGACCAGCCGATTGATCGGATCCGGCCTCTTCGATCTCCCGTCTAGCCAAAGTAAGGACCGAACTGGAAGAATCGCTCAGCTACCAGGGTCCCGTCCTAAGTCATCACGGGTTATCACCAACGGCCTACAGGTGGCCCCGTTTTCGGGTGAGTGGGGGTGTATCCCTTTGCATGGTGTTGCAGTCAGTGAATTTGTGGTCCCGCTGACAGAGCGAATAAATGTTGGAACACAGTTGCTAGCGGTAAGGGGGCGTAATGTGGGTTATATTTAGTTTGATTTAGTTTCATGCAAAAGGGGGTAAAAAGGGATGGAAGCCCTTCATGAACTTCTAAATACCTCCGATTTTAATAAAATTTTAACAATAGGTATGAGGCATCGACTAATAAATATTTCCCAAATTTCAATTTCTTGGGGGTATTTAACAGGGATTCTAAGGGGCATAATTTCCCATTTGAAAATTGAAATATTTCAGATTTGCATTAAATTTGATCCATAGTCATTAGACACCAATTAAGCAAGATTCCCTCAATTTCAATTTCTTCTTAAGACTCCTTAAACTTAAGCCTTAAATTCGAGACATTTTTTAGAATCAAAATCATGTAATGGATTTTGATCAAATTGGAATAAGGATTCTAGACATAAGGTTTTGTAAAATTATATCCTGATTTAAATCTTAATAAGGGGACATAAAAGTGGTGCAAAACTTGTTTCGGGAATTCATTTTACCTGTTCTAGGTATTCTCTTAGTTTTATTTATTTACATATTAGATTGGGGAGGGGGATTGGCATGATGGATTTATTTGAGTTAAAATCATATCTATTGTATTCAATTATACACCAATAAAATGAAAAAGGTTTTGTCTTTCTTTATAATGGCATATCAACCCTCTTTCAATTATAAAATGAGTCTTTGTATACGATTACTTGAACACAAGTCGCTATTTTATCGATAGTTTAGGGAAATTTGTAGGTTAATACCTTTCTCGAGAGTATTAGTTTTGTATTTTAACACAATAGTTGCAAAAAGCAAAACCGATTCTGTTGCTATCTATGGGGATATGATGGTATCCATGAGGTCATTCATGAACCCCTCCCCAGTTGGAAGAGGTATGACCCCCACAATTTTACCTCAGCTTTGGGTAAAATAGCAAGTTGCATTCAACTAATCGTATAATAAATATAAATATAATAAATATTGCGATTTGGCATTAAATCACGAGAAATCGTTGATATTACATCAAAATTACAAACCATGATAGGTTTCGGAATTTTTTAGATGGGTATTGATAATTTGGATTATTATAAATATTATATATAAATGATAAACATTATAAGTTATTTATAAATAGGTTGAAGGTTCAATCCTAAGTACAGGTGACACTAAGAATATAGTACAAGTTACTCAAGACTTCTACCCAGTCATGGCCGATGGAACGAGAACAATCTACCCCCATGGATTAAATAAAGGGTTTAGTTCGAAATATCATAGATTCCCAAGTTCGACAAAGATTCCAGAGTTTGACAAGAGGCATCTGAAGAGGGTTGGGGGTTATCCAAGATGAAAACAGTAGTCCAAAAAATTCAAATACAAACCATGAGGAATCGTTTAAAATAGAATCAGAGGAATTCACAAATAATTGTAAAAATAAGAATTACATTTTTAACAGAATTGGATCCGTGGTTTGACAGTCTAAATTTTCTGAACCAGTTTTTATTTTTTATTTTAAGGGTTGAATGGCGAAGATTTAAAGAGATGGCCAAAAAAGGCATAAAAAATTATATTGTTTCAGTATTACATAACCATCAAAAACGTTGAAAATAAAATCATTTAACAAAAAAAAATTTTAAAACACACGCACACACACACAAAAACACACACACTCTCTAAATCTATACCCTTGAAAAATAATTGCTGCTGCTACAACTGCTACTCTGACTCCAACGAATGCAGACAAGCTACTCCCCGTACTGGAATATATCGATCATTCAAACACGCAAACAGGTAAATGGACTAGTTTAGAAAATAGAAGCGCCACCACCGAACACGTGTGTCTAAGACACATTGCCAAGTCGATATTCCACAAAACGGATATAATCGGAGGTGACCAAGCACGAGCGAGAACGTAACACACGGCGGACAATCAAATTGGCGCGCAGCACATGCAGATTGGTTCCGAGTTCACAAAACAGACCATTTTATTTTAGATGTCAAACACATGTCATGATATATACCTGACACAGATTGAATAGGTGTCGTTCGTACCAGTCTGGGGTACGTCCTTAACAATCAGTCCGACAGTGGCTTTTCTGCTGTCGGACTGAGGTATGGTCCTGTTCGGTCCTAAGGAGGTCTAGTCTCCCAGGCTTTACCTTCACTCTAGGAAGGGGTTAGCTTATTGCTAATCGCCTGAGGCGCCCCAACTAGGGAATGCCGACGAGGTAAATAAATATACAGGGGGTTCGTAAAGTCTGGATATATAGGTAACAAAAATAAATCAGTTGGAATTTACTTGCTCCCCACTGCAAGGTGTGGCACAAGGCTGGAAAGTGGGGAAAGCCAGCTCCCCCAAGGGAGCACTCTGGTGGGGTGAAAAAATAGTATCAACATGCAGAAATTTAAATGTAATGTGAAGAAGCATCTCGCTGCACAACTCCTCACGTCTCAGTGGCAATATACCTTGTTTCGAGTGAATATAAGTTTCAAACAAAAAACAGACAAGTCTACATTCCCCGGTAGGGGTATCGCAGGTGATCAGCAATAAGCCACCATTCCCTCCTGAAGGAGTTGGTAATGCCTGAAAGGGTGCATCTCCAAGCTGAACCATATCTGATTCCAACAAAGAAGAGTCTAATAGTTTAAGTCAGTTACTAGGTTGCCAGAATGATGGCACGCCAAGGTTGGTATGACAACTGACGAATATTCAAATATCCCATGTGTACAGACTTTACAGACAGCCTGTATATAGTAAAACAAACCTTCATTGAGACATGTTTTGTTGTATAAGATTATTTTTTTCTGTTCCTTGTCATGTGCCATAAAACAGAAACAATTATGAATTGTCTTTAAGTACATCTTTTCGAAGTTGGTTCGAAATGACCCCTTTATTTAATCCACGGGGGTTGATCATAGTTAAACGGCTTCTATTGTTTAAAATAATTTAAAATATGAAAACGATTCTTCTTAAGAGAAGAACCATTTATTTTTAAGTATAGATGAGCCGGCGCCATGTTCAAATGTTTAAATATTGAAACAAAACCCTAACCCCAACAACGACAATAGCAAAAAAAAAAAAACTATAGAAAATGAAACACTTCTTTGTTTCTGAAGAAGTGAATTTTCCCGAAAAAATAAATGTGGTATACGTTTCGTTTTTTAACATGTAATTTTATCGCAATACGCAGTAGCTAAAAAAAAAATTAAGATGCTGAACGTATTGACTTTAAAATCAATTTAGTATTACGTATGAAATAGGAAAGAAAAAAACACTTTAATTAATAAATTAACCGACATACTGGCATAGATCCAACATGGCCAGTCTAAAATTAGTCAATATAAAAATAGAAACGGAAAAGATCACACGAAAATAAATAAAATATTCTAGTGAGTTATATAAAAAATAATTTATTTAAAACAAAAGAATTATCTTGTGAAACAAATATTTCTATAAATATTTCAATCGTTTTAAATTATTTAGTGGTTAAAATATGATTTTGAAGTCTTTAAAGTGTCTATTTAACAGTCATTTATGACTAATTAAAGTGTTAAGCAAATTCCAAGTATTATAAAAATAAGTATAATAAAAAAAAAATAAGTGTCTTTGACTATGTCACTAGTGAACTCTGATTTTTTTCCTAAGTTACCCCGTTCCTAAGTTATCCCGTTCCTAAGTTACCCCGTTCCAAAGAGGTTATTTAAAAAGAAAATTCATTTGAATTATCTAAAATAATTTTTTAGGGGGGATGTTTTATTTACCTAACAAAGTCTAAAACCGAGTTGAGTTTACTAAACGACCTTGTTCGTGTATACAGAATCAAAATTTTCCTAGAGTCAAGAGCCTTCACAGCAAAGTAAACAGATCGATTTAGTGGATACTCTTGATATTTAAAAGCGGAGAAGCCCCTTAGAAGTGTCAATCTCCAGAGAGCTTCAATTTGTATAGTTTTCTACATTCATCAAGTTGAAGTGTTACATACAGACTTTTTTTAAAAATATCATTTGAAAAAACAAAAACAAGGAGAACTTTCTTTCTCTCTCTCTGTCTGTCTGTCCATCAGTCACAATTTTTTACAGAAATATTTTAACTTCTTTTAGAAATGAAAAATATTGCATCAATACTAAATAAATTTCCAACAAATAAAGCGGATGCCATCACCTGAAAACGAAACCAAAACCTTGAGATCTTAAGCATGATGTTCTACAAACTGAGCTATTCAAATTTTCTTATAAATAGATCTTAAAGCATTACCTTAACAAAATAATTATAGCTTTGACATGACGTCATAGATTCATGATTTACGTCATGTTTCAAAACATGAATTTAAACATAAGTGATAATAATAAATAAATTAATGTTTAAACATCATTCTTTAATAGTCCCCAAAAAAAAAATTATTTTGCTTTAACTACGTATTGACGTTAAAAACTATTTAATATATAATAAAATTTGGGCCTGTTTATATATATATATATATATATATATATATATATATATATATATATAAACAAACACACTGTCTAGGCCCGGAGAGTCTAGTCTATATAATAAAATTGCCAGACTGACCAGATATCATCCATCTGTCTCAGTTCATGTTTAGGCATAGATGTTTAAAATTCGTTTTGATTTTTAAAAAAATTGTTCAGTTAATAATTTAACTAGCGGGACCCGTGTAAATTACATAAAATGATGTTTTCAATACTAATTATCTTGTTCCTAACCTATACATTACTTTGTAAATGCTTTAGATTAAATTACATTTGGCTCCAATTCATGAGTATTGATTTACTCCTCTCCAGGAGTTAGGCACAAGGCCAGTTTTTATCTTACTCCCACAAGTAAGATGTGACCCAAGGTCGGGTCGGGAAAGTGGGGTTTAAAAATTGCCTGGGCAGCCCCGTCGGCATTCCCCGGTAGAGGCGCCTCAGATAGTAAGCAATAAACTTACTCCTCCCCAAAGAGGGGAGGCAAAACCTGGGAAGGTGGACTTCCCAGAACTGCACAGGACAGACCCATTGACCGACGTAAATCAAGACCCGAAGGCTAAGACAACACCAGTATGGGGTGCAGTATCCATCGGAACAGATACTACACTTTGATCTTAGCCAAAAGGCCAAGGGCTCCAATTCATGAGTAGCATACAAAGATTCGGAAGGTCGTTGCTTTTGATGTAGCGTGACACACAAAATAACACACACGTTATTGTATTAATATGTGTCTTCCCGGTCGTCCCTACTCTACCTCCCTCCAACTTCGATGTAGAAAAAAAATCTTAGAGGTTGGTTGGGATCGAACTATAAACCACTCGGGCTGACGTCAAAATCCTACGTCACTAGCCATTGCACCAAAGGGAAATACTTGAAAATATTACGAAAATTAGGTGACTTGAATGCTTTTCTAAATCTAGGTGTGGCACGCATGCGCAGAGCTTTTGATGTAAGTGGGACATACGAACACACATGCTATCGTATTAATATATAGATGACTAAAAGATATCGTAATAATTAAATTTAGCTTTAAAAAAAGAACATTTAAAAAAGAATTATTTCGTACCAGCAAGCAATATTGGAGAAACCATCTTGCAACATTTGTTTAGCGCTTGACCTATTACACTACAACTTATAAACATAATTTTAAATGTAACTTCTGCTCCCATCTCAAATACAAAATTTTATACTTTTTGACATTTACAATCATCGTTAACAAAAATTAATCAGATTTGAATTTGTGTTAAAGCAAATTTAAAAAAGAAAAGAAACATACAAACAATATAGTTAAGAAAAAAAGGGGTGAAAAAAACAAAACAAATAGACAAAAAATAACTTGTAGAATTTGGAATATTCGGACTACTGTTCTCATCTCGGGTGTTTTTATCACGATGTTACGACCGATGTAACCTCCGACCTTCTTCAGGTGTACTTTGTCGAACTCGGGAATCTGGATGGAATTTCGAACGAAACCCTTTATTATTATTTCCGTTCAAAATTCCGTCCAGATTCCTGAGTTCGACAGAAAGATTCCCGAGTTCGACAAAGTACACCTGAAGAAGGTCGAAGGTTACATCGGCCAAAACGTTGTGATAAAAACACCCAAGATGAAAACAGTAGTCCAAATATACCAATTTCTACAAATTATCAACCCTCATCTCAAAAATTCCGAAACAAAAAATAACTTTAACCAAACGCAAGAAAATTTACTTTCTATCTGCCTATATAAGGTTCACATGTGGATACTTATTGTAAGATTTATTATCTATGAATTTGTTATCGTCACTTAATTTATCGTTAAAAGTGTATTCCAAAATGGCGGACGATTTGTTAGTAAGTAGTTTGTCTTAAAAGATAATAATTAAAAAAAAGCTTACTGTAATCCGACTGGCAACCACCCCGGTCTTAGGCTTACAGTTCCACTAACCCTTGCTCTCGTTCTGTCAGCCATGATCGGGTAGAAGTCCAAAGTAATTCTTTATTGCATTTTTAGTATCGCCCGTACTGAGGATTGAACCTTCAACATTTAGAAGACTGTTGCTTAAAACTGATTATTACTTGGCACTTTTTTGTTGTGCCACACGTCCTTGCAGACAATTTGTCAGAGTTCGAACTCTAACTGAAAAACCTCTTTCTGAACCCTGCGAAACGGATAATTCCAGCACCAAACTAATGCAGACAGGATAAACTGGACGTTACCAATTGCCGTCTGAATATCAGCCTCAAAAAAGAACATTTGGATTCCTAAACAATTTGAGTATTACTCTTTTTCAAACAATCATTTCCAACATAACAGCTGTTTTTATTTTGACGTATTTTTGGACAGCGTCCACCCTGACTCTACGCTCTCATCTCAACATAAGACTCTTTACCTTTTTGCCTTTATTTTGTTTTATTTTATGTAAAATTTTCAAAGTTAAATGAGTTTATCTTTGAAAATTAATGGATTAAGGATATGAAGCTTCTTGCTCTGAACTTCTGATGTTCTAATAAATATTGTATCTTTACAATTTTTTATTCTCATCTTTCATCTCTAGATATCTCTCTCTCTATATATATATATATATATATATATATATACTAGCAGGATTACCCGGTGTTGTCCGGGTTAGAGTGTGGACAGAATTATATGCAACATCATATTAAGGAGAGTTTACTTTAACAGCAACCTTGATGCTGTCAGCTAGATATCTTACTCACCGAGCTATTCAGATATATGTTAATACTCTTAAACTAATGCTTATAAATAGATTACCTTCATTGTGTAACATTTTAGAAAAGTATAATTAGCGGGTTTATGTTAATAAAAATTGTACATGTGAGTACACTTATATTTAAGGTACATTCCCTAGTATGTCTTTGTCTTTAGGAAAAGACATGCACACATATAGAGAGGTGTTATATATATATATATATATATATATATATATATATATATATATATATATATGAGAGAGAGATTTAGGTATATAAAGTGAGAGAAAGAGAAATAAGTACAGACAGACGGAGAGGTGTTACGTACTAAATATACCAAAATTCTTCATTTACATTCTATTATATTAAAAAAAAAGGGGGGGGGGAATATATTCTTTGATTTCATGTGATTTTTTTGCATTTTATTTTTTATTTATTTAATTATCTTTTTAAATTGGAAGATAGACTCGAATTCACACCCTCAATGTTTTCAGTCTGATACTTTCCCAACGAAACAATTCAGATATTTATGAAGTCAACTTTTAAAATAACACCCAGAAGAAAAATCGGATATACGTATTTGAAGTTTTAAGGAGGTTCTGCCCATATAGGTCACTTAAGGTGGGGGCATGTAGATATTTTGGACATAGATTCTAACAGAAATTTCATCAAAATAAGATATATTTGAAGTTTGAAGGGGGTTATGCCCTTACAGTCCAGTTATGGATGAACTTAGAGATTCGAGAATACTTCCATTGTCTTCCTCGGTAAATTTTACATAAGAATACACTTTTAGATTTTATGTAGATTCTCTAACCTTTATTTCTACAGGGAACACACAAACATCACACACAGACATTAAATTATCTCTCTCTCATATATATATATATATATATATATATATAGTAGTATGAAAATATATCTATAGTAAGTAAGCTACACAGAGGCGTCCGTGTTTCATTCCTGCAGGAAATACTAAATTATTTAGCCTGATGATTTCCTGTGTAAATGAAACATGGGTGTCTCTGTGCAGATTACTTGCCATAGATATATTTTCATACTACTACTATTCCTACTACTCTCTACTCACGTATCGAGCACTGCTGAAGTAAATACTGAAAATATATATACAATATTATATCACCTTATATTATATGTGTATATACATAAAATAGTTTATATATATATATATATATATATATATATATACACACACACAAGATAAAAATGGAATTGAGGATAAACGAATCAACAAACTCACAAAAATATTAACTCAAACACAAAAGCTCTAACAAGATATTTCAGTTGCTAGAAAGCAAGTTGGAAGTAAGAACATTAAAGTTCTTACTTCCAACCGAGGATGGTTACTTTCTAGCAACTGAAATATCTTGGTAGAGCTTTTATGTGATTGAGTTAATATTTTTGTTAGTTTGTTGATTCGTTTATCCTCAATTCCATTTTTATCTTGCATTTTGTCTGAAACATTGTTTCTATTATTCTACATATATATATATATATATATATATAATTTTAATGGTGTTCTAATTTTTTTTTTTTTTTTTTTTTGAAAGACACATTCCTCCATTAAATTATCTTTCCAAATATTTTCTTACAAGAGATTAAGTGAAAAGAAAAACTAAGGAGTGGAGGCAATGAACAAAAATGAAATAAAAAAATAAAATAAAAAATCAACTTAGGTTTGATTTCAATTAAATCTTCAGCAAGTGTTAAGGCCATACAGGAGAAGGTTTTAAACTTTAAATGTCAGCAGTTAATCCTTGAACATATAAAAAATGGTTTAAGTCTATTCTAATTGGATGAGAGGCAATTAATTTCACATTTAGCTTTGGGACACCATTCCTTTTTCTCGGCAGATTTGGATAAATATTATGGACAATTTGTAGAATTTGCTAAGCGGATATAGTACTAAGTATAATTCAGTTCTAAGTGACAGTCATCTGAAGGTTGAAGATTCAATCCTCAGTGCAGGCGATACGAAGAATTGCGAATTACTAGAGACTTCTTCCCAGTCATGGCAGATGGAATGAGAGCATGCTACCCTCGTGGATTTAATAAAGGGTTCCGTTCGAAATTCTGTCCAGATTCCTGAGTTCGACAGAAAGATTTCAAAGTTCGACAAAGTACACCTGAAGAAGGTCGGAGGTTAAATCGGCCGAAACGTTGTGATAAAAACACGCAAGATGAGAACAGTAGTCCGATTATACCAAATTCTACAAATTATCAACTCTCATCTCAAAAATTCCGAAACATTATGGACAATGTTTGCCTTGATATTTTAGTAGATATCCGTTCAAGTTTCCTGATGAAATTCTTTGTTTCAGGTGGGAACAGAGATAAATTCACCATAGTTACAATCAGGGAGTCAGAAGTTTTGGAAGAAGTCAGAGTCGGACTTGTAAGTATGCTAGGAGTCAGAGTCAGATTTTTTAATCTGACTAATTATTACTGAATATTAGAATACTTTAAAATAAGGTATCAGAGCTGGTTAATGCCAAATGACACGGGAGTTACTTTCCTTGAAGTAACTTCTAGGAAGTGGAGATTATTTAAGGCAGACATGCTGAAGTAAGTGGACCAGTGAATGTATGTGGAGGCTGTGGAAAACGTTAACATTTGGAACTACGCTTTGCTACCAAATGTTAATGTTTTCCACAACCTCCAGACATTCACTGGTTCACTTATGCTGACTGCTTAGCAGTTAAGTGTCTGACTTAAATAGTCTCCACTTCCTGTAAGTTACTTCAAGGGAAGTAACTACTGTCATATGACATTAACATTAGCCTCGTACCAACTGCACTACTGCCACTCCCAACATTTCCGAATAAAGTCTACTTTGATTTAGTTTGTGCGTATTCGCAGAGTTACAGTCATGCAAACTAAGAGATAAACAGATGCAATAATTATATAGATTCTTTTAAAACTATTAATGTTTTTTAAAAGAGAAGTCCAAAATATGTTAATTGCTTAATTGTATGATGATCTTGATAATGCAACAATGGCAAACAATCTCCAATGGGACACACTTTCAAGTGTAATAAAGTTTTCCAATTAAGTTTTATTCTGCTTCGCAAGTAATGCAAAACAAATTTATCAATATTGAATATAATAAAAAATATATGTGGTATGTATCACGAGGTAGTAGAAAAAAAACATTAAAGTGCTCAATTGTAAGTCATACAAGACCTAATATTAATTATTTTATTCAAACGCTATACATTACTGTGTCCACTGGAGATACCCAGGTGTCGTCCGTCTGGTCATCCTGGAATTAGGAAAAATCCCAGCCTGTTATTTCTCCAGACAGAGCCGCCAGCCTCATTTAGTGCAGAAGGCTGATGAAATTGCCTAAACCGTTAGTCATCTTCCTTCCAGTTTAGGCAATTTCATCAGCCTTCCGCACAAAACGATACTGACAAATGCTTCTGAAGAAATAACAGGCTGGAACTTTTCCTAATTTCAGGATCAGACGGACGAAACCTGGGTATCTCCAGCAGACACTGTAATGTATATATATATATATATATATATATATATATATATTGTTGAATATAACATATATAATATATTGTTGAATATTGTTGGATATACTTTGGTAGATCCTTTCAATATTCCCAATCAGAATCTTAGTTTCAGGGGGTGGGGGATTATTCCAATTTTGATCAAAATCCATTACATGATTGTGATTCTAGAAAAAAGTCTAAAATTTAAGGCTTAAGCTTAAGGGATCTTAATTGAAATTCAGGGAATCTTTCTTAATTGATGCCTTACGTCTATTGATCAAATTCAATGCAAATCTGAAATATTTGAATTTTCAAATGGGAGGTTGTGCCTATATTAGGTCCCTCTACAACTCTTTAAAACAATTGAAAGAAACTGAAATTTGGAAAATATTTGATATCTAATACCTATTGTAAAAATTTCACAAAATTCGTAGGTATCTGAATTTTTATGAAGGGCTTCCATCCCTTTGCATAAAACTAAATTAAGCTAAATATAGCCCACATTACAACCTATTACACCTAGCAGCTATGTTCAAAACATTGATAATGTTCGGTTAATTAGTTTAGGAGTGAATTCTGTACATACAAATATATAAACATACTCACCTAATATATATATATATATATATATATATATATATATATATATATATATATATATATACCCCTGCTCATCCCCCACCTCTTTCTCTTACCACCAGGCACAGTAGTCCTTGCTCACCCCATCCTTCCATTTTTCCCCACTCATTTTCTTCAACATTCATTTCTATTTCTCCAACAAGTACGGACGTCCACCCAGTAGGGGCCATTATTTCATTTTATTTTTCCTCCCAATATGTCTACCCTACATGTATCTGTACTTGCATGACATTTTTTCTCTATTTTATCATCCTGATGAAGTCTTATGAATAAAGACGAAACGTTGATGTACACATAAAAAACATCCATTTTTTGGTTTTCCTTTTTCATTTTCCCATATATATATAGCATGTATCATAAGTTAGTTGAACAAAAAAACAAAGTGCTCGATTGTATGTTCTACAAGACCTAATATAAATATTTTATTCAAGCGCTATACATTACATTGTCTGTTGGATGTACCAGGGTTTCATCGATCTAGTTATGCCGAGTTTGGGGTAAAAACTGGCTTATAGTTACAAACTAATTCTTGAGCAACTTTCAGTAGGTGAAGACTGAAAAAAAAAAAAAAAAAAAAAAAAAAAAAAAAACTTTGCCTACTTAATGGTGCTGAAGAGTCGGTCTGCCACTGTAAGTTGGTTTCTACCCAGACCCGGCATAGCCAGATCGATGAAAACCCAGTGCACCCAACAGACACTAATGTATAGTTTTTAAATATTTTTTTTTTTAAATAGAGATATAAATACAAATTCAGGAAATAAGGTTGTCTATTTACATATGTATAAAATGAGGACGGCTGTATCTTATTAATACTTAATTTTTAAAAATGTTTTCTCCGTGTCGTCCATCTGTCACCAATCTATAAGTACCAGACGATCTTGTATTCGGAGATGTGCTGGCGGTGACACTGCTACCATTGAGGATAGGTATTAAGCTAGTTATTCTCCGACCCCTCTTAGCTATGGATAAAATAGTAATATGGCCCGTTCGATATATAATTGATTTTAGAAGCTACAGAATCGAATTTATTTAAAAGATTTAATCAAAGAAAATACTCATTTGGAAACAAGTTTCTTTTTTTATTCACTCGAAACAAGGTATATTGCTACTAATGCATAGGAGGCTACTGTGATTGGAGCCAGATTTATAGAGGACAACCTGTGTGGGGAGTTGGGTAGCAAGATGTTTGTTCACATTACATTTCACTTTCTGCATGTTTCTCTGACCTTGGTAAGGTCAGAGAAACAGGGAGCAGGAAGGGAACTCCAAAGGCAAGCGGTCCAAGAAAAGAAGCTATCAGAGTAAAAATCTTCCGACATCTAGAGACATCTACATTGAATGCTTTTCCAAATCTAGGTGCAGCACGCATGCGCAGAGCTTTTGATGTAAGCGTGACACACGAACACACACACTATCGTATTAATATATAGATCACTAGAACACATTGTTCTTAGACTACGTTGCTCCCAGAAAACATTACTCTTAAAAAATATCCACACCCAAGCTGGGAAAAAACTGGCAATCCCCCAAACCACAGACTGATAGCATTAGTGTGATTTGGTTTATGACATATCAACCATCCATGTTTTAATGCTGAATAGAGTTATCAAATATAATTCTGTAGGTAGGATAATTATTTATATTCCTAGAATACATTGTTTTTAGATTACATTGCTCTCAGAAAACATTACTCTTAAAAAACATTACTCTTAGAAAAAAGATTTTACAAAGAAGTGACCTTCACTACCTTTAAAAAAAAAAAAATTTAAAAAACACTACTCCCAGAATACACTGCTCTTTGGCATTGATAATCTTTGTTCTCGGCATGATTGACTCTCAGCTACCACCTAGTATCTATTTGGGGAGAAAAATAAAAAGGAGAAATAAGGTTTAGATTTTTTGAAGAATCGGATTGAATAATATGGTTGGGGATGAACTTATAGATACTAGAGCATGATGTGACCATCCAATTGATCGGATCAGGCCTTTCCGACCTCCCGTCTAACCGAAGTAAGGACTGAAATGGAAGAATGGATCAGTCACCAGGATCACGTCCTAATGAATCATGGGTTGCCACCAACGGCCTACAGGTGGCCCTATTTTCGGGGGGAGGGGGAGAGGGGATACCCCTCTGCATAGAACCTCATGCAGTCGACGAATTTGTGGCCCCACCGACAGGGCGAGGAAAGAATAAAAAGAAATAAAATCCAACTAGCATAAAATTAAGTATGTAAGACTTTAGCGATTTGGCAAAAATCGCCTTTATTTTTTTAGAAAAAAAAAAAAAAAATTTAAGCAAAAGGCGGGAAAACTAACATCCGTGAGTGGCTCTAGCGATTTAAGCAGAGATCTGCTTTTCTGGATTAAATAAAAAGCGTAATTTCACTAAAAAAAAACGGAGAACTCACATTTCTGCTTTCGTTAGAGTTTATTATATCGCATCTCAAGCATCCTAACATCCCAAACTGCAAACACGTCAAACTTTACTAATTATCATTTAAAAAAAATATATTTTTAATTTTAAAAGCCACTCGATGATAAGGGTCAGTGGGATGGATAGATTATCGGTTGAATGATGAATAATATTATGAGAGGATTCAAAATAATGAATCGACTGAACAATTTGATTACTTATGAAGAAAGGTCGGTTTATGATAAGTATTTGACATTAGCGTGCTCTTATCGATCCTGAATCAGTTTTCGTGACGTTCGACTCGGAAGCATTCGGCTGTTCTACGCAAACGCCCGAGAGTTGACGAGCCGATTTGTACCAGGCGACATTTTTGATACGGTGCTGCGCCCTATGATCATAATGTTTTGCTTGTTTTGTTTTTTTTTGTGGTAAGGGTAAGGAATTTTTTAAAGAAACAACAAAGAAAATTAAACATATTTACATGAATTTTTTTGAAAGAAACAGGAAAAAAAACATAGCGAGGTTACTGTTATAAAATGAATACTGTATTTTTATTTGCATGGAATTTTTTTGAAGGAAAAAAAAAAACGTACCAAAATTACTTTCACATTTTTTAAATTTTATTATTTATTTTTACTTGCTCGCGATGATACTGCAGAGCAAAACTGTTCGTAATTCATTTTGGGTTTATTTCCTTCAAAAAAACTTCCTGACAAAAAATCTGTCTTCGAAAGCACTTATTTTCACTTTGTAACAAAGTTATCGGCTGCTCGTTGCTTCGGCTCGTCAACACTCGGCCGTTTGCGTAGGACAGCCGAACGTCACGAAAGCTGGTTCAGGATCGATATCAGTACCGACATTAGATTTGAAGATGACTATATTGTAGCCTGCGATGAATCAATCCCGTAGTAACGTGTTCCACAAATTGGAAGTTCTTGGAAAGAAACCGTTCGTGAAGATTCCGTTTGATGTTATCTAGACTTGTTTTTTTTTAACTTATATAAAAATTGGATACTTATTTCCGCTTTTCCGAATAGAAGTTATAAAAGTTAAAAAAAAAAAAAAAGGTAATTAATGAAGAATACATGGTGACAAGGTAAAGTTTTTTTTTGGGGGGGGGGGGTCGTGTTACCTGAAGAGGAACGAGGAGAAAGTTTACTGGCCCTGAAATTAGTAGGTTACTAGTTTACACTCGGTGAATATTTCAAGTTCAACATTGCAAGTATGGGCGTGGGCGAGGGAAAATTTATTAGACTAATTCAGATTTGATGAAAATATTGGTCACAAAATGGCTTCCAGTTGGACGGTAGAAAGACAGTTTATGGGCTACGTGTTTGAGATCCCTGATCTAAGGTTTATATTTCCACTGTCAGTATCATTTATGATTTGAGTGCATGGGAGATGCAGCCAGGAGAAAGGTAGACAGAAAAATAAATAAAAAGGTAGGGAAAAGAGAAAGAGGGAAGGGGAAAGGGAAGGGGAAGGGGGAAGGGAAGGGGAAGGGGGAAGGGAAGGGGAAGGGAAAGAGGGTAGGGGAGGGAAAGAGGGTAGGGGGAGAAGACGGGAAGAGAGATAGAGAGAGAGAGAAAAAAAAGTAAGTGAAATCAATAAATTCCCAACCTGGCGTTTAGGCCCCCTTATCCTGAATCCCGGGGGAAATGAGTGAGCTAATAAAAATAAATCACTAGTACAAATGATTTGCTTCAAGTTGTTAAGATAATAAAATTGAATTTTATATAAAACTAGTTGTCCTCACCGGAACCCTTCGCTTTTTTGTCCATTCTCTTAAGAAATAGGCCCGATCAAATATTTTGGCTTTTATACGACATTTCAAATAGATTAGTTTCAAGATAAGAACAATCTTGATGGTACGGCAAGTGTTATTAACAAAACAGAAAGTGGAATTAACTCTCAATAAACGCGTCTCTAATAGATCAAGAGATACATTTAACTTTTCCCATTTTTTTTAATGAAAAACACAATTAAAAAAACACACAATTTCTGAAAGATAACACAGACGTACTATATAAGACAAAATGAGATACATTTAACTTTTCTCCCTTTTAAAACTTTCAATCCCTATTTGAAAACTTTCAAAATGGCTGTCCTCTTCGTACATGGCTAAAATTTAATTTTCTTTATATATATATATATATATATATATATATATATATATATATATATATATAAACTACTTGATTAATTTACGTGCTTTTTGGTATAGGATGTATTCAACCCGTGACAGGTACACATATCAAACAGATATTCTTCAGTTTGTTTTATTTAAAGTATCCGCTAAACTGTAAAAGCACCGATCGACAGACTCACAGAGAAATGAACTTTATTACATATATTAGATAAGTAAAATACTTGAAAAAAAATGTTAATTAGTGAAATTATCACTTCAGTCAGTCATGTAGATCGACGAGCCGGAATCATCTCAAAGTTTTCGTTGGTGCTTTTCCAGTTTAGCGGATACTTTCGAAAAAACAAAAGAAAACTGAGGAATATCTGTTTGATGTACGGTACATCTCGCCTCGGCCTTTTGGCTAAGATCAAAGTGTAGTATCTGTTCCGATGGATACTGCACGCCTGTCCTGTGCAGTTCTAGGAGGTCCACCTTCCCAGGCTTCGCCTCCCCTCTTTGGGGAGGAGTAAGTTTATTGCTTACTGTCTGAGGCGCCCCTACCGGGGAATGCCGACGGGGCTGCCCAGGCAATTTTTAAATGGCCAGAGTGCTCACCTCTCGAGCGCTGGCTTTTAACCCCACTTACTCGACCCAAGCTGTGGTCACATCTTACTTGTGGGAGTAAGATAAAACTGGCCTTGTGCCTAACTCCGCGAGGAGTAAATAAACATCTGTGTGTTATCTTTCAGAAATTGTGGGCAATTTTAATTTTATCTTTTTTGTCTTCAGAAATTGTGTTTAGTTTAGCCAATTTCGGGCATAACGACAGCTAACAGAACGAAAAAGGGGTGAAAAAAATAGGCATCAAAACGTTTTTTAATTCGATTTAAAACTGGTGTCTCGACGTCACGTGATCAAATGGAGCAATTTTTTGAAGGAAGTTCACAAAAGTTACGGTTATCTCCTTTGAAAACTTTCAAAATGGCTGTCATATTTGCATTTCCTCTTCGTAAATCGCTAAAATTTAATTTTCTTTTATATATAAAAAAAAAACTACTTTATTAATTTACGTGCTTTTTGGTATAGGATATATTCAAAAAAAAGAAAACTGAGGAATATCTGTTTGATGTCCGTACCTGTCGTGACAGGTACGGACATCAAACAGATATTCCTCAGTTTTCTTTTTTTTTTGTTGTTTTTTCGAAAGTATCCGCTAAACTGGAAAAGCACCGTTTTTTTTTTCATTGCAAAAAAATTTAAGAGAAATCAAGAAAAATAAAATATTCGTAAAATCAAATTTTAAGAAAATACATTATATTCGTATGCTAATTAAAAAAAAACAACTAATGAATCATCAAAGCAATAATAATATAAGTAATAATAAATAAATTTGCACATTATAATCTTAAGCTGTGTATAGCTATTTCGATAATTCCCAAGTTTACGAGAGGAAATTCCGAAATTTGTTATTGACGTTAGACATTACGTCAAAAGAAACTTATTTTGTAATAAAATCATTATTTATGTCCTTTTTTTAAGTAAAAAGATATAATAAATATTACCTATTTACCGCACTTGCCATAATACTAACACTGAAATTCAACATGGCAGATTGTCTCGGCAAGTCTTATCGAAAAACTTACGTAGGGGTGGGTAACTCTAGTTACTTCCGGCTTGGAAATAGACAGAGTGCGTAATGTATTGGAGGACATATGCTTGCTTTAGTAAAAATAACGTATTATCTGATGTTATATTTTCTATATTTCAGAATGATCAATGGTTGCTCATATAACACAACAAATGAAAGGGCACACAGTTTCTATTTACTTGCCTCTCCACGAGAGCAGAGTTAGACACAAGGTCAGTTTTTAATGTAGAGGAAAATCCATTTCCCTAAAAAGGGCAACTCTAGATTGTGACAAAAATTTAAATTGTCTCAGTAAAGAAAAATTTCTAATTAACTGACCGAGGACAGAAAAGATGAAGTGTAGTATCAGAACAGATACTACACTTTTCTCCTAGCCAAAAAGCGAAGATTGTGACTATAATAGCTGAAAATTTCAAGGATTAGAAAAAAAATGGTCTTATACTTATAATTGTTCATGGCCGGTAACAATGATCTATGAAAATTTATCCCAGTCTAGGAGGATTTCTCCTTCTTGGGCTTAGAACATACGAAGGGCTTCAATAAGTAATGCCCTTGACCCACTTCTAGTTGTCTGATCTAGATGAAATTTTGCATATGTAATGATTTATATCTGTATGGGGTATGTTGCAAAAACAGCTCTGAACTAATTATGGTTTCTAATTTACAGGTGTTTGAACCGAGTCAGGTGTTAAATGGAGCCAGTTGAGTATCGTGCAGTGATCCGGTTTTTGTATTTGAAAGGACACACACCAAAGGAGACTTTTGATGAAATGAAAGAAACTTATGGTGATGATGCCCCATCATATGACATTGGAAATTCAAACATGGCCGGAAGTCTGTGGAAACAGCTCCCAGACCTGGTCGTCCCTCTTCTGCCATTGATGAGGCATTTGCCCGTCAAGTTGAGGCTGCCATTTTGGAAGATCGGCGCATTACTATTCGCCAAATAGCCCAAGAGGTCAAGATTAGTACAGGGTCTGTGGAAACTATCATTCATGACAATTTGCATATGCATAAGATGTCTGCCAGATGGATTCCCAGGTTGCTCACACCTTTCCAGAAGCAAGAACGCGTAGAGTGCTCGAGGATGAATTTGGAGATGTGGCAAGAAGATGAGTCAAAGTTTTTCAAAAGACTGATTACACAGGATCAAACTTGGCTCCATCAGTATAATCCAGAGACCAAATCCCAGTCAATGCAGTGAAAGCATTTGGACTCACCACCTCCAAAGAAGGCAAGGGTGCAGCCCTCCGCTGGCAAGGTCATGCTTACAGTCTTCTGGGACCAGGACGGAGTAGTGATGACAGATTTCCTGGCAAAGGGTACCACAATTACAGGAGCCTATTACGCTTCACTTTTGATGTAATTAAGAGAAGCTATCAAAACCAAGAGGCGGGGCAAGATCAGCAAAGGTATCCTCCTCCTGCAGGACAACGCTCCGGTCCACAACTCGCATGTCGCCAGATCAGAAGCACGGGCATGTGGCTATGAAATCCTCCCCCATCCTCCTTACTCTTCTGACCTTGCACCCTCTGACTCATCTCTTCCCAGCCATGAAGTTGTTTTTGAAAGGAAAGCGTTTCAAGATGATGCAGCCTTGATTTCTGAAGTTACGACGTGGTTGGAGGACCAACCTTGGGGTGTTCTACAAAAACGGTGTCCAGAGCTGCATCAAACGATGGGAGAAATGCATAACTCTGGGTGGTTCCTATGTAGAGAAAGACTAATAACTGTGCCAAGTTTCATTAATCTACTGCTATAGGAAATGGGTCAGGGGCATTACTTATTGAACGCCCTCGTAAGCTTTACATTTATAAAAAAAAATAGCAAGAAGACCCGACGTTGCTCGGGATCGAATGAGGATCACTACGATGTACTTTTCCACTCTGCTCATAACACAAATATCTTTGTTTTTACTGACTCGCCTCCCGTTTCGCCCCCTAAAATTGTCGGAAGAAGCTGAAATGTTGGAAAATTCTCTAAATTAGTGTCTTATACATATGGTTTAAATTTCATTAAAATCGGATATACATATTTTAAGTTTTGAGGGGGTTCTGTCCCCATGGGTCACTTATTGGAGAGCGCACATGGATATTCGGCACAGAGATTTGCAACCACTTCCATTGCCCCCTCCCCCCCCCCAAAAAAAAATTTTTTTTATACATATTTAAATTTCATAAAAATAGGATATATTTGAAGTTTTAAGGGGGTTATGGTCTCATAGTCCAATTAGGGGTGCACTTAGAGATTCAGGTACACTTCCATTGTTTTCAATGGTAAATTTTACATAAGAATATACTTCTACATTTTAAGTAGATTCTCTAACCTTTCTTTCTATAGGGAACATACAAACATCACACACAGACATTGAGTTTTATATAGAGAGAGATAGAAGATCTACTAGTATTTTAATTTCCCACCTGTAACTGATGTAGATGCATGCATCAGTTGATTTATCATACTGCATTTGGCTCAAATTGTGTGAACCTGCATTTTCATCATCATCGTCCGAATTTGGTGCTGGATTCCGATACTATTCACAGTGTCAATCATGTGATGTCTATCACTGTTATAACAAAAAGTTTAAAACAAGTAGCAAAGTTTTATTTTCAGAAGTTACGATGATACTTGTTTTCTACTAGCAAATAACAAGCTTGTAAATTAAGACAAACGTATCTTCCAACCAAACAAACGATCCATCAAACTACGGCCCAAATCCCATTTGCCTGAGACCCACAGAAACCCAACTGATCTCCTCTGCCTATCTTGCTGGAATATATATAGATATCGTGCTTCGGAATTTTTGAGATGAGGGTTGATAATTCGTAGAATTTGGTATCTCATCTCGGGTGATTTTATAACGTTTCGGCCGATGTAACCTCCAACCTTCTTCAGGTCTACTTTGTCGAACCCGGGAATCTGGACGGAATTTCGAACGGAACCCTTTATTAAATCCATGAAGACTTCTTCCCAGTCATGGCCGATGGAACGAGAGCATGCTACCCCTGTGGATTTAATAAAGGGTTCCGTTCGAAATTCCGTCCAGATTCCCGAGTTCGACAGAAAGATTCCCGAGTTCCACAAGGTACACCTGAAGAATGTCGGAGGTTACATCGACTGAAATGTTGTGATAAAAACACCCAAGATGAGAACAGTAGTCCGAATATACCAAATTGTACGATATAGATATTGGTTGGACCACACTGCGAGCCCACTCGAGATTTTTCAGCTGTTTATCTATGGACATAAAAATTTACTGCTCAGTGTATCTTGTATCTGGAGTAAACATTAGTTTTTGAAAAAAAAATTTCAAGTGGTTTGATTTCTCAGCATGAACCCCCGTCTAACCCTACCCCCTGTTTAAAGAAGCAATAGCTTTTTCAAGTAGAGAAATCAAATTTCAGGTGGTCAAATTCTAAGCCAGATGTATTTCCCATCACCAGCCTGTCGTCTGCATGCATTGCAACTATACGCCACACTAAATATGCAGCATAGCGCATCTTTACAAATGCACTTCTTTTGAATATACAGAGGTTTAAAACAAAGAGTGATCTGTAACATAGCTGGAGTGTTCTTCAATCCCCACAGTGCGTCCACTTTGTCAACAGAATCAGCTGGTCGAATTTCTGTTGTCGCAGTGGTGATGTGGCAGCAAAAGTTTCCATCTTCTCTTTGTGATGTTCTTTTTCTAAATAACAGCTTTCATAAACCTTATTCATGAAGAAGCATCACAGATGCATTTGGGCTTTAAAAATCTTTGGGATTTTCTTTTTTTCTTTAGAGCATACATGTACACACATAAATCCCCCCCACCCATCCACCTCCTTTTCCATGGAGGAAAAGAAGCTATACAAAAACCTAACTGCTCTCTCTGGTGACTCAGTGAAAAGAGGAAGATCTTCCCTGCTCATTCGCCACATAAGACTAGCGGCTTCCTGTTTCTGTGACATCACTGCCAAGACACATAACTCTCACAATTTCCTCTTGGAAAATTCCACTACACAATCTTCAACCATAGGTGGAAATTTACCCTATCTTTACACATATCTAAATATCATTACAAAAGACTAATGATAAAATAACCCCCAAAATACTTTAGCCTATTATAAAAATTTGATTGACAGCAAAATGAAGAATGAAAAGTAAAAAAAAAGAAAAAAAAAAAGAATTCATGTTTTTATTTTCCCAATCAACATTTGCAATCAAAAATGGAATGAAATGGCCGCCATCTTAAAAAAAAAAAAGAAAGAAAGAAACATGTATTGAAATGCTATTAAAGTACATGTTTGAGTCATCTAATGTCATTAAAAACGTTTTTTATTCAAACTTTTATCTGCATTCAATTTATATGCAGGAATACAAACGTAAATATTTTTTAAAAGATGGGAGAAGGAAATTATGATAATAAAAAGATTCACTGAATAGAAAGGGAAGAAAAAATAGAATCTGTTTTAGCAATGAGAATGTAATTAGACTGTTATTGATATTTTTGAATGGTAAAAAAATGGAACAAGTTATATAGAACGTTGATGAAAAGTATAGGTTCTTTGATACGACAGAAGTGCGTCCAAAAAATTAAAGTTTTACCCAAAAGACAACAGTAATTACTTTCTAATCAGCACTAAGTCAAAATCACCTTCAAATTGTGCACGGTCATTTTAATAGACTTTCTGGTGCCGCTTTGATTTATTATCTCCAAGTAAAAATATCTACACCATATGCCTCTTATTTTCTTCAAATTTTTTTTTAAAACTTGAAATTCGAACTTTAATCACAGTCGTTGTAATATAATGCAATGTCTTAATCTTTAAACGCCATAGTGGATTTTTTAAAATTGTCTTTCGCTTAAAAAAGGAAATACATTTGAAAAAAAGAATAAGTTAACAATGATTTCCAAGTGAATTAATAATCCTTAAGAGGGTAGCCGTGTTCTTTGTAGGGGAATAAAGTCACAATAGCAGGAACAAGTTAAATATGATTTCCAAGTGAATGAATAATCCGTAGGAGGGAGCTGTGTTCTTGGTAGGGGAATAAAGTCACAATAGCAGGAACAAGTTAACAATGATTTCCAAGTGAATGAATAATCCATGCAATTGAGTATCTGAATCTGATTAAAGATGAATGCATGCGCATTAAGGTACGGCTCACTTCCGGTCCTGATTGATGGTGGGTGTAAGAACCACAACCAATGACATCACCAGAAAATCTCGACTCAGTGGCGAGACCTTAGTTTACTATTAAGACAGCCTTGGTTCATGGTTTTTTTTTTTTCATATTCTTCATTCAATATGTCTCTTTCACATCAGATTTGGGTTGCACGTTGGCCATGGCGGTACGGAGTGATTTTTGTCTTAGGTTGCAGGGTAAAGAAGGGCTTCTCTTCATAAGTGCAGATTTTTATGGTGGTCTCTGATTTGCATATGTGGAGATCAGCTGATATAAATGAAGAGGACAGCTGGGAAGCAGAGAGAAGCGATTTAGATTGGAGAGAGAAAGGCAGAGAGAAAGGCAGAGAGAAAGTGGGTTGCACGAAATTCGGTTGGAAGTTGACTTACAGTCAAAACTTTTTTTTAATTCTTTTATTTTTCTGGCACAGTTAGTTAACACCTTGCAATCCTTTACACATCATCAGAGAGTACTGAATGGAGAGAACCAGATTCCGATACAAGTAGTAGTGGTTCTGCATCTGAAAGTGAGGGAGAATACAGACGTTCCTTGGTTGAGCTGCCTTATTCCATTGCCAATTCAGGTCCTGGTACATCTGATGTAAGAGAGGAAGAAATAACTGTCCCACTATGGAGAAGTACTAGGATAAAGCGACCAGCCACCATCTATCCCTTGTGTGATCATACGATCAGGAGGGAGTGTGACAATAAAGAGGAACACTCACCGTCAGGAAAAAGAATGAGGTTCTTCGCATGTCGTGTCTATAGATTAAAAAAGGGCTTCTCTTCATAGATGCAGGTGTTTATAGTGGTCTCTGATTTGCATATGTGGAGATCAGCTGATATGAATGAAGAGGACAGCATGGAAGCCGGGAGAAACGATTTGGATTGCAGAGAGAAAGTGGGTTGCACGAAATTCGGTTGGAAGTTGAATTACAGTCAAAACTTTTTGTTCTATTCTTTTATTTTTCTGGCACAGTTAGAAAACACTATTACTCTGTTTTTTTATGTTGTGTAATAAAAGACAAGGTAACAGTTTGTTATCTACAAGAAAAAAAATATCTACACCATATGCCTCTTATTTTCTTCAATATACGAATCTTTAGGTCAAGCCATGCTCTTTCAATTTCTTTGTGTATGTGCTCGGGTGTTGGGATTGATGAAATTTTGCTGATGATTTACAGAAAAAAAATGACGAAATTGAGTTGGTTTAAATTAGCGTAAGCTCTCCATCCGTTGTAATTGATTACTGAGCCTTCAGCAACTTCTTGTTGGAAAAAAATTGATTAAGAGAGGTTTTCCTTGCTCTTGTACCGTTTTGATTGCAATATAGAGTGTAGATCGCATAACAAAGTAGATTTGTGATACTAAGATAACAAGCCAAAGCGGCACCAAAATCTGTTTAAAACTTCTTTCGATGAGATATTTTCCTAGATTTTTATATTTCAAATATTTCACAGACTATTATTCATTTTTATATACAGCAGACTAAACTTTAAATTAAGATAGAGGATTTGTCATTTGCTATTTTTACATAGGGACCGCTGACAAATCTCACATATCTCGCTTGTTTGGTGCGCAGATTTTGGACAATATCGACTGTTGGCCTCGAGTCTCAAAGGTGTATTTTGAGTCCTGAAATAAAATCAATGGTTAATTCCTATTACAGTCACCCATATTATTTCGAGTGAAATGGGGTTCGGCATTATTCTCAAACCGACTTTAATTGTAGAGTTTTGGGTGATGCTTGTCGGAGATTTGAGATAGCCATTTTGTAGTAGCCTGTGTTCATCAAACTAAACTTTATTGGAATAAAAACAAAAGAAGAAATAAGCTTTATCTTTGTAAGGTCTTAATCAAATTATTTTTTTTAATTAAAAAGAACCTTAGCAATTATGACGCATTTGAAATCGATTGTTTGAGTACGTGTTGTTCACACCAGTCGAAGATACGTCCTCGACACTCAGTTAGACAGTGGCGTTGTTGTTGTCGGACTGAGGTATGATTCTGTTCAGTCCTAGGAGGTTCACTTTTCCAGGATTTACATTCGCTTTGACTTGAGGTTAGTATATTGCTAATGTCTGGCTGGCTTGGCAGGCCAAGAGCAGACTCAAGGCGTTTCCATGAATAATGGCGATGGAGAGGCGCTTGTAAAGCCAAGACAATTCGTGATTGTCTCCGGTGTTGCGCGTCATTAACAGACCAAGGCTGCCGAAGAAGTCGCATGTGGCAGAGCTAATCATTCCACTCGTCTCCACAGCGATCGGTTGAAATACAAATCTGTCGAGAAGATTGACATATTTTGACCGCTTGCGGCTCTCTACTGACGTTGCTGCATGTCCAGGGTTTGTTGCTGATTCTATCTTTAGTTGTGAGACCATCGTTTATTTAGTCAGACTTTCAAGTAAGTCGTCGATCTGATTTTCTCGAGTTGAACTCTCCCCTAAAATTGTCCCTTTCAGCTAAAACGACTTTCTAATGCTTTCTATTTCAATAGGATAATTAGGGACTGAACTATCGCGAGTTGAAAACAAAAAATACCAAGCATTAACTCTTTTTCTTCTTCTTCCTTTGATTATTGGAAGGTAGGGTGGAGAGGGGGGGGGGCTAGATATTAAAATTAAAAACGACGTCGGACATCAAAGTCGTTAGCAGAAGTGTAATGGTTTAAAAAAAAAAAAAGGAAAGAAAAATACGTATAAAGCGTTATAGAAAGCAGAAAGAGAAAAGAAAGACGTCTGATTCTCCCTTATTCGTTGGCCAGAATTTTGTGTAACGGGACGGATATATATTTACAAATGAATACACATTGCTCTTTATTAGAGAGTGGAGGATGGTAATATGAGATCCATGGCTGGGGGTAACCTTACACAGTGGTCCTTATTCATTCCCGAGCAACGCCGGAATGCCTGCCAGTTATCCATAAAATGAACAATATAGTGATCTACACCAGGGGTTTTCAAACTTTTTTTTACTTGCTACCCCTTTATATTTCAGGTTTTACCCAAGGGACTCCCTTATAAACGCTTATGAAATTTTTAAATACAGTTTTGCTAAAAATAACATAATTTTGCATCAATGCAAAAACTGGTTTTAAGCTTACTTTAGACATAAATGTTCAAATAAATTAAATTAATAAATTAAACTAAATTAAAATAAATAGAAACTAATAAATTAATAAAATAAATTAATAAATTAATAAAATAAATTAATACGTAAATGTTGATGCAAAATGTAACAAAATTAATTTTTTTTCATTAAAAAATTAATTTTTCATATAAATGAAAACAGTAATAATACTTTACAAATACTTTTTTTGTCAATTACACATACAGGATTTTTGAAATACACACGTTGACATGTAATGGGCGATAATGGAAGCTTTTGTCATTTAGGAACATTAATAAGTAAAAATAAATATCCAGACATTGAAAATTTATACTTTGAAGTTCACGTGATCAGTTAATCCACAGCCCCCCCCCCCTATCTTGTCCTTGCGGACCCCCTGTTGTCCGCGGACCACAGTTTAAAAAACCGTGATCTACACCATATAAAAATCGTTAACAATAAATAATCCATATTGCTTTGTTGATCACCCCACTCTGGCTAACCCGGAAAATAGAATTGTAGCTACGTTTCAGTGAGAACTGGCGATCAATAAGCAATCAATTATAAATACAATAAGAAAACACGTGTTTACCCAGGAAGGACACATCTTTGATTTTGTGCATACATACAACGGAGGGTGCGTGAGAAAATGGATGCTTTTCTTTTGGTTGAGGAGAAAAGTGTAGCATCTTTTATGATACTACACTTCATATTTTCTGTGCTCGATCACTGAATGAGAAACCCTTCTAGACCGAGGCAATTTTTAATTTTGTCCCAGAGTACATCTATTCCCCCAAATTAAAAACTGTCCTTGTGTCTAACTACCCTCGTAAGTAAATAGGGACCGAACCATAATAGTTGACTTTCTTTTTGGCTGTTTAAAGACTTCAAAATTACTCCTGAATGATGAAGTGTCACGATAGTAAACAAATTTTGATATATTATCAATAAATAAAAAATGTCAGGCAATATGTTAACTCATGACTACGATATTTGAAAGTAATTTTGAAGTCTTTAAACTGGCGAATGGGATTTTATTTCTGGTTTGAATTAAAGTTTAAAGGAAAAGGTCAAGGGTTCATTTGTTTATAAACCCCAAAAAGGAAAACATTAATTCAAGCCAGAAACTGCCTCAAGACCTGAAATTCACTGTCGAATTTTGAAAAACTACATTAGTAAAAACAATTTTTAATAACTACGATAGTAAAAGTAAGTCGATTTTTGTGTGTTGTTTTTAATGGCCGACACTTCTGAACTTTAAAGCAATTTTGAAGCCTTGAAACTGACAAATAGAAAGTGCTGTCTGGGTTGAATCAAAGTTTTAAAAGACAAAACTGGAGTAGCTCTTCTTTTTCTTACAGCCCCTTTATCACAGAAGAGACGTTGTTAGTCTCTCTCTACTCTCTCGTTATTTCCATAGAAGATGCTCGAATGAGCTCCAGTCTTTGGTTCCTCCTTGTAAGGCTTTTATAGCAAAAAAAATCGTCTTACAACAACAAACAAAAACGACTTTTCCTTCTCCCTCCATGGGCCTAGCATCAGGAGGAATTTTTATGGACAAAGCTTCTTTGCAAGGGCTTACCGCCTGTGAAACACATTGCTACAGGACTGCTTCACTGCTGATACAACAAATCCAATGTCAACAAATTATTGTCATGGAGCGCCCCATAAGCACATCAAACTAGACAAGAGATACTCATAAAGGCAATATATTCATTTTCGGCATTGCTTTGAACAGAATATGGGCACATTTGTTTTAATTTTTTGTTTTTTAATATTCATTCTTCTGGGGGTCACCAGGAACAAAATTAGTCAGGTGTGTATGTGTGGTGGTGGTGGTGGTGGTGGGGAGGTCGACATTTAAAGAAATATTTTCCAGCACTTTTTGGTCTGAAACTTGAAAGTGTATTTATTTTAATATACACCTTCTTGGACTTCGGGTTAGGATCAAAGTCTTCCACTCCCCAATATACTCCAATGGATTTCTGTATACATAACTATATTTATGAAAAATAAAAATTTCAAACAAATTTGGGGATATCTTAAGTAGGATGGCCCCGAGAGTAAATGTGGTATTGTGGTGACTAAGATGATTCTAGTTAAGAGTAGGATAGACATTTTTTTTATCAAGGATGACCAACGAGACCCATATTCCCCACACCTTTGATGACCTTGTGCCTAATTTGTTTCAAATGTAAAATTTTATATTTTGTGCAAATAAATATGTAAAAATGTAGTATATGTTCTATCTTCTGCCGAAGAAAGGGGAAATCCTTCTTGACTGGAGAAGAGAAGGGGGGGGGGATATAGGTAGGAGGAGAGGGGAGAGTGGGTAGAGGAGAGAGAGATAGAAGTTTTAAAACAAAGATGTTACACACACTTTTAAACTTCTTTTTTGTTGTTCATGTCCCCGGGCAACGCCGGGTAGCAATGCTAGTTTGTTTAATAAGGAAGGATACACGTTTACATGCGTGTGAATAAAAACATATGTAACCTTATGGACAAAATGCAAACTTTATTTTCATTTCAGTACAAAAATATCGACGTGAGGCAAACGATTATTTTAATGAGAAAGGGAAAATTATGTGCACACGTCTTCGCAACGTTTACGTCTTCGAGAAAGCAATTTATAAATAGACCGTGATGCCAGTGATATTGTCCTCAATACGTAGCAGAACAGTTGTGCATTTAGATTTGAAGAACTGAAGAACATATACACTTAGTACACAGAGATTATCCGAATGCGCACACCCACACAATATTCTATCTCGCTGAACGAAAACGGTGCCACCCGGAGGTGGGGGTGGATGTAGATAACAGTTCAAAAAATCTTTTTCGATTTTTCTATCTACTTGCCTCTCCCCACGAGGGCAGAATTAGACACAAGGTCGGTTTTTAATATGGAGAAAATCCAGCTCACTAACCGAGAACAGATACTACACTTTGAATTGTTCATTTGCAAAACTAAAATTACATTTTCACAAATTAGGTACAAGGCCATCAAAAGTGTGGAGAGAGGGTCAGCCTCTGTCTTAGCTAGAATCATTGCAGTTACCATGCCCACAGAACAGATACTACAGAAAAGGAGGAGGTAATGCTGAGGAGGATGGCATCATGACAAACGAACATATACTACACTACCTCCCTGAATTGAGTATTGAAAGATAGTACACCGTGATTCGACCACTCAGGGTTAATACCATCAAAATGAGAAATAAGAAGAAGAAAAAAAAACTATAAGACAGTCTCGCCTGACAAAGTTGTTCTACAACGAAAGCTTGCAAAAAAAGAAAAAAAAATTAAATAAATGATTTTTTTCTATTTAAATTGCACGATGTGTTGATTTTCAAAAATATTTCACTTAAGTAGAAGTATAGTTTCGGCTTCAGACAAACACATACCAAATCTCAATTAGTAATAGATTTAAAGGAAGAAAAACAAAACATTTTTCTAGTTTTTTTAGTTTTTTTGTAACATAAAAAATTATTTATTAATAAATAATTTTTTTTTTTCAAATAGCTTTTTTAAAAAACAAAATAAGAAACAAATATATTACACTGATCCATTAAACTATAAGATTAATAATTCAATAAATAATTAATAAATACCTTATTCGTCACTTGGACATTGTTTAGTTCAATAGCGAGAAATCCTGATTCCTTTTTCTAGTTGATGTGCAAAAGAACATTTGAGAAACCCTACATAAACGGGTACATCAGCGAGTAAACAGACATCTTGGTTCACAAATAAAATATTGAAATAATTCTTTTTTTAAACATTTTATTTGTTAAAATAATGTGTTCATTTTACTTGCATTTGTTAAAACAATTAAAATATCGAAAATATCGATTTTACAAAAAAATAAAAAAATTAATTAATGTACTTTGTATAATCTTGCTCAATTTCATATTTTTAATTATAATTATTTGATATTGGCTAAAAGCAGAGTTTGCAGAGTCGGAGATTTGGGAAGGAGTTGGAGTCGGATTTTTTTAATCTCTGAAGAATCAACAGACAGTCTAAATATTGAAATACTTTAAAATAGGAGTCAGAGTCAGATATTTTGGAATTCTAGAAGTCGGAGTCAAGTTGTTTTTTTTTTGTTTTTTGTTTTTTGTTTTTTTTTTTAAATCGTCAGAGTCAGGCTCCACAACCCTGGTCAAAAGTCTCCACTTAAAAAAAAATATTTGGCAAAACATCCACTTATAATTAACGAACACCTTCTCTGTCTGTCCGTCTGTCCTGGAGAATTTTTGTAAACGGGAGAGAGGGAAGCGGGGGAGATAATTACTATTTAATTAATTTCAAAGTCAGAAACATAACAAATACATTAGGGCACATATTAACGACTAAATAAACAATAAATAATTTCGGCACCGAGGCCGTGATTCGAACCCACAACCTTAACGTCAACTGTCCGATACGCTATCGACTGAGCTCCTGTGGGAAGTAATAAAATCTGTTTTGATTTTAATACTTAAAGAAATGTTTTTTTTTCACTTCTTTCAATTAGCAATGAATGATCGTATAATAACTTGTTCTTCGATATAGTTTGGGGTCTGCATTCGCGGCAGCCTAGCAAAAATAGACGACCGTTAGGGAGTCTATATTCGCTAGTCAGCTAATATAGAGCAGGAACGACCAACCTACAGCACATTACACGATTACATGTGGCACACTGAACATCACAGATAAAAAATAAAAATATGTGTGTCCATGCAAACAAAATTAAAACTGATTTCTAGAAAAAAGTACAACAGAAATTGAAATAAGTTATGGCTAAAAGAATTTTGCTAAGATCAATTCCAATCAAAAACATAGCAATTATTTCCATTCATTTTATTGTTTCGTATGATCAAAATTTTGTTTTTAACCTTTATAGAATCGATATTGAATAACAGATAAAAAGCAAGCGATTTTTGTGTAAAAAAAAAAGAAAATATCAACTCTTGATTGGATAAGAATTTAAATATAAAAACCTTATTTAAGCCAATCCGAAGCACGAAAAAAACGAGACGTTTTAATTTAGTTGTGCAAATTTGCTGGGAGCCACTCAAATTCTTATTTAAACCAGATGCTCCAGCTCCAAAATCAATCTCTCCCAGTTCAGCCAGACAGGCCGGTCAAAAAAGAAACACACAACTACATTCTCTAGCAACTCGTCAGAGGAATGAGACAAAAACTACTACGAACTTGTTGACACACAGTCACGCCAAGTTCTACAAACCAAAAACAACTTAACAAGTCTCATTAAAAACCTATTTAACACTCGCTTGTTGCTAATGGACACCAACTTGAAACTGCCAGAAGTACTGCTACCTCATCACACGAGGCTACTAAATGTTTAAACAAAAGAAAGGAGACTTATGACTAGAACGTAGGAGCACAAAATGACTTTCTTTTCAGATTTCACAGACTCAAACTTACTCATTTCTCACCACTGAACTTTATTTTGGTTATTTTCAAAGTTGTTATCTTGTAAATAAAATTGAATATATTTTTGTATGGATTGCTTTGTCATTCATTTGATATTTATCTAAAAAAAATTGTCTAAAAAAAAAATTAAAAAAATATAAAAAAAGTCTTAAAAAAATTATGAAATAATAATGTAATTATTTTATTTTTGCTTACTACTATTTCTTTTGTATCACTTCCTAAGTGATTAAGACGGCTGTGAGCCAGAAACACGTGTCCATGGATTACTTTTAAGAACGTATAAAATTAATAAAAAATATATTTTAACGAAAAAGACGTCCTATAAAGTTATGGGCGACTAATAATGCAATTTTCTGCATCTTAATCACTTAGGAAGTGAGACAATCGAAATAATAGTAAGCAAAAAAACAACGAACGCTGCGATCTCCAATAAAAATAATTACATAAAAATACTTTAAATATTTAGGTGATAAAAATCGTACATGTTTTTAGACAGGGCGTCTTAGTCCAATGGTAAAGACGCTGGACTATAGACATCAATATCGAAGGTTCGATCATTGTCTAAGTTAGCCATGGTGATGACGGCTGTGAGCCAGAAACACGTGTCCATGGCTTACTTTCATGTACATATAAAATTAATAAAAAATATATATATTAACGAAAAAATACGTCCTATATATATATATTTATTAAAATATTGGTATCTATATGTTGATAGCGAGATAGAGAAGAGAGAGAGTTCAGTACCCAAAATTATTTTTTTCCTTTTGACAAGCTTCATAATATTTCAAAAGTTAAGTTTGTTCGCTGTTACTACGATAGGAAATCTGAAAGGATTCAAAAGATTTCAAATTCTCAACCTGAGACTAGAAAGAAGATATATTTACAAGAAAAACGTTCGTTGAATTTCGTCGAATTTTGTAAGAAGTTACTTGTGTCAATAAGTTTAATTTTAAAAGAAATAACTGATATAAGAAAACGATTAAAATTGTGTTTGCCTTAAAAAGGGATTTTTGATTTTGTCCAAACAGTAACGTATAACTCTTTTTTTTTAATGTTCAATTGATTGAGGTTATCAAATAAAGTGACATTTTCCACAAAATATTCGTTTACTCTTCTAATTAATTGCCAATCTAAAAAAAATATATATATACCGATAAAATTACTTTGGTACTTTATTTATATATATATATATATGGCACTAACGCATAGCTTTAAAAATATACGTAAAGCGGGAGAGGTAAGTCAGTCTGTCATTTTTTGCACTTGTTCCAATGGAGAATCGGAAAAATACGATAAAACTGATTTATATTTTTAATTAAAATTCTACTCGATAATTTCCCCTATATTTTGGTACAGATACCTACTTTTCCTGATACATAAGTATATCAAAGAGTTTTCCTATTTCTGTCATATTTCACCTGTATATATAGATATATATATATATATATATATATATATATATATATATATATATAGATAGATATATATATATATATATAGATATATAGATATATATATATAGAGAGAGATATAGATATAGATATATATATATAGAGAGAGAGATATAGATATAGATATATATATATATAGATATATATATATATATAGATATATATAGATATAGATAGTATGCAACTTAATCATCTGTCGTCCCTTTTAGTTCCTTACATCAAGTGGCTTCATGCCTTATCTGGAGCTACTTCAAAAAAACAAAAAACCTGGTAGCAAGAAGCTAGGTGATATAACAGAAGCGTAAAATCTACACCCGCTTTCACTTAAAAGTTCATACCACAACGAATAATCACCGGAAACTGAATCTCGTTATCAAAGAGGTAAGCAAGCAGCGACTCCATCGATAAAGTCTTTGTTTTGTGCGTACATTTTGAGAACATTCTCGACCTTTGGTTGGGATCAAAGTGTAGTATTTGTTCCGATGGGTACTGCACCCCATAGACCGGTATTGTCTTGGCCTTCGGGGCTTGATTTATGCCGGTCTATGTCCTGTGCAGTTCTAGGAGGTCCACCCGCCCAGGCTTTGCCTCCCCTCTTTGGGGAGGAGTAAGTTTATTGCTTACTGCCTGAGGCGTTCCTATCGGGGAATGCTGACGGGGCTGCCCAGGCATTTTTTGTAGGCCAGAGTGGTTACCTTCTCGGGCGCTGGCTTTTCAAATCCCACTTGTGTCACATCTTACCTTGCGGGAGGAAGATAAATAGAATTGACATAAGTCATTGTGGCTTGCACGAATGTCTTGAAGTCGCCATTTTAAATTGAAATGTCCATCTCTTATTATAAAACCGAATTAACGTTTGTTTCGCAAAGGCTTTTTTCCTTTACATTTTAATCAGACAAAATACATGCTAAAATATTCCTCAGTTTTGGGACTGAGTTATGTTTGCAAAAAAAAAAAAAAGGTACTTTCACAGATTAGGGCTCCCGCTAACTTTGATCCTAACCCTGACCCTAACGACGGTGTCAAAGTCCTAATCTGTGAAAGCACCAAAAAGACTTCTACAATCATTTTTCTGATTTAGCCGCAATTTGCAATTAACTCACCAAGTGACGCATCTTTTACTAAATTTCTTTCTATCAAGCTTCCCCTCTCTCACTGTATGTTGACTCCACGCTCTTATTTTATACAGTATCTATCACTCTCACTTCCGTCTCTCTCGCACTTCCATTTCCCCTCTTTTTATTGACAGTCAGAGTTAATAAAAAAAGCAGAGAATAAAAAGACTGAAATACTCCATAATAACCGAAATGGAATATCCTCACAAGTAGTAATACTATTTAACCCATAGCTTGTAAGAGAAAGAGGGCGATATATAGCAGCAGAAAGGGACTAATTTTAGATTTTGTCCTTTTATTTTTTTTTATATGGAAGTGGCATTGCAAACTCACCATATCTTGATTCAAACAATCTAATCCGAGTTCAACGAGTGACCAAACGATTACATTTCTCTTTTTAATTTTTTTTTTAATCTAGTTCACCTTTTTTGTCTTCAGTGAAAGAAAACGATTTTAAATCGATTTAAAAAAATAAAATAATATAAATAAATAAATTAAAAATAAATAAATAAAAATAAAATAAATAAAAAATAAAATAAATAAAAAAACGTTTTTCCAACAGACACGCTAAACCGTCATTGAACTTTAGTGCCAAATTATTATGTCAATAAAGAGAAGAAATATTTTGAAAAAAAAATCGTAAACATGTCAGAGAGGCAATGGGGAGTGATTGGTCCAAAGTTCCACCATTTTGTTTAATACTTTTTTTTTTTATCTTTCTATCTTATTAAACAGAGTTCAAAATCGACTTTGAAATCTAGTTGGGGGATGATCTCTTCCGTTGTTTACAGCCTCTTTCTCACAAAAGACACATGGCTCATCTCTCTCATATATATATATATATATATATATATATATATCGTTATTTCTACGGAATGTGCTCGACTAAGCTCCATTTTCTGATTCCTCCTTGTAAGAGATTTGTCTTGCTACTACAAAATAAAACAAAAAACAAAAAAAAACTTCCCTTTCTCCCTCCGTGTGCCTACAATCAAGCAGAATTTCTACGAACAAAACTTCTTTCCAAGAGCTTCCTATCTGTGGAACAGGTTAGCATACAACATGGTCGTTTTGAAACCCAATGTCAACAGATTCCTGTCATAAACCGTCCCCACAAGTATAGGAACTTAGTCCATGCCATCAATCATCCCATAAGATTCTTCATCTCTCAACTGGCAATCATTCTATCTCATTAACCCTTATCTTCAAGTGGCTTTTGGCCTTGATAAGTGGTGATCTACTTGCAAATTTTTTTTTTTTTAATTCTCAGAAATGATTGACACATCGACGTTTTTGGGAACATATTTGGGTCTAATCTGGGTAATTTCAGTCAGCTTCTTTTTTTTTCAATACATACAATACAATACAGTTAATATTAACTTTAGAGAAAGCCTAAAAATGTCAATCGGCACTATTTCAAAACACTATATTTCTGTATAAAACCATTAAATACAATGTTGTTGTTTTTTTGACAAAAATATGTTTAATATTTTCTTTTTACCTGGGCTGTTGAATGTCCATGCTAGCTGGAGATGATTCAGCATGGTTGCTACTTGTGAACACTTGTTTTTACAGACTTTTCTAAATATTTAAAAATGGCAGTGTTACGCCGTGATGCATTATGGGCATGAGAAATATTATTTCCGAACAAATAAATTTGCAGAAAAATAAAAATTATCAATTATGAAAGAGTGAAAAGTTTGTAGCATAGGGATCTCACTCTTCCAAAATGTTATAAAGTAAATGTTATAATGTGAAAATGAAATAAATACGATAAGAATTGTTCAATTTATAGGAAGGGGTCTCAAACTCAAGGACACAAATGAGTAAATAACGTGATGAGAAAGAGATGTATGCAAAATAGAGGCAGGTTAAAATGAAGATTGTATCAACCTTAGACGAGTTAGAGAGGGGGTGCATAACGTATTTAGGAGTTCACTGGTATTTAAGCACGTTTTTGAAAATTACTTTATATCATATATTAACGAAAAATACGTCTTATAAAGTTAACAGCGACTAATAATGCAATTTTCTGCATCTTAATCACTTAGGAAGTGAAACAATCGAAATAATAGTGAGCAAAAAAACAACGAACGCTGCAATCACCAATAAAAATAATTACATAAAAATACATTAAATATTTAGGTGATAAAAATCGTACATATTTCTAGACAAGGCGTCTTGGTCTGATGGTAAAACGAAAGTTCTATCCTTGTCTAAGTTAGCCATGCTGATGACGGCTGTGAGCCAGAAACATGTGTCCATGAATTACTTTTATGTAAGTATAAAATAAATTCAAAATATATATATTAACGAAAAATATGTCCTATAAAGTTAAGGGCGACTAATAATGCAACTTTCTGAATCTTAATCCCTTAGGAAGTGAGTCAAACGAAGTAGTAGTGAGCAAAATAACAACGAACGCTACAATCACCAATAAAAATGATTACATTAAAATACTTTATATCAGAGGATATTTTCGTGGTAGTGGGAAGGTAGAGTTGTCTTCCCTTCCTTTCTCTGAAGAAGGACTAGAACAGAGTAATTTACTAGTTTATGGCCGCTAATTATTTACAATGAAATGGTTTTCAGCAGTATTCCCAAACAACTTATTCTGTAATAAAATCATGATTTATATCATTTTCTGGAATTTAAAAAAAAAATCAATACTTAACGGATATTAGTTGATACTGGTTATTATCGTAACAAACATAGTGAACTTCAATATGGCGACCTGTATTCTTGAACAAAATTACGTAGCGACGGATAACTAGTTACTTCCGGCTTCAAACTCAGAAATCAACTTGAAAGATATTTCGAAACCAGAAGTAACTAGTCACCCAACGCTACGTAATTTTATTCAAAAAGACAGCTCGCCAATCGCCATCATGATTAATGTATATATACTCTTCTATGGGTGAATGGAACACTCTGGTTAAAGAAAATAATAACGTAATGCTATATATGTCCGTAACATTTAAAATCATTTATAATAATTGAGATAGAAGAATGAATAACGAATTTTTTTTAAACGAATAAATTTGACTCTTTATTCGTGGAGTTTCATGTTTGAAATGAACAAGCAGTAAATAAAATTAACAACTCTGTAATTGGTCCACCGATTTATAAAATCGGGGGACTTATGTTTTGAGGCATGTCCGTCCGTCCGTCCGTCCGTATTTTTCTCCGCAACCATCCATTGAATTTCTCTGAAATTTTGCATGAAGTTGTAACTTTGATCAGGTTAGAAAGTGACATTCTCCGATTTTTGAAAAAAAATCTGGTTAGCCCCCCAGGGGGTCAAAAAGCCCCGAAATGTCAAAAAATGACATTTTTTGCCCCATAACTGTTCATCCATCGATTCAATTTCTCTGAAACTTGGCCAAAATGTGGAGGCAATTGTTCCTAATAGAAAATAAGTATCGCTGATCTTGGAAAAAATCTGGTTCGCGTCCCCAGGGCCCAAAGGCCCCAAAATGACAAAAAATTACCCTTTTCTCCCATAACGTTTGATCCATCCATTCAATTTTTTTTTTAAACTTGGCCAAAATGTAGAGGCAATTGTTCTGGATATAAAATGAGCATCCTTGACCTCAGAAAAATTCTGGTTCGCGCCCCCAAGGGGTCAAAGAGGGTTAAAAAAATGCCCTAAATTGCCCAAATTTATTGCATTTTACACTCGCCACATCGAGTCACATACAGAGGGGGACCACGCACGCACGCACGCACGGCTTGTTTATTATAATTTAAGTATAACACGTTATCTGTATATTACAAATTTAATTTGAAATTTTACAAATATTTTTAAGTTGCAAGTGAAGTTAATTTCGTAACATAAAGTCATGACAAACAAGTTTGAAAATTCACGCATTTAAATGTATACAGACTTCTGACGATAAGATTGATCGTGAACCTACAGTAACGTGTTAAGATAAGTTCCCTTTTTCTTTTTTCTTTTTTTTTTAACTTAAATTCACACCAAACAATACTGTGGATTAGGGGTCAGATTTATAGAAGGAATCCTAACGAGGAGTAGGGTAGCAAGATGTTTATTGATATTGCATTTAAATGTGTGCATGTCGGTACAGTCAGGGAAATAAGGAACAGGGAGGGAATTCCAGCGGCTAGCAGTTTGAGAAAAGAAGCTATTAGAGTAGAAAGTCTTTCGGGTATCTGGGGACCTCTACAGTGAATGGTGGATTTAGCTGATTGTCGGGTGTATTTAAGTTGAGGGGGCACTAGAGCAGCAAGTTCGTTGGAACGCATTTCATTGAAGTACTTGTAAAACAAGAAATATTTATTATTGTTATATATATATATATATATATATATGTATATGTATGCACAAGATTAACTCCTACATTAATTAACTGATTATTATGAATTTTGAAATAGAAAGGTGTAAGGGTGGGTAATCTGGGCTATATTTAGTTTAAATAACTTTTAGTTTCATGCAAAAGTGAGTAAAGACGGGGTGGAAGCCTTTCGTGAAAATTCAGATACCTTCGTTTTTTTCTGAAATGTTAACAGGTATTAGACATCAATAAATATCCTCCAAATTTCCGCATTTTAAAGGGTTTTTAGGGGGCATACTATGGGCACACCTCCCCATTGAATTTTAAATATTTCAGATGTGTATTCAATTTGATCCATAGTCATTAAGAAAGATTCCCTGAATGTCAATTTCTTCTTGAGAGCCCTTAAACTTCAGCCTTAAATTTTAAGCATTTTCTGGAATCAAATTCTAGACATAAGGTTTAGTAGCATTATATCTTGATTTTAATTTTCATAAGGGGACATAAAAGTGGTGCAAACTTGTTCTGGCTGGAAACTTCATTTTACCTGCCTTGGGACGGGGATTCTTCAAGCATTATATACGGTCATAAGGATATAATCAAGATGACTAACAGTTTCTGGCATTTCTTCATGGAAACATAACGCAAAGGGGCAGCCACCATGAATAAAGGCAAGAAACTGCCAGCCGCTATGCGCAGTTGATTTAGTGTCAACACTCTTCATATTTACATACGCTCTATCAGAAATATTGAGAACTTTCCCCTTCATGCATGTAGCAACTAATACTCATATATTCATATCTATCATCACCATCAGGTTTTCTTATCACTCCTGGAAGAGGAACTCTGTCCCTAGTTTTCGTCCACCTTATTGGTGACTGTCATTCAGGGGGGGGGGGGGGCATAGTTGCCACGCTAAGCACTGCAGGTTGGTGACGCTATTTGCCCATAGATAGGTGTCAACATACAGCACCTGGTATTCCCAAATAGTCACCCATCTAGTACTGATTAGGTTCAACGTCGCTTAACTTCGGTAATCTAGCGACAATCAGTGTGGCAACATGATTAGGCCGTATATCTATACTATATAATAATTCCCTTAAAAAATAATTTTAAAAATCGGTAAAAAAAAAAAACGTTTTTAAGCCATAATTAAACTTTTAAAAATGTTTAAAGTAAAAGACTCCCGGATAACGCCGGGTAAGTGCAGTTAGTTAATAAAGCTATTATATAGCTATCTGTGTCGTTGTTTTGTTACCAATTTCTTTTCTTTTCTTTTTAAATAGGATTTTAAAAGTTAAATTTAGTTATGAATCAAATTGTAATAACACTATGGTGCTCTTATCGATCCTGAACCAGTTTTCGTGACGTTCGACTCGGAAGCGTTCGGTTGTTCTACGCAAACGCCCGAGAGTTGACGAGCCGATTTGTACCAGACGACATTTTCGATACGATGCTGCGTCCTATGATCATAATGTATTGCTTGTTTTTTTTGTTTTGTTTTTTTGTTAGGGTTACGGTTAGGGTTAGAGTTTAGGAATTTTTTTAAAGAAACAAAGAAAATTAAACATATTTACATTAATTTTTTTGAAAGAAACGACAGGAAAAAAACATAGCGAGGTTAAGTTAGTTATAAAATGAATACTGTATTTTTATTTACAAGGAATTTTTTTGAAGAAACAAAACAAACAAAAAAAAACGTACCAAAATTACTTTTATCACGACATATTTTTTAAATTTTATTATTTATTTTTACTTGCTCGCGATGATACTGCAGTGCAAAGCTGTTCGTAATTCATTTTGGGTTTATTTCCTTAAAAAAAAAACTTCCTGACAAAAAATCCGTCTTCGAAAGCACTTTGTAACAAAGTTATCGGCTGCTCGCTGCTTCGGCTCGTTAACACTCGGCCGTTTGCGTAGGACAGCCGAACGATTCCGAGTCGAACGTCACGAAAGCTGGTTCAGGATCGATATCAGTACAAAAAAAGGTTTCTTTCATCATTTATGATCATCTGTACTTGAAATTTACTGCAGGATAACCCGAAAGTCAGCGGTGTAGCAGCTACCTCCTCCTTTCAAAACATAACTACACCGGTTTGCCGGTAGGTGGCGCTTTATCACCGACAGGTGGCGCTGTAAAGCGACACCAGAGTTATCTGCCCTTCGGACTATAAAACCCGGTGCATAACGGAAATTCTCTCTCTTGTTCACCGACCAGCCTCGACAGAAGTATGCTGGCACCAGCGCGCTCTCTCTCTCTTCTCTGGTCGACAGAACGACGCTAATACACTAGCGCTTCGTCTCACGCTTTTCTCTTGAACTGGTCTCAGCAAAACAACTACCAACACACGTTTCTTCCGTCAACACGTGGGCAAACAACGGTAAGAGTTTCTCAACTCATTTTCTTTCGGCTTTCCAAGACTTTCCTCACGCCGGATTCATTTCTTCTTATACCTTTTCAAGAACTGTTTTTCCATCGACACACATGCATACATCACACACTTCATCATTCCACGTACACACACGTTCAATAAACCTTATTTGAACTACTTCATTTTGTTTATTAATTATTACTCTGTCTTTGCATGCAACATTGCTTGATTTACTGAACACGTAAATAATCGGGGGACACGACCCTCGATCCGAACATTGGTGACCCAACGTGCAAGCTTTGTTGTATGGGGCAGAGTAATTAATTTCGTACCAGAACAAAAAAAATATATCATTTCTCGTTTTTCTCTTTCGTGGTGGGACGAATTGCGCACCCATCTTTTCCTTTTTTTTTCTACCCACGAGGTAGAAATATACAAACAAACAAAAGAAAAGAAGCCACCGTCTCCATTTTTCCTGGCCACACGGAAATACCCAAACAAGAAAAACAAAAACATTTCTCGGCTTCTCCGAGTATAAAACAAGTTACAATTTCATTTTTTCGTCTTCCCTTTCTCCACCCACGTGTCGGAAAAATATATACAAAGAAAAAGACAAACTTTTGCCAATCCTTTTTTCTTCTTTTTCGACGAACAGAAGGACTTTACAAGACGCCATTTTCTTTTGTTTTGAACACGTGGAGATAAAAAGAAAACAAAAGAAAACAAACGCTCACGCTGCCCATCTTTTTCGTGACCACGTGTTGATAAAAAAAAAAATTCAAAAATGCCGTCATCTTTTTCCGGACCACGTGTTGATAAAAAACTTCAAAAATGCCGCCATCTTTTTCCGGACCACGTGTTGATAAAATAAATTCAAAAATGCCGCCATCTTTTTCCGGACAACGTGTTGATAAAATTTTTTTTTAAAATAACGCCATTTTTTATCTCTCGGACCACGTGGAAATGAGAATTCAAACAAAAAAGAAAAAAAGAAAATACGAATTTTTTTTTTCTTTCTTTTCAACAACAAAGGAAAGAGAAGCCGCCATTCTTTCTCTACTTGGAAACTAACATTCAAACAAACGAAAACAAAAACGTCATTCCTCGTGTGAAACAAATTATGACTCCACTTTTTTTCTTTTCTTTTCCCTTCTACCCACGTGTTGGAAATATATATATAAAAGAAAAGAAAACTACAAAACAGACAACACACGATGTCGAACATCACCAAGCCTCAAGACTTAATACTGGTTGTAAAAAGTCAGGCTCAGCAAGCACCAACAACAACCTTTCAAGGGCTACCAACCCTCTTCAACAACTGGACGTTCATTGATCAACAGGAGGACCCATCAACTTGAACAACCAACTCTTCCCGGACATTCATCAAACATTTCCGGACATCACTGACGACATTATGGAAGAAATCACACCAGTTCAAAACGAGTACAACTGCACACATATCACTAAATACTCAACAACTGGACGTTCGTTGATCAACTGGGGACACATCAACTCGAACGACGCGCACCAACACAGTACAGACCCACTTGTACCTGGACCTGCTAACTCACTTGCAGACATTTGTGCATCTAATTTGGACCATAGTGTACCACCAATCTCAACAACTAGATGTTTGTTCATCAGTTCCACAACACGGACTAATTAACATGAACAACATCAACACCTGCACAGACTCACTTGTGCTCATTCATCAACACCGCACAAACTCACTTGTGCTCATTCATCAACACCGCACAGACTCACTTGTGCTCATTCATCAACACCGCACAGACTCACTTGTGCTCATTCATCAACACCGCACAGACTCACTTGTGCTCATTCATCAACACCTGCACAGACTCACTTGTGCTCATTCATCAACACCTGCACAGACTCACTTGTGCTCATTCATCAACAACTGCACAGACCCACTTGTGCTCGTTCATCAACAACTGCACAGACTCACTTGTGCTCATTCATCAACAATTGCACAGACTCACTTGTGCTCATTCATCAACAATTGCACAGACTCACTTGTGCTCATTCATCAACACCGCACAGACTCACTTGTGCTCATTCATCAACACCTGCACAGACTCACTTGTGCTCATTCATCAACAACTGCACAGACCCACTTGTGCTCGTTCATCAACAACTGCACAGACTCACTTGTGCTCATTCATCAACAATTGCACAGACTCACTTGTGCTCACTCATTAACAACCGCGCAGACCCAAGCACCAAACATTCCTGGACAACACTGACAATTCAACGTTCGTTCATCAGCTCTGCATCACGCAGACTAATCAACATGAACAACGCCACCAACAAGTGCAAATTCGCTTGCACTCAACATTTTTCGACCGCAAACTCACTTGCGCTTCAAACTTGATGCAGACCCAATTGCATGCAAACAACACGCAGATCCACATGCGTTACAAACACTCAATTCCGCAGACGCACTTGCGATCAATCATTCAATACAGATGCAGAAACAGAAATAAGTAGCGTGCACACTACTTTTTCTAATCTTCAACAGCAAAACAGACATACCCACAAAGAATGCTTCTCATCTACAACTGTACATATTGAATAATATTTTCAATATTTTTCAATCTGGGGGGGAGTCCTTGTAGCAGTTACCTCCTCCTTTCAAAACATAACTACACCGGTTTGCCGGTAGGTGGCGCTTTATCACCGACAGGTGGCGCTGTAAAGCGACACCAGAGTTATCTGCCCTTCGGACTATAAAACCCGGTGCATAACGGAAATTCTCTCTCTTGTTCACCGACCAGCCTCGACAGAAGTATGCTGGCACCAGCGCGCTCTCTCTCTCTTCTCTGGTCGACAGAACGACGCTAATACACTAGCGCTTCGTCTCACGCTTTTCTCTTGAACTGGTCTCAGCAAAACAACTACCAACACACGTTTCTTCCGTCAACACGTGGGCAAACAACGGTAAGAGTTTCTCAACTCATTTTCTTTCGGCTTTCCAAGACTTTCCTCACGCCGGATTCATTTCTTCTTATACCTTTTCAAGAACTGTTTTTCCATCGACACACATGCATACATCACACACTTCATCATTCCACGTACACACACGTTCAATAAACCTTATTTGAACTACTTCATTTTGTTTATTAATTATTACTCTGTCTTTGCATGCAACATTGCTTGATTTACTGAACACGTAAATAATCGGGGGACACGACCCTCGATCCGAACAGCGGGATCGCGAACCCTTCCGGAGAGCGAATAAATAATCGTCAGTGATATTTAAGCATAACAACGCCACTATTTTATCAATTAACCCATCTCATTGTGTATATAGTATGATGACACACACGGCTGCAAGTTTTACTCGGGTGGGGGGGGGGGGGGGAATTACGCGCCCTTTTCCGAAATGTGCAATCGAATACTTTGGTTCGTAGGTAAGATTTGAACTCGCCACGGCCAATTATCCCGCGACGGTATTACTTACAGTCATGCACCCGCTAACTTTTAGTTAGGATTAAAATATTAAAATAAACAAACAAAAAAAGAAGACGTTACATCGTTCCGGATGCAGCTTCATTCCGATAGATAATTTTATGCCCTTTTATTTTCAGTTCAAAATTCTTTTTTAAATATACAAAGAAAAGTGTCATTTGTAAGGAGTAGACAAGGATAATACCTATATAATGAAAAACGATTAACAATAGAATAAAGAAAAAGGAAAAAATAAATACAAATTAAAACACGGCTTATCCAGAATGGAGATGGGGGAAGAGCGGGGAGATAACAAATATATAAGGATTAGAAAAGAAAGGAAAAAGAAGACAATAAGAAAAAGAAATAAGAAAGAAAACGAAAACAAATGAGAAAAAAAATGAGAAAAAAAGAATCACGACTAAAAGAATAAAGAAAAAAAGAAAAGTAAAGGAGAAAAGAAAAGAGAAAATAAAGAAAAAAGGAGAGAATTAAGAAAAGAATTTAAAAAAAGAAAAAAACAACAAAAGAAAAAAGAAAGAAAAGAAAATTAAGAAAAGAATAAGAAAGAAAAAAGAATAAAGAAAAGAATAAAGAAAGAATAAAGAAAAAAGAATAAAGAAAAAATTAAAAAAATAAAGAAAAAAGAAAGAGAAAAAAAATTTTAAATAAAGAAAAAATTTTAAAAAGAAGGAAAAAGAAAGAAAAAAGAATAAAGAAAAAAATAAATAAAGAAAATAAAATAAAAAAGAATAAAGAAAAGAGAAAAAAGAAAATAGAAAAGAAATAAGAAAAAGAAGAGAAAAAACAGAAAAAGAGGAAGAGGAAAATATAAGATAATAGCCGCGATGGCGACATCTGTCAGAAACCTCTGAATCTAATCAGTATTACAATAGGAACGAAAAATACAGGTCATGTATGACTACTTTGTTTAAAAAAAAATAATCTAAAGAATTAAAAATAGTTTGTTTTTAAATCAACGCACTTAAACAAAAAGGTCGGGAAAGTGACCATATCGTTTGGGGAAATATTTTTAAAACAGCATATTGTCAATTAGAGCACGATGAACCAAAACCTCCACATTCACAAAATTGTGATCACTCCTATGTGTCTGTATTTCTCGCTTCAACGTAACTTGCATAATTACACGTTGAATTACTTTTTTAAATTTAATATTAATCGACTATTTATTTTAAAAAAATAACGTAAATAAAAAAGGATTTATTTTTTTCAGTCAAAGATCACTGCTAAGATCAAAGTGTAGTATTCCAATGAATTTGTGTGTATATATATATATATATATTTAATAATATAATAAATAAATTTTAATATTCAACAATCGGGAATATTTTAAATAGGCCATTAGAGTAAATGTGGTATTGTGGTGACTGAGATAATTCTAGCCAAGAGTAGGGTAGTCAATTTTATTACTTTAGACCAAAGACCCCATTTTCCTCACACTTTTGATGGCATTGTGCCTAATTTGTTACAATGTATATTTTTTACTAATAAATAAGTGTAGTATCTGTTCTGTTTTCGGTCAGTGAAGGAAAGATCCCTCTAGACTTAAGCAATTTTTATTTTTGTCCCAATCCAGAGTACCCACTTTTGGAGAGCTGGATTTTTCCCAGATTGTGTCTAACTCTGCCCTTGTGAAAAGGCAGGTAACTTAGAGACAAACACATTAGTTTCAACGTAAATATCTGGAAGTGCATCCGATGGGGAGGCCCTAATTTGGGACCTTTGGGGAGTTGCTATTACTCTGAGGTCCACACAGACTCTTTGACTGAATCATTCCATCTCTTTCTTCGGCCTGCCTTTTACTAGCTTACCCTTAATTCGGATGTGTGTTATCCAACTAAAGCTCCGTCGATGTCCATGCCACTGTAGGCAGTTGCAAAGCAAAGAGTCAGAACTAACTCTGCCGTCAAGGTGCACACCACAAATCCACCGAATCATAGCCACATCATTCGTCTGCATTCTCAGAAAGATTGAGTTAGTGGGAGGCCAGCATTTATTCGCATGTAACATGGTACTACGGACATTTATGCTGTTGTAAACTCGACTCCGAGTAACAAGTGAGAGTGAATGAGAAGTTAAGATGGGAAGAAGCTCACGAAACTTGCTCCATGCAGTCTGTACACGTAAGAGCAAACTTAACCCACATCCTCCATTATCACAGATCATATCGCCAAGATAACAAACTGAGTCCACACCTTCCAAAGACCATCCACAGAGAACTCAGTACAGGACCTGCTTTTAGTAGCTGCAGTACTAGCACAGCTTCCACATTAGGCTGGGATCAAAGTGTAGTATCTGTTCCGATGGATACTACACCCTATAGACCGGTACTGTCTTGGCCTTCGGACCTTGATTCCGCCGGTCTGTGGGTTTGTCTTGTGCAGTTCTAGGAGGTCCACCCTCCCAGGCTTTGCCTTCTCACCCTTTGAGAAAGGGGCTAGTTTATTGCTAATCGCCCGAGGCGCTTCTACCGGGAATGCCGAGAGGGCTACCCATGCATTTTTTGTAGGCAAGAGTGCTCTCCCTTCTCGAGGGCACTGGCTTTTCAAATCCCACTTTACCGACCTTGTGTCACATCTTACCGCTGTGGGTAGAGGGCCGCAGTACTAAGGGTCTATCTTCAAAATCCATTTGCACCTAACTTAATCTCTTCATTAGGATGATAATAGATAGAAAGAAAAAAAAGAATTTTTGAAAAAAAGTCATTTTTGACGTATAGGGGGCATTTTATGTGATTTTGCAGTTTTTCAGGCTAAAATTTGACGTGAAAATCAATGATTGTCAATAACTTTTGAATAAGTAGACTAAAAAGGCTTATATTTTCACCAATGCTAACTTTTAGTGTACAGGACAAGTGCATGGATAAATTTCCATCAAATTTTCTGAAAATTGACCAAAGATTGGGGCATATGGAGCAAAAATAGGCCAAAATTGGGCTAAAATTGGATTTTTTCTACCAAATATCCGTTTTTCTCCGGGAATTTGAAGGAATACACCTTGATGACACATTTTCCTCGCAGACCACTAAGTCGCTTGTGATAACAGCCTGTGCAGAATACAGAGTTGCTACCAACACCAGATCTGCAAACCCTGTAAGGAAACTTGCCAGAATCTTTCAGAGTATGCAAGTTAGGGCCACTTATCTTAACTTTCATCTTCGCCATATTGACCCAAATCACCTTCAGCTCCATGCTGGTTTTCAACAGGTTGAACTTGGCACATAATTCTTATTGATTCAGCAACAATTATAAGATCATCGGAATACAACAGTTTCCAGAGGCATCTTGTACAGAATTCCCTGAATAATTCATCAAGCTCAATGATGAATAGTAAGGATTCAATACTGAACCCTGATGGACACCAAACTTTACCTCAAATTCATCACTAAAAGAGTGATTGACATGAACCCTGTTCCTTGCATTGCTGTACATAGACTGGACAAGATGCACAATCCACTCATCAACACAGTCTTCTGATTGACCACTTAAGCACAGCTCAAAGAACACTGTTCAACGCCTTTTCCTGATCAACAAAAAGCCATCTATGATGGAAATAGGATTTGTCCTGAGTAAGACACAAAAATGTCTCAAATTTAAGGCTTAAGTTTAAGGGGTCTTAAGAAATTCAAATTTAGGGAATCTTGCTTAATTGGTGTTTAATGACTATAGATCAAATTTAATGCAAATCTGAAATATTTCAATTTTCAAATGGGAGGTTGTGCGCATATGTCCGCTAATAACCTTTTAAAAACTCCACAGTAACTGAAATTTGGGAAATATTTATTAATTGATGTCTAATACCTAGTTAAAATTTCACAAAAATCGGACGTATTTTAATTGTCACAAAGAGCTTCCCCTTTTTGTTCCCTTTGCATAAAACTAAATGAAGCCCACATTAAGACTCCTTGTGTCGAGTAATTGTGTTACAAAATTAATAATGATCGGTTCATTAGTTAAGGATTGATTCTGTACATACGAATATATAAACATATATAACTTTATATAGATAAAGAAAACTATTATTAAGGTCTATGAGTTGACCATTTTTCTAAATCCCTAAAAATATTGTAGCTTAAAAAAAAAAAAGCTTTAAATTAATACTGTGTTGACATTGTGCGACTTTCTGTGCAAAGACTCGTTCGGTAAATTTGTGGGTGCAAGCTGGGTTTCCTATTAGTCATTCCTTCCATCAGATTACACATTTCTGGCCCGGGTATTAATTGTAAAATATTACATGATAATTAGATTACTGTATTACTGTGAAAAGTTAAATTTTAATTACATAACTACCGGAAATTACTGATGGCTTAAAACAAGATTGGAAAGTTTGGAAGTCTGTGGAATCAATCCATTTATAATCGACATGGCTCACTTGTTCTTCTATGACAACATTTTAGCTTATTTCACAATATATATATATACATATACATATATGTATACATATATATATATATATTTAAAAGTCACACATGGAAACGTTGCTGAAATGGCAATAAGGAGAATATTTTGAAAAATATTTTGAAAACCTGGACAACGCAATTCATTTATGTTTTTTAAAATAAATTATTTATTTACTTTAAAAACTTGAGTACTTGAGTAAAAAACATAAATGAATTGTTGTCCAGGTTTTCCAAATATTTTTTCAAAATATTCTCCTTATTATTGCCATTTCAGCAACGTTTGACTTTTCAATCTACCTTATTCATGTAACCGCGTGCTACACACAGCGGCATATCAGCATTAATCGTCGATAACATTAAGATAAACTTCAACTTGACTGCAATAAATATGTCTCAATCAAGGATTAAACGAAAAAAGAAGGGAAAAAAATATGCTTATACTTTTGACAAGGGTGTATATCACCGAAAGTACTCAAGTTTTTAAAGTAAATGAATAATTTATTTTAAAAAAACATATATGAATTGCGTTGTTTAGGTTTTCAAAATATTCTCCTTGTTATTGATATATATATATATATATATATATATATATATATATATATATATATATATATATATATATACGCTCAGTTATTCATTCTTATTGTTAGCGATAATAGCTGTGGTGATGCCTTTTTCTCAGTGCTTGAGGGAGAGTCAACTCCCTTACATACATTATGTCCCCCCTATTTTTTTGGAAGATCCAAGATATGTCTGTATATTATGTTTGTCTGAATGATGACGAAACGGACCGTAGAGAATTGGGTATGTTCACTGATGAATAAAGATATGGTCACTAGAATCTGAATTTCTATTGTTATATATATATATATATATATATATATATATATATATATATTTATTTATTTTGGTACAGAAAAATTAGTACAACATTCGTACCGTCGGTTTCAAGCACAGAAGGACTTAGCAATCCGGCTCTCTTCAGCTTCTGTTGTCATCTGTTTCGGAAATGTGAAGTCACGTGTCACTCTCGTTTGGACGCGTTATTTGTTTAGAGTGTTATGTATGTTTGTTTAAATTTAATGTAAGGAAGGTTTGATAAGGTTTGAAAAAAAGGGTGGGGTGAAAAGTAACAGTTGAGATTTAAACCAGAGAAGATTTAAAGAGATATAAAAAAATAAAAAAATATTTCGATATAAATCCTGTGAGCCAATATTTATGAGTATCGTATATTTTACTGTTTTGGGGTTTAATGATGTGTCTTCTAAAGGAATTAGGGAGAGAAAATGGGTTTAAGGATTATACTTATGAAGAGATAAAAAGGTTAAAGGAACAACATTAAATTCAAATTTAAATCCTGGATTAAAGGACTTTAAATCAATCACGAAGGAATATATAGAAGGGTTACCCGGTGTTGCCCGAGTTGGAGTGTAGGATAACATAATATGCAACATCATATTAAAAGGAGTTTATCTTAACAGCAACTTTGATGCTGTCAGCTAGATATCTTACCCACTTTGTTATTCAGATATGTTAGTACTTTTAACCTAACGTTTATAAATATATTAATTTAATTGTATAACATGTTTGAAAATTGTCATTAGCTTCTTTAAGGGGCAGCCAAAGACGCAAAATACTTCCATTACGTTCATATGCAAATTGTGAATGTGAATACAATTATATTGAAAGTACACTTCCTAGTATATCTTCGTTTTTAGGGACACACATGCAGAGACAGCCGTGTTCTCCTTGATATATATATATATATAGGTTAGAAAAATGAACATTAGTTCCTTTAAGCAAAACTATTTCCATTATGTTCACATGCAAATTATACATGTAAATACACATATCTAAGGTACACTCCCTAGTATGTCTTCGCTTTTAGGGAAAGACATACACGCAGGCATAGGTGTTCTCTCTCTCTCTCTTTCTCTCTCTCTCTCTCTCTCTTTTATATATATATAGAGAACGAAAGACAGACAGAGGCATTACGTATTAAATTTACCCAAATTCTTCACTTACATTTTTTATTATATTTTAAAAAAAAAGGAAAAATATATTCTTTGACTTCATATAATTTCTTTTTAAGATTTTCAGTCTGATACTTTCCAACTAAAAAAATTCAGACATTTGTTAAGTCGGCATTTAAAATAACACTCATATGAAAAGTCGTATATACGTATTTGAAGTTTTAAGGGGGTTCTGTCCCCATGGGTCACATAGAGGTGGGAGCATATAGATATTCGGCACATAGAGGGTAACGTAGATAGTCAGGACCACTTACGTTGTCTTCCCGGAAAATTTAATACATATACACATTTCATCAAAATAGGATATATTTGAAGTTTTAAATGAGGTTCGCCGCCCCTCCCCCCACCTAGCTTTTTTAAGTTAGGAGGGCACTTAGAGATTCGGGATCGCTATCATTGTTATCTCCAGAAAATTTTATACATAGAACTTAAATTTAATAAAAATAGGATATATTTGAAGTTTTAAGGAGTATATAATCTCATAGGCCCCTTAAAGGTGAATTTAGAGATTCGGGACTACTTCCATTGTCTTCCTCAATAAATTTTACATAAGAATACACTTTTAGATTTTATGTAGATTCTCTAACCCTTTTTTCTATAGGAAACACACAAATGTTTTTATTTTATTATTTTTATTTTTTCACATTTCAAAAAAACATAACATTTCTGTGAGATATATTTTTTACGGTCCGTTTCATTTGTCTTGTGCCAAACAAGATTTTTATGTCAATATCGTCTCTGCAACATTACAAAAATCATCAGAAAAATTCACAAAGAGTAAAAACCGATTTAAATAATTCCATCCCTTTCCTTACTAAGGATTGGAGTGGATTGAAGGGCAGGAAGACTAGTACTGTCTTGTATAAGACCCCCCCCCCCGCTCTTCACGTATTTGTCCACATGGTTTTTGATTGATTCTGCATTCATCGCCTCCTCAGGGTACTCTGTTCCAATGCATTATGGTACATACACCAAAAAACGTTTTCGTACTTCCAGTCTAGAACGCGGAATAAACAGCTTCTACCTATTGTTTGATTATAACAATAATAAATAAAACATTTCTTCGAACCTATTTCTTTATAACCATGCAGAAGCTTGAATATTTCAATGGGGTCATCCCTTAACTTTCTTTTTTTCAAAATAATTAAATTCATCTTTGCCAGTCTCTGCTCATACGACAGATACCTTAGTTCAGGTACCATTTTTGTTACCCTTTTTTTTGCACTTTTTCTAACCTTAGAATATATTTTGGCTCCATGATTGCACACATACATAAAGATTAGTTTTGGGATTTCTTGCAAAATGCTACTTTTTTTTTTCTTCTAACATATTTCACCCCAAACAAGACAGTTAACCGTCCTAAATAGGTAGAATAGCCAGGAACTGGAGGACCTTTTTATATTAAATTTATATATCAAATTGATCTCCCACTCTAAATTTTTATTGTTTTCTTTTTGGTTTGTTTTTTTGCCAAGTTTTTCAGGATGTTCACACGTGGTCGCCTAAATAAAGTAGAATCTCATTTTTTGGTGTGGATGATGTAACGGAGGGTGTTAATTTATGGGATTGACATGTATCCCAATCCTATGATATTAATTGACCAACGGTGTGGGTGAAAACACACAAGACACTAAAAAGCCACATCTAAAAAAGAAATTAGATTTTTTTTTCTTTCTAACATATTTCACCCCAAACAAGGCAGGCCGCCACTGTAGACGTAAGGGGTTACTGAGAATTAGCATGTAGGTTTTGGGTGTCATCCTAAGTTGGTAGCAGTGTAACGAGCTGTCTGTTTACATTAGTTTTAAACCTCTGCATGTCGGTACTGTCGGGGAAACAGGGAGCAGGGAAGGAGTTCCAGAAGGCCGGCAGCACGAGGAAAGAAGCTATTGGAGTAAAAGGCTCTCCGGCATCTGGGGACCTCCACTTGGCACTATTTCAAAACAATACGTGTAATTTAATTTTTTAAAAAAGGGGGGTAAATTTATATATGTACACCATATGGTAATTCACCCAAAAATAAAAATGCGATTCTACTTTTTTCAGGCGATTACATGTAAACATGAAAAAATTGGCAGTAAAAATAAAAAAGCAATTATTTAAAAATTTAGGGTGAAGATCAGTTTCGCATATAAATGCAATGGAAAATGATCACCGATTTCCGGGCCATCAGTTTCTAACAGGCTAGCGTTTTAAGGACATGACTTTCTAAGTCATGCGATTTCCAAGAAACGGCACGATTTCCAAGAAATGGAGGATTGAAAAGTTGATTTCATTTAAATAACCTGAAAACTTGGTGTTAAAAAAAATGACATGCCACACTATCACTAAACCTAAGTCTGAGTGACAATAGGCAAAAACACAAAAATTCCAACACACATACCCACAATTAATTTCCAAGATATTAAGAAACTGGCCAAGATTTAAATAAAAACAAAAATTGGTTAAATGTCCTTAAAACGCTATCTGGTCAGAAAATTATAATAATTTTACTTTAAATGTATATGCTAAAGTGATCCCCCACTCTAAACTCTTTTTTTTGTTTTATTTATTGTCAGGCTGTTTACATGTAATCGCCCCCAAAAAGTAGAATTTCCTTTTTTTCTTTTTTTTGGGTGAATTAGCATATGATGGTGGTACTGATACAATAATACAAAAATAAAACAAAATAAATACCAACGCTGTTGCTCACGCTAAGTGGATATACGGTGCTTGCGGACTGTAGGTCCGAATTTTTTTTAATTTTTTATCTTTAATTTGGGGAGAGTCAAATAAGGGGGAGAGAACTTTAGTTTCAAGTAAGATTTATCTGAAAATGGATTTTAACACTCTGAACTTGCAAGATATTTTATATTTAACCAGAGATAATGCCAAACTAATAGACTTCTTGCAAGCGCACAGATTAATTTCAGGTGTGGAAACCTGCATCTGTTGCCATGACATGCGACTTGTGTCAACATTAAAAACAACTGATGGGTTTCTGTGGCGTTGCCCATGTGGTTATTGTGCAAGGAAAATGTCCATTAGGAATAACAGTATATTTGCAAAATCCAGACTGACTGCCCATCAGAGAGATAATTAAATTTATATATATTGCCGAATTTTACCCAGTGTAAAAAAAAACTCATTTATTTCAAAATTTTTATTTCCCGTGTTTCATGTTTTTCCTCTTCCATTTACGTATTTTTTCTATGAAATATAAAATGATTTTGAAAATAAAATGATTTATTAAAATAATTCGGCACTTTGTTTGAAAACAGTTCCTTTTTTACGTATACATTTTTTTAAACTTTAATTTAGAATAATTACAATAGTAAAATCCATTTTAAAATACATCGTGGTTGAAACTTGAAACTAGAGTTGTCTCCCCCTTATTTGCCTCCTCAAATTAAAGATAACATTTTTTTTCGGACCTACAGTCCACAAGCACCAAATGGTTGAAAACCAGTGTTTAATGTTTAGCTTTGCGAAACGAAAGTAATTTCTGGTTAGAATTACATTTTATAAGCCACACGCAGTGAAGTATTCTGGCGTACAGTACTTTTCGATCGCGTCACTCTTGTACTAAAGAACCTAAAATTGCAGTCTCTGTGGTAAAATGGGGGAGTCCGCATGGAGATACTTCGCTTTGGAAGTACAACCCCGGTGGGGGTATATTAATAGGGACCGCTTGCGTTAACTGTGTGACCCCCTTCTCATGTATATCTGTTTCGGGAACAGGTCAAAACGTCACCAAGTGAAATGTCACCAAATTTTTTGGCCCCCGTTCCGGCGTCGGAGAACCCCTCTCGACGGCTAGCCGCACCACTTCTGGGGGTGTTTCAACTCGTCACCAAACTTATAAAATATTATAATAAGAATATTGTTTGCAACGTGGGTCGAATATGATAACGGTGATTTAAGTTTGCTTCGAAAAGCATCTCGGATCTACATGCCGGCTATTTAAAAATATATTTTTTATTTTATTATTAATAAAAAGCTTCATATTTTTGAAAACCTTTTCATTATTACAAAAGTAGAACACTGGTACAAGTAACAAATTATTTGACGATAAATATCACTTAAAGAATTTGGTGACGTTTTGACTTGTACCCTCTGTTTCTTGCCTTTACGTTACATATTTTGGGGGTAATTGTCGGGTTTGGAGTTTTCCAATAAAAAAATTATCTATAGGCAATGAAAATAGCTTTGTGTGTTTGTTTTTATAATATTAAATAAGGAAGCATTTCGAGTAAAAATCTAATTATTATTACCCATATAATCGGAAGAAAAACATGTCTGAAATGTGTAAATATGCTACAAAATAGCATTTAGAAAATGCTAGAAAATGAACGCGAAAACACCGGAAGTAGGGATTAACGAAAAATGGAATGGAAGTACGAAACGGAACCAGCACGGTATTTATCTACCTCCCACAGGTAACATGTAACACAAGGTCGGGAAAATGGGATTTGATAAGCCAGCACCCTAGAGAAAGAGCACTGATGACCGTCAAAAATTGCCTGGGCAGCCCCATCGACATTCCCCGGTAGGGGCGCCTCAGGCGAATAGCAATAAACTACCCCCTTCTCAAAGGGTGAGAAGGCAAAGCCTGGGAGGGTGAACCTCCTAGAACTACACAGGACAAACCCACAGACCGGCGGAATCAAGGCCCGAAGGCCAAGACGGTACCGGTCTATAGGGTGTAGTATCCATCGAAACAGATACTACACTTTGATCTTAGCCAAAGAAGCATACGTCACTTTACGATGAAAAAAAATGGTGTTAGATATTTTAATTTTTGTATTTTTATTGAGATAACACAAGTTATGAAATCAAGAAACTTTTTAAATAAATTATTTTTATCTTCTTTGCGTGTCTTTGAAGCATGTGGTCATATGACAGTTTCCCACATTTTTATGTAGTCCTTTGCATTAATGCAAGATCTTTCAAGCTACACTGGTTGGACAGTAGCGCGGGGGGGGGGGGGGGGGCAGACCAGGCAGTGTTGCATCGTATGATCCTCCTCTCCACATCCACAGATGGTTGGGTCTGTTTTGTAGCCCCATCTACTTATAGCAACTTCTCAGACGGTTTAGTGTTTTCCACTGGAGCCAGGGTGCCTCTGAACCTGGAGGGAGTTCCTCAGAAGCAGGAATTCCCATGTCGTTATGAGGTGGGTGGGGGGCATCTTCTAGCCATCTGGTCACCAGCTGTAGTCTGGTCTCTTCCTAAGATGTTGTTAGGGGTTCGACATGGCTGAGGAAGCTTCTCTTTGACTTCAGTCGTTGGACCGTTGGTTCACGCCCATGAAGGAGATGGCGTTTATCACTGATAGCCTTTGTGATCTCTACTCGTCTGGCAATGCCAGTGAGAAGATGCAAGTTCTTCAGGTTGGTGGGATTCAAGCTGCCAGTGATCAAGCAGCAGGTGGTGTACAATGCTGAGTCTAGGTTTTTGGCATGCGTTGATCTCTCCCAAACGGGACAAGCACACTCCGCATAGGAATAGCACAGGGCTAGTGCGTGTGCTGTGGCTCCCCACTTGGAGTTGATCAGTTTCCGTGGGAGGTTGTTATTTGTCACTTCTGCATTTTAGCCGTCACTTACTGTGATCAGAAATCGTAATTGAAGAGTTCCATTCATTCAACCCAGTCAACCGGAAGTGCTAGACTGAATTTGATTTTCGTTTTAAATTATACATTTTCGTTTTAAAAGATCACTGTTGACTATTTTGATGAAATTTTAATTCATACAATAAAAAAAATCAATGACTAAAATCACTGACTATTCATTTAAATGATAATTTTTTTTTTAAATCACTGTTGACTATTTTGAGAAAGTTTTAATTCATACAATAAAAAAAACACATTTTTATTATTTTCATAAATTTCTACATTATTAAATAAAATATTTTCATATTCAATAACGATACATTGTTCGCTGTTATTATTGTCATTTTGGATAAAAACATTTAATTCTGTTACTTCCGGTTGGTTATCTGGCCATGCCTTCAAAAGAGGAAAGCAAATAAAGTCCGAGTGACGGCTAAAATGCAGAAGTGCCTGTTATTTTTATAATTCACTACAAAAGTTCGTTTCAGTACTCCATGCTTCACAATCAACGTTTTCGTATGCTTGATGCAGACATTGCCTGTTTTAGACGAAAAATGTATTAAAACGTCTCATCCCCCCCCCTTTTTACAACTTCAAAACGTTCCTCCTTTAATATTAGTTAAATGAACCACACAAAACCATTTTCATCGGCTATACATAATTTCTTTTTCTTTTTTTTTAATATCTCATTACGTTGGAAAACTTCAAACTCGACCATTACCGATTTTATTTTACTATTAATCAATTATTTATTGAACTAAAAATTAAAAAAAATAGCGTACGCCTAAGGTAACAATTTTTTTTAATACTATTCAAAACAAATTAAATTACGAAATTGAATTTACCGTAATGCATTTCGGTTTCTTCGTAAACAAGTCAGTCATTTTTATCTTTTGTTAATAGTTGGGAAAAGAAACTTACTTCGTGACTCTTCAAAAATTTAAAGGAATTTGGAAACATTTAAACTGTCGTTAAACTACTTCCTCATGGTATTAAAAGATTGAAAGTTTTGGAAATAGAGAGTAATAATAATTTGGTTTAATTGTTAATTTAATAACTAAACAATAACGTAATAATTAAAAAGTGGAACAAATATGAAAGTGAAAAGACACCCGGCCAACGCAGGGTAGGTATAGATTGTTTTTTTTAATTTTGTTTTCTTAAAAAGAAAGTAAAGTCCCGTTTTTAAGTTGGAGAGAGAGAGGGAGAGAGAGATGGAAAGATTCACCGAGTTAGAGCACGTACACGCGGTCGGCCTCATGTACCTTTTGTCGACCATTTAAGTGTTCAGAGTGCAAGTGGTGTGTGTATTACCGACACTACTTTCTGTTATTCTAAGTTACTACTCTCATCCCCAGATAAAGTATTTGTACCTAACCGGTGTTACCCGGGAGTCTTTTTACTTTCATTTTGTCCCCCCCCCCTCCTCAATTTTTTAAAACTATGGTGTTTGTTTTTTGTTAAATTATTGTTTAGCAAGATTTTGAAAGTTAGATGTAATTATTACAGTATCGTTTGGTCATTGTCTAATCAATTGAACCATATCGGTTTAAAAGTATAACTAATCTTTTAATTTCTATTTTATAAATGGGTGTGCTTTCAAAATCTCTTGATACATGACGATTTGCTAAGAATTTTATAGCCAGAAATTACTTTCTATTCAACAGTTTAAATACTTCCAAATTTCGAAAGGGTCTCGAAGTAATTTATTTTTCTCAATTAAAGTATTAAAATGGCCGACTTGTTTACGTATAAACCAAAATGCATTATGGTGGATTATTAATAGGATTTTTTAAATTGGTTTTAGTACTTTACCCAATTGTATTTGTTATTTCAATAAATAACGGATCAAATAGTAATACAAATAATAAAATGTAAGTTACGAAGAGGCGAGAAACAAACACACAAAAATGGCCACACAATTTTATTATAGAAATTAAAAGAAAAAAGATTTTACTTTCCATCTCGAGGGCAAAAATGGTCACATTATCAAACCATTAAAATTTACAGAAGGTAAATGTTTGCACATTGCATCAATCCGAAATCGTAGGTTCTTTTGGAGAATAGCGACTCCTCCGCAAAATGGAGAAGAGTCGCTCTCTTCCGCGAGTATTATGCTAAAGCAACACAACTGAATCATAATACTTGACTTTCGTCAAAAGAGTCTATTTCTAGCCAGAAATTACTTTCTATCCGACAATTTTAAAAAGCGCCAGAAATCACCCATGAAAGTTGAAGGCGACACTGTAAACAACGTTGATGACCATCTTTTTTTCCAATAATAATGTTTGCCACTTGTGCAGTTTAACATCCCCGGCAAATTGTCTTCATTTTAGGAGAGTTCTGTTCACGACAAGGGAAGAGTTACCACAGCCTCTCCCCATATTAAGAATGGATTTCTAAATGTGCAGAGAATGTTAAAATGCACAAGTGCCTAATTTTTTAACGATCAGGTTGGCCGTGGGAAATTCGAAAGTGCTTTTGAAGGCTTTAAACTGTAATTTCGAAAATAATTTCGAGCTAGCAGTAAAGTTTGTATTGTAGTGATTCCATTTGCAGCAAAGAAAAACACAATTACACCGCGCGACTATTCTAGCAAGAAACAGGCTTAGGTATTTTCTACCATTAGCCCCCATGCTGTCAACAATGCAGTGAATGAAGTATGGTAACCACATGAGAATGTATCGTTAAAAACTAAAACCAATTCGGAATGCTGATACATTTCAAGGAAACAAACGCCGTGTGTGTGTGTGTTTATTCTTCGTTGTTACGATGTGTGTATTTAAAATCGATAAATAGATGAGGGGGGGGGACAGTAGTCGGTAAGGGAGGCGCTCTACTTTACGACTTAAGAATCGAATCTACGAAACGCAAAATTATTAACCCAGAATTTATAGTAGAAAGCGGAAGAAGGACAGAGAGAGGGTAAGGAGGAGAGAGAGAGGAGAAAGAGAGAGAGAGACGAGAAAGAGAGAGAGAGGGGAAAGAGAGAGAGAGAGAGGGGAAAGAGAGAGAGACGAGAAAGAGAGAGAGAGAGACGAGAAAGAGAGAGAGAGGGGAAAGAGAGAGGGGAAAGAGAGAGAGGGGAAAGAGAGAGAGAGGAGAGAGAGAGAGAAGAGAGAAAGAAAGAGAGAGAAGAGAGAAAGAAAGAGAAGAAAGAAAGAGAGAGAGGAGAAGAAAGAAAGAGAGAGAGGAGAAGAAAGAAAGAGAGAGAGGAGAAGAAAGAAAGAGAGAGAGGAGAAGAAAGAAAGAGAGAGAGGAGAAGAAGAGAGAGAGAGAGAGAAGAAGAGAGAGAGAGAGAGGAGAAGAAAGAGAGAGAGGAGAAGAAAGAAAGAGAGAGAGAGGAGAAGAAAGAAAGAGAGAGAGAGGAGAAGAAAGAAAGAGAGAGAGAGGAGAAGAAAGAAAGAGAGAGAGGAGAAGAAGAAAGAAAGAGAGAGAGGAGAAGAAGAAAGAAAGAGAGAGGAGAAGAGAGAGAGAGGAGAAAGAGAGAGAGGAGAAGAAAGAGAGAGAGAGAGAGGAGAAGAAGAAGAAAGAGAGAGAGGAGAAGAAAGAGAGAGAGAAGAAGAAAGAAAGAGAGAGAAAAGAAAGAAAGAGAGAGAGGAGAAGAAAGAAAAAGAGACTATTTTCACTTCAATAAAACAGGTAAGCTATTCGAGAGGTGGATTGTGCATCACTTTTATGTAAGAAGTAGTAAAAAGGTATCAGAAAGAAAACAAGAAATCGTTACGAATTCAACAGTATTACATACTCACTCAACTTCAATACAACTTGTGAATAATTTGGAACGGTTTTTTGTTTTTTAGCCAACAGATGAAAAAAGAAAACGAAAAAGAAAAATTGATGACGATAAGCAAAATCGAATGAGAACAATATGTTTTGTTTGGTAGAGATGGGGGGGGGGGGGCAATTGCTTTACAAAAAAAGGGGGGGTCATTTAACTTTAAGATTAAACAGCATAAAAAAGAGTGTATCAGCGGTTTTATACAAGAAAAAGGTGTTTATTTTAAGATTGTTTATCTGCCCTCCCCTCCTACTACAAAGTTAGGCACAAGGCCAGTTTAACGTGTGTGTGTGAGGGGGGGGGGTCACCCCCCCCCCAAAAAAAAAGAAATGGGGGACACTCTGGACGGACGGGTAAAAAAAATTACTGTGATTAACCCCGTCGGCATTCCCCGGTGGGAGCGCACCAGGCAACAAACAAATCCCTCCTCCCTCTCCTAAAGAAGGAGGTAATGCTTGGGAGGATGTATTTTGAGAACGAACAGAACTAAACTATACAGATAGAAAGGTGTAAAGTTTAAGTCGTTTAATTAAGAAATTATAATTTTCATGTAACGGCTGGTCGAATCTATTTTAGATTTTTTTTTTAAATAAACATTTCTTAAACATAATCTTTAGATTAATTGTTTGTTTTTTTTTTGTTGTTTTTTAATACACTTAGTGGAAGGAACGCTGTCGTAAGAAATAATGAATGAATGATTTTCATTGAATTAATGTAGTGTGTAACAGAGTGTAGTAGTCACGTCGTGAATAACACGTTACTGCTACACTGAAATCTCAACATTGACATATTAAAACAAAACTGTACGTTTTTTTCTTTCTGAGTGCCATTAAAAACAACTTTTAAATTTAAATATTACAAATAAATAAAAAAAATGACTTATCATGTCTCTCACCTTATAAACTTCCGAAAAAAATCCAGAGCCGAGTTTTTCGCAAATAAAGTCATCCAGTCGCGTCAGTGCGGACACGGCATGTTTGAGGGCCTCGCAAGAATTCGAGGCGCTCGGAGGTCGATATCCGTTGGGGTTACTTCCATCCTGAAAGATACAAGGGTTCGAACATCTGCGACCCCCGTCTTCGTCCCTATCGTCGTCGTCGTCGTCGTCATAATAATATGACAAGTTCTCACCTCCGAGGTCTATGGTTTGGCTTCGGATCGGTTTCATGGTTCGCGGCCCGCGCAGGTAATTACTGAACGGCGGGCCCTGTTGACAATTCTCAAGACTAGTCACCATTATTAACGGGGTTGGGGGTCTTTTTGGTTTCTTTTCAAAAGGTCAGATAGTACGAAGATTCCTTCTTCTACTGTGTTTTAACCTTAAAACAATATCGTTGGACATTACAGAGCTCAAAATCTGAAGCTGTTTGTTAGACTATGATCTTCACTTCGTGAAAACGTAGCTATAGTGTTGTTGTTGTTGTTGTTGCTCGCTCGTGCGCGCTTGTCCTCTCTCTCTCTCTCTCTCACGCAGAAAAAGCCAATAATGATGAGAGATACTTGAATGCTTTGGAGAAGCAATGGCAGAAAAACGCAGCCACCCCTCTCTCTCTCTCTCTCTCTCTCTCTCTCTCTCTCGACTACTACACGTTTCCTCACTGTAGAGTTGAACTAGAAGTACAACTATCTAGTAGCAACAAGAATAATAAACACGCTCTTTTTAATATTATTTGGGAAGGTATGGTTACCTTTTTCAATCTGTCAACAAACCAGTTGCAGTGGATCTGGTGTCCATTGTTTCTTTTCAAAAAAGCACCACGTCGACTTTATTTCCGTTTTTCGTGTCGAACTGTTTTTTTTACTTTATTGTATTCAGGTATAATTCTAATTTTAGTCACGTTAATTTGAACTGAACTGTTTAGTTTTTTTTTCTTTCGGCATTACACCAAAACAACTTAAACCATGTTTTAGTAAAAAAAAATTAAAAATTAAAAAAATTAAAAATAAAGTACAAATTAAAAAATAATTAACATTAAAACACTAAGTTATAGCAAGTTT
>OY744515.1:91168519-91181019 GCA_963556195.1 Sepiola atlantica
TTATTATTATCAGTTATCATTAAGATTATGTTCTCTTTTCTTTGCTCATAAAAATTAAATTTCTATACATGATTTTTAAAGCTAACTGGGCATGTGTACGTTCACTCTTATTATATAGATTTAGATTTATTGACAAAAATCTAGGTGTGACCAGCGTGACACACTGACCGACAAAAAAGATGCAAAAATCAATATCCAAAACAAAAAGAATCGACAGACTAAGTTATCGTCCCAATAAATTGTACCTTATTAATTGTACCCTATTAATTGTACTTTATTAATTGTACCTTATTGATTATTGTACCTTATTGATTGTACCTTATTAATTGTACTTTATTAATTGTACCTTAAATCTGGGAATTAATTGTATTTTATTAATTGTACCTTAAATCTGTGAATTAATTGTACCTTATTAATTATAGTACCTTATTAATTGTACCTTAAATCTGTGAATTAATTGTACCTTATTAATTATAGTACCTTATTAATTGTACCTTAAATCTGTGAATTAATTGTACCTTATTAATTATTGTACCTTATTAATTGTACCTTAAATCTGTGAATTAATTGTACTTTATTAATTGTACCTTAAATCTGTTAATTAATTGAACCTTGTTAATTATACCTTATTAATCACTGTACCTTGTTAATTGTATCTTACATCTGTGAATTGTACCTTATTAATTGTAGCTAATTAATGTACCTTACGTCTGTGAATTAATTGTACCTTATTGATAGTACCTTATTAATTGTATCTTACATCTGTTTATTACTTGTACCTTATTAATTATACCTTATTAATTACTGTACCTCATTAACTGTACCTTATCAATTGTATCTTACATCTGTGAATTGTACCTTATTAATTGTACCTTATTAATGTACCTTACATCTGTGAATTAATTGTACCTTACGTCTGTGAATTAATTGTACATAATTAATTGTACCTTACATCTGTGAATTAATTGTACCTTATTTATTGTACCTTATTAATTGTACCTTACATCTGTTAACTAATTGTACCTAATTAATTGAAATAGTACTTTACAAATAGTTTTATTGTCAATTACACACACAGGAATTTTGAAATACACACGTTGACGTGTAATGGGCGATAATGGAAGCTTTTGTCATTTAGGAACATTAATAAGTAAAAATAAATATCCAGACAGTGAAAATGTATACTTTGAATTTCACGTGATGAGTTAATCCACAGAACCCCTATCTTGTCTTTGCGGACTCCCTGTGGTCCGCGAACCACAGTTTGAAAACCCCTGGTCTATAAAACACCTAAAAGGGAAATATGCACACATGACTCGATTTGGCTAAGATCAAAGTGTAGTATCTGTTCCGATGGATACTGCACGCCTGTCCTGTGCAGTTCTAGGAGGTCCACCCTCCCAGGCTTCGCCTCCCCTCTTTGGGGAGGAGTAAGTTTATTGCTTACTGTCTGAGGCGCCCCTACCGGGGAATGCCGACGGGGCTGCCCAGGCAATTTTGAAATGGCCAGAGTGCTCACCTCTCGAGCGCTGGCTTTTAACCCCACTTGCTCGACCCGATTTTGGGTCACATCTTACTTGTGGGAGTAAGATAAAACTGGCCCTGTGCCTAACTCCGCGAGGAGTAAATAAACATGACTCGATGTTGCAAGCAGTCAGTCAGCAACGATCGGACTTCCCGTGAAACTGAAGTAAGGTGTAAAGATAGTTCCTTTTAAATATTTATTATTCTTCAGCTGTCTGTGGATGAATATATATATATATATATATATATATATATATAGAGAGAGAGAGAGAGAGAGAGAGAGAGAGAGAGAGACAGACAGAGACAGAGAGAGAGAGAGAGACTTGTGCCAAAATATATGTTAGTGCATATATTCTTATTATCTAGTCAAAACTATTCAATAAAAGTGTTTTGATTGTTAACATTTAACAACAAACAATATATATAAATAAAAAATATTATGCTAAATTCCAGTAACCAAGTTTTATGCGTTTTATTCCAAGTCGAAAAAATGCGTTGAATATTTTTTGGGGGGAGGGTGGATTTGAAAACAAACAAAGCAACTTGCTCACTAGAATTTAGTGTAATATTCTTTATATATATATATATATATATATATATATATATATATATATATATAATGTATTTTTATGTAATTATTTTTATTGGTGATTGCAGCGTTCGTTGTTATTTTTGTATTTTTGCTTACTATTATTTCGATTGTCTCACTTTCCTAAGTGATTAAGATGCAGAAAATTGCATTATTAGTCGCCCATAACTTTATAGGACATATTTTTCCTTAATATATATTTTTTAATTAATTTTATACGTACATAAAAGTAATCCATGGACACGTGTTTCTGGCTCACAGCCGTCATCAGCATGGCTAACTTAGACAAGGATCGAGCCTTCAATATTGATGTCTATAGTCCAGCGTCTTTCCCGTTAGACTAAGACGCCCTGTCTAGATATATGTACTATTTTTATCACCTAAATATTTAATGTATTTTTATGTAATTATTTTTATTGGTGATTGGAATTTGAGCAACCCATGCTTCACTACAGACATATGTTCAGAAAAGATACAGATGAAGATTGAGCACCCTCGCCTCACTACATACTTATGTTTAGAAGCGGTGCGGATGAGAAGTGAGCAACACTTGCCTCAGTAAAGACTTATGTTCAGAAGAGATGCAATTGAAAATTGAGTAACCCTTGCTTCACTACAGACTCATGATCAGAAGAGCTGCGGTTGGGATTGAGCAATCCTTGTTTCACTACAGGCTAATGTTCAGAAGAGGTGCGGTTAGCGATTGACAGTTCTTTATCCCGACAACGACAATGCTGTCTATTCTATTGGGCACTTTTGCCACAAGATATACACGTAACAGTACTAATACTACATTATTATTTTCATGACGCCCAGACAACGCCAATACTTTTTCTTGTATACAGCATCATAAAAAATGTTAAAGTTCTTTATCCCAAGCAACGCTGTGTTAAAACGCACCTGCTCTATCTATTGTGTTGAGAACTTTTGCAACAAGATATACCACTTAACAGTAGTAATACGATATTATTATTTTTATGACTCCCAGACAACGCCAATACATTTTCTTGTATACAACATCATAAAAAAAACGATAAATTTCTTTAACCTGGGCAACACTGTGTGTAAACACACCTGCCTATCTATTGTATTGGGCACTTTTGCCAGAAGATATAGCACATAATAGTGGTAATATTATATTATTACTTTTATGATTCCCGGACAACGCCAATACCTTTTCTTGTATACAACATCATAAAAAACAGGCAATGCTGTGTTTAAACACATCTGTGCTATCTATTGTATTGAGCACTTTTGCCATAGGATATACCACTTAAAAGTAGTAATACTATATTATTATTTTTATGACTCCCGGGCAACGCCAATACCGTCCGGTTAGGGTTAGGCTGTCATATCAAAGAACCTATATGGTTGATTTGTGCCCCTAAACGAAAAGAATGTTCATTTATATAGCGTCCCTGTCATCTAAAAGAACTCATGTTATGCTTAGTTTGTGTTCTAAAAACTAATGTGTCCCTGTCGTATAAAAGAACCCACTATGTCTTCCCAAATCGTCACCCATTTAGTACTGGCCAGGATATGTGTTGCTTAACTTTAATTCCTACTTGTTTCTATAAATATAAAACTGAGGAGTCCTCCAGAGCTCTAGTAAAATCACTCTTTCTGATTTCCCCTCCCTTTGAAGATGAATACTGTTGATAAGGACAATGGTCTGAAGAGAAACCCAATAAAAATAAACAGTAATATTGTGACGATGGCGAAAAAATATTATACAACTATGACGTCATGTCTGGAAGTATCAGTTAGCAGTCCGCCTACCTATCACTATGACGTCATGTGCAAAAGAATGAGTCAGCAAAATTACTACATAATGACATTGATTTATTTCCAAATTACTACATAATAACGTTGACTTTAGATGAATAATGTACCCCCCTTACAAACCCCGACCAAGTTGACTCTCAACGAATAAATATTTTTTTCTACATTTTAGATATTATGTTATATAATGGGACGCATGGGTGATGGACGTACAGTGAGATCGCTTAACTTGCGCAATTTGTAACGGAGTCATCTCGTACAATGTTGGATAATGACCCTATGGGAATGGACGTATCTGTTGGGAATCATTGATTTGACTTGCGCGAATTAACGCGGGGCAATCGAGTGCAGAACAGGGCTTGTTCTCACAGTCAGAGCTGGCAGACGTGACATGGTTACCGGTGACGAGACCCCAGATCAAGGGTCAGTCAAAACCTGCGAAAGGCTCTGTAACTTCGCGGGCCTTGCGTGGGAAACAAAGGAATCTGTGACGTCACTCGTTCTCGTGAGAAGCGAGTTTTTAGTCAGTCTGATTCAGAAAGCGAACTGAGAGGACGTGCGATTCACAATGTAAAGATAAGGAATATTTCCCTTCAGGGAAGACAAGCGCGAGAATCCTTTCCCCCCCCCTCTCTATAAATAGTTAAGAAAACATTAATAACTAACTACGATAAAGTAGGATTTGCTCTCTTCCTCTCTCTCGACGTGGTGAATGACTCCCAGTTGAAATAGCAATGCTTGCAATAAAAAGAATTAAATTCAAAAGGAGTGTTTGTCTTCGGAATGCACCACATAGCTTTTATTGTAGACAACAGACGTCGTGGTTCTAGAAGAAAGAATTCATCCACTGGACGACCAACCCTCTACACGACGAGTATACGAAACGCGTACTGCCGCGGTCCAGGCAGGAGTAGCTATGCAACAATTACCCTTTTGGTGCTAAGTGACTTGCTATTTCAAGCATGGAATGGGCTGATTCGAACCATGAGTTACCACGAAAGAAAAAGAAAAATTTTAAAAGCAAGAAAGACAGCGTGTGAGGTCCGAAAGAAAAAAGGAAAAAAAAAAGAGAGAACGGAGAGACAGAGAGAGAACTACAAACTGTAAGTAGAAAGTCGTTGTTTTGTTTGAGAAAAAAAAAAGACGTTGATGTGTAAAAGTAAAAACACAAAGAAAAGAATGGAACAATTGTGAACATATTGTGAAAAGAAAAGAAATAAAACAAACGAATTTAGTTAGAAACAAAACTAAATAGATCAAAAAATAAAGAAAGACAGTGTAACAGACACACACGCACAAACAAAAATCAAATATTTGTAAAAAGAAAAAAAAGTGAACACACGCACACATAAAAATAGGCACACAGCAGTTTTAACTTTTGTAAAAAGAAAAAAGTGAACACACGCACACATGAAAATAGGCACACAGCAGTTTTAACTTTTGTAAAAAGAGGAAGAAAAAAGAGACGGTAAAGAACTTACACACATACACTCAAACAGAACATATTCGGTCCATGTTTAAAAAAAAATGCATTCGATGGGTGGGGAAACTGTTTTCTTGATTGTTGTTTGTTGGGTGGGGTGTTTTTCATCAAATTGTATTGTTTTAAATCTTTTTTGTTTGATTTAAATGTATCGTCGAGAGAGAGACTGATTGAATTTATTTTCCTTGTTTTTTTTTCGGGTTGGCCGAGAACATTGTTTTGTTTTTTGTTTTTTTGTTTTTTTTGGCCCTCCTCATATTAAAATATTAGTATATAAAAAAAACAGTAACTAATTAAAAATTAAGTTGAGGTCAGCCAATTAAAGTGAGTTAGAATGAGAGAGTTGACCTTTTGACGATGCGGTAAGGGTTTTTGCGAGGATCCGATGGAGATGGCCGTGGGCCGATATTGATCGTAAGGGGAATTTTCTTACAACCCAGGGGAGGCCGAAGGCCGTGTCTCTTCCAACTGATGTGTTGGAATTGAGTTATGTTCACTACGCGTGACCCATTGAGCTTGCGATTATACGGACAAAGAGTTGTTCGGTGTCACACACGTGAAAAGAAAAGCGCGTTGTAGCCATGAAAAGATTGGCATGATTCTGGGTATATTTTTGGGGGACCTCGGAGTTACCGCATTGGTATTGGTCAATCAAGCATGAATGATGATATATTTAATTTGTAGGTATGGGTCTGTCCTAGGTTTTGGATGTGACCGACCGTGCGCAGAGACGCCTCTCACCCCCCACGACATAGTTAGAATCACGGGAAGAGTACAGTTAGCAAGCAATGCAAGCGAGTCCGCATCAACGGGGTTTGGAGTTAATTTGGTGTGAGGGAGCACTTTGTGCGCGTGTCGGGGGCAAATATAGCCATGGATAGGTTCAACATTGAAAGTAGGTGCCGTATTTTAGAGTCCTGGAATAGCAAATAGATAGGAAATGTGATCGGATTGAGGCCCGACTTGAGTGTCGGAGATACCTCTCCAAAAGACACACCGTTTTCACAGAGGGTCTTGAACCGAGTGCAGATATAGTGCTTAAGGATAGAACGGCACCTAAAATTAAATTCGTGTGCTGACCATAATAGGTTATAAGTTTTGAAATAGGGGTTTCTGTTTGTTCCCCTGTAATTCGCAGTAATACCCGTGAGTTAGAGAAATTTACTAACGGTTGTATGCCGATGCTTGGGAGTGCGTGTGTGAGGTGAATTGGGTGCCTAGGGTTGTGTGCGGATGCTCGTGGGGTCAAGTGGTCAAGCAACCTTGCGACAGGTGAACACCCAGCATGTCCTATAATCAATTGTAACAGGGATGGCCATAGAGCCAATATCGATCGTAAGGAGAATTTCCTTACATCCCAGGAAAGGTCATAAGGCCGATTTATGGAAGCCGGGTCAAGAGGGTGGGACTGAGATGCCCAGCCGTGCTAACCCCTGTTTCTGACCAGACCCTGCGGAGGGGTGTGTTAAAATAAAAATCTTAGGATTGTTTTTTTTGTGTAGGGAGGGGAGGAATGTTATATAATGGGACACATGGGTGATGGACGTACAGTGAGATTGCTTAACTTGCGCGATTTGTAATGGAGTCATCTCATGCAATGTTGGTACGATGTGTTCTCACGATTCGCGGGGACAGTTGACGAGACCTCAGGGTCGGGGGGTTAGGTCACACCTGTGCGTCGATCACGAGATTTTGTGACGTCACAGTTTTCCCGGTGGGAAAACGGCAGTAAAATTTTGAGTTTGGACTTGGAAGCCGACGAGTCAACACGCTTTAGCCATGTAGCGATTACAAAAGCTAGGGGATTTAGGATCCCCAAAAATGAGAGCCAGACGATGTCCCCCTCTTCCTTCCCCTTCAAGTGATTAAGTGATTAATTAGTTAAGCAACTAGCGTAAGCTTCTCTCTCTACTACGACGTAACTGCTCCAGTATCGACAAGCTATAGAAAATAAATGGCTCAAAGTAAAAAGAAAGGCTTATTATAAATTATCGTGTGTAAAAGATTTGATTTCAGCTTGCGAGGAAACAGCCAGGGACAGTAGACGATGGAGATTGTGACCACGGACAATGTGGCCGAAAGAAGACAGATAGCAGCCCAACACAAGCTGCAGGCGACAACGACGACGCACGGTTAGTACAAATAGGTCCCCCCCCTCCCAGTTGGGATTCTCGAATAGAAACGACACATCGTCCCGTTCGCGGGATCAACAGGCGAACTGTTCTACAACGCCAGAGATTCCGATATTACAACGTATGTTGTTATAAACCAGCAATTCAACAATTATACAACTGGGGTGATGCCGAGTAAGAAGATACTAAATTTATGGGGCTTTGTCGAGTAGTTTCAGAGCCTTAGCTGAACATACAAACATAAAACATATTTTTGCCTTTTATATATATATATACATATATATATATATATATAAGTGTTTAAGGTTCATATTCTTTTTTTTAAAAAGCATCTATTGTTAAATTTAAGAAGGAATAGGTAAAATAAATACCTTTTGAAGCAATAAGATGCGATAAAAAAAAATGCTAGTTTTAATAAAAAAAATTTAAAAAAATCGGTTTCGATTTATTATTTTTCTTTATTATAAAAAAAAAAATTGATATCGCATCTTAATGCTTCAAAAGGTATTTATTTTACCTATTCCTTCTTAAATTTAACAATAGATGCTTTTAAAAAAATATGAACCTTAAACACTTATACAAATCACGTGCTGCATTCACGTTCTTCATATTTGATGATGGGAAACAACATCTTGCCCATTTGGCCCGGCTGTATAACAACAAGCCGGTAAAGAGATAAAAAATACAAATTCGATGACATCAGGATATATTACACACCGAGGATGCCAGGTTTTGGCGAAATATCTGTATCACTTTAAACTAACAAAAAAAAAATGCTAGTTTTAATAAAAAAAATTTTTTTAAATCGGTTTCGATTTATTATTTTTCTTTTTTATAAAAAAAAAATTGATATCGCATCTTAATGCTTCAAAAGGTATTTATTTTACCTATTCCTTCTTAAATTTAACAATAGATGCTTTTTTAAAAAAAAATATGAACCTTAAACACTTATACAAATCACGTGCTGCATTCACGTTCTTCATATTTGATGATGGGAAACAACATCTTGCCCATTTGGCCCGGCTGTATAACAACAAGCCGGTAAAGAGATACAAAATACAAATCCGATGACATCAGGATATATTACACACCGAGGATGCCAGGTTTTGGCGAAATATCTGTATCACTTTAAACTAACAAAAAAAATTAAAATGCTAGTTTTAATAAAAAAAAAAAAAAAAAAATCGGTTTCGATTTATTATTTTTCTTTTTTATAAAAAAAAATTGATATCGCATCTTAATGCTTCAAAAGGTATTTATTTTACCTATTCCTTCTTATATATATATATATATATATATATATATACACATCTCTCTCTTTCTCTCTCTCTCTCTCTCTCTCTATCTATCTATACTATACTTATTACTTAACACGTTATCTACAAAAATTTTAAAACATATATATATATATATATATATATATATATATATATATATATATATATATATATATATAGACATCTCTCTCTCTCTATCTGTCTCTCTCTCTATATATATATATATATATATGTTTTAAAATTTTTGTAGATAATTTGTTAAGTAATAATCAGTTCTAAATGACAACATTCTGGAGGTTGAAGGTTCAATCCTCACTACAGGTCATACTAATTAAGAATAAACAATAAAAGTTGCTTAAGACTTTTACCCGGTCGTGGCTGTAAATTGTATATTACATACACAGTTGAGTGTATGTGATCAAAAGTTACAACTATGAATTTGTCCTTTAGTTGAAAGGTATTAAATAAAGTAGGTATGTGTCAGCTACCGACAGTTCCTTCATGTTTGGACAGCTGTATATCTTCAAGTGGCTAATGGAACGAGAACAATCTACTCTTATGGATTAAGCAAAGGGTTCAGTTTGAAATACCACCCAAGATGAAAACAGTAGTCCGAATGATCCAAATAATACAATATAGTTATTTTGTATATTACTTATACTAACATTTATGGCTACATATGTGCATACATGTTTTACCTAAAGCCTAGAAGGGCTAAAGTCTCATCAAACTGAAGATTCAATCAGAAATGATCATTTCGGGATGCGGTTTGGAGTGAGGGCACAAGAATAGGGGCCCTATGGATGTTGTGATCTGCACTCGATAAATACATATGAAAAATGACATCCTGAAGGCTATTGACGTCAAGATAATTACTTTGCAAATGTTTGCATTGAAAATTTGATTAATAATAAATAATTCATATTTCACTTGGGGCAATCTGTCTGTCTGATCTTTTTTTATTTTTTTATTTTCTTATCTTCTTTTTTTTTGTGGGGATGGAGCATCCTACCGGATATCAGACATTCGCTCACTATTTCTGAGACTCCAATTGAGAGATATTTTTAAGATTCTAACAGTCCCTTTAAGTACAATTGTTTGTGTCTCTCTTGCACTTGGGTCACCGAGTATATTCGCCAGGTGGTTTCTGAAATTCTTTTTCATGAGCCCGGTTGCTCCTATAATTACTGGAATGATGGAGATCTTCTTAAGATTCCAGTTTCTTCTCATGTCGTATGTAAGACCTTGGTATTTCGTTATCTTCTCCCTCTCAGCTCTGTTTAAGCCAGCATCATAAGGGACACTGACTTCAACTAGGGTTGCTACTGTCTCCCTCTTGACCCATATCACGATGTCAGGTTTAACGGCTCCGTTTTCTAGATATGTAGCTGTAGGAATTGCATAGTCAGAGTGGATGGTGTATGACTTATTTCCAACAGTTCTTTCTGGTATATGTTCTCAGGACTCAGATGTTCCAGTTGAGATATCTACACACTTCATTGTGCTGCATTGTATAGTAAGCGTCGCCCAGCAGAACCTTAAAACTGGATGTCAGGTGGATCACCCTCTCTACTTCTGTGTGACAGAACCTGCACTTGTCGTTGCTTAGGCCACTCATCTTCTTAAAAGCATTGATCATGTGTTTTTTCAAAGCTAATATTCTATTATGTTTCGGAATTTTTTAGATGAGGATTGATAATTTGTATTATTCGGACTGTTCGGACTATTGTTCTCATCTTGGATGTTATTCTTCTGACGTTTTGGTCGATGTAACCTCTGACCTTCTTCAGGTGTGTCTTGTCAAATTCAGGAATTTGTATGTCAAACTCGGGAATCTGTATGGAATTTCGAACTGCACCCCGTATTTAATACACGTAGGTAGATTGTTCTCGTTCTGTCAGCCATGATTGAATAGAAGTCTTGGGGACATGAACCTGTAGCCTAATAGATAATGTACTAAGTAATAATCAGTTCTAAGTGACAGTCTTCTGCAGGTGGAAGGTTCAATCCTCACTACAGGCGATACTAAAAATAAATTAATAATTACTTAGGACTTCATGGCTGACAGGACAAAAACAATCTACCCCTGTGGATTAGATAAGGATTCATTTCGAAATTCCATACAGATTCCTGAATTCAACATAAAGATTCCTAAGTTTGACAAGATGCACCTGAAGAAGGTCGGAGGTTACATCGGCCGAAACGTTTTGAGAATAACAGTCAGGATGAGAACAGTGGTCAAAAAAGATCAGAATAATACTAATGTTCTGTTGTTCGAACGTTTGTGTCAATTCATCATTGCTATATGACATTGTTTACCTTTTTTAAGGTTGTAACATTATGTCGGAAGTATCAGTAGAATAAATGTATGTTTAATTTTATCGGCATTTACATTTTTATTCCGTTGTGTAGCTGTATAGATAGGAGACCCCAGTGTACTGTTTTGTCTGGGGTGTTATGATGCTATTTAGACTGTTATGATGCTATTTAGACTGTTATGATGCTGATAAGACAGTTATGATGCTATTTAAACTGTTATGATGCTGTTAAGACTGTTATGATGCTATTAAGACTGTTATGATGCCATTAAAACTGTTATGATGCTATTAAGGCTGTCATGAAGCTATTAAGACAGTTATGATGCTATTAAGATTGTTATGATGATATTAAGACTGTTATGATATTATTAAGACTGTTATGATGCTATTAAGACTGTTATGATGCTATTAAGACTGTTAAGATGCTATTAAGACTGTTATGATGCTATTAAGACTGTTATGATGCTATTAAGACTGTTATGATACTATTAAGACTGTTATGATTCTGTTAAGACAGTTATGATGCTGTTAAGACTGTTATGATACTATTAAGACTGTTATGATGCTATTAAGACTGTTATGATGCTATTAAGGCTGTTATGATGCCATTAAGACTGTTATGATGCTGTTAAGACTGTTACGATGCTATCAAGACTGTTATGATGCTGTTAAGACTGTTATGATACTATTAAGACTGTTATGATGCTATTAAGACTGTTATGATGCTATTAAGACTGTTAAGATGCCATTAAGACTGTTATGATGCTATTAAGGCTGTTCTGATGCTGTTAAGACTGTTATGATGCTATTAAGACTGTTATTATGCTATTAAGACTGTTATGATGCTATTAAGACTGTTATGATACTATTAAGACTGTTATGATTCTGTTAAGACTGTTATGATGCTGTTAAGACTGTTATGATACTATTAAGACTGTTATTATGCTATTAAGACTGTTATGATGCTATTAAAACTGTTATGATGCCATTAAGACTGTTATGATGCTGTTAAGACTGTTACGATGCTATCAAGACTGTTATGATGATATTAAGACTGTTATGATACTATTAAGGCTGTTATGATGCTATTAAGACTGTTATGATGCTATTAAGACTGTTAAGATGCTATTAAGACTGTTATGATGCTATTAAGGCTGTTCTGATGCTGCTAAGACTGTTATGATGCTATTAAGACTGTTATTATGCTATTAAGACTGTTATGATGCTATTAAGACTGTTATGATACTATTAAGACTGTTATGATTCTGTTAAGACTGTTATGATGCTGCTAAGACTGTTATGATACTATTAAGACTGTTATGATGCTATTAAAACTGTTATGATGCTATTAAGGCTGTTATGATGCCATTAAGACTGTTATGATGCTGTTAAGAC